>BSBN01000149.1:4222500-4822500 GCA_027924645.1 Cunninghamia lanceolata | reverse complement strand
AAATTTCATCTTGGCCCTCAAAATGGCAAATTAGTGTTTTTTTCTAGTTTTTTAAAAGTTGCTTTTTTTAATAACTCCAAACTCATGTTTCGAATTTAGGATGTTAGTTGGTTTTTCGTCCTACCTTAGCTTTATGAGCTTTTTGGGAAAAAACTGGATTCTCAAGATATGATTGTAAAATTACCTAAAATGGCAAAATCTGACAATTGTCGAAATCGGCCAAAAAAGGTAATTTTTTGTTTTTTTTTGTTTTCTTAGATATAAGAGAGTTTTCTCTCATTGTAGCAGCAGAGTTGAGGAATAGAAATTTTGTTATGTTTCAGCTTCCAAATTTTTGTCTCTCATGTTTAATGGCACAATTCTGTTGAGTGTATGTTGTGTGCTGCACAAGGTGTAGAATCTGTCAAGTGGCTAAGGGACATTCACAGAATACAGGATTGTATATGCCCTTACCAGTACCAGCTGCACCATGGATAGATTTGAGCATGGACTTTGTGTTGGGACTTCCACATACTCAACGAGGTAATGATTCCATTTTTGTAGTTGTTGATAGGTTCTCCAAGATGGTTCATTTTATTGCCTGTAAGAAAACTAATGATGCAACAAGGGTAGCAGAGTTATTTTTTTCAGAAGTTGTTAGACTACATGGTGTTCCAAAGACTATTACCTCTGACAGGGATACCAAATTCCTCAGTCATTTCTGGAGGACTTTATGGAAGAAGATGGGGACCAAGTTACAGTTTAGTAGTGCCTATCATCCTCAAACAGATGGGCAAACAGAGGTAGTTAATCGGAGTCCGGGAAATTTGCTGAGGTGTATTGTTGGAGAAAAGCCAAAACAATGGGATTTGGCATTACCCCAGGCTGAATTTGCCTATAATAGTTCTGTTAACCGATCAACAGGAAAGTCCCCTTTCTAGATTGTGTATGGCAGGAATCCTCAGGGTGTTCTAGATTTGCTACAGCTACCAATGAAAGATCAGGTTAGTGATGATGGGGAAGCATTTGCAGAACACTTTCAACAGTTGCAGCAAGCAGTGAGACAGAAGTTGCAGGATAGTAATGAGAGGTATAAGAATTCAGTGGATCCTAGTCGGCGACATCAGACATTCAGTGAAGGTGACTTAGTGATGGTATATTTGAGAAAAGAACGGTTCCCTACTGGCACCTATCACAAGTTGAAGTACAAGAAAATTGGTCCTTGTAGAATTACAAAGAAGATCAATGATAATGCATATGAGGTCAGTTTACCAGATGATCTTGCTATTTCTCACGTGTTTAATATTTCTGATTTATATGCATTCCATGGTGAGGATGATGCTGAAGATAGTCAACCAGAGGTGTCATGGCACAACCACATTCCCCATAAGACGAAGGACAAGATTGCACAGATTCTTGATAAGAACACTATCTCCACTCGGCAAGGGCGTTACAACAAGTATTTAGTACAGTGGGAAGGATTGCCACCAATAGATAGCACATGGATTATAGAGTGGGAAGTGCAGAGGTTAGATCCTTTCCAATGGCAGCAGTTTGAAGACACTCACTTGCAGGAGCTGCGTTCTTTTCGACCAGAGGAGAATGATGCAGGGACTTCCGGAGGTCATAACTTTTGACTCGGATGTGGGTTTTCTACGAAATTTTACAGGTGGATGCGTTATGAGGTGGCCAGTGGTTTCCCAACTTGCCCTAGCGGGTTGGACCTCGTCTTGGCACTTTTTCGGGGCTTCAAACTTTCATCTTGGCCCTCAAAATGGCAAATTAGTGTTTTTTTCTAGTTTTTTAAAAGTTGCTTTTTTTAATAACTCGAAACTCATGTTTCGAATTTAGGATGTTAGTTGGTTTTTCGTCCTACCTTAGCTTTATGAGCTTTTTGGGAAAAAACTGGATTCTCAAGATATGATTGTAAAATTACCTAAAATGGCAAAATCTGACAATTGTCGAAATCTGCCAAAAAACGTAATTTTTTGTTTTTTTTTGTTTTCTTAGATATAAGAGAGTTTTCTCTCATTGTAGCAGCAGAGTTGAGGAATAGAAATTTTGTTATGTTTCAGCTTCCAAATTTTTGTCTCTCATGTTTAATGGCACAATTCTGTTGAGTGTATGTTGTGTGCTGCACAAGGTGTAGAATCTGTCAAGTGGCTAAGGGACATTCACAGAATACAGGATTGTATATGCCCTTACCAGTACCAGCTGCACCATGGATAGATTTGAGCATGGACTTTGTGTTGGGACTTCCACATACTCAACGAGGTAATGATTCCATTTTTGTAGTTGTTGATAGGTTCTCCAAGATGGTTCATTTTATTGCCTGTAAGAAAACTAATGATGCAACAAGGGTAGCAGAGTTATTTTTTTCAGAAGTTGTTAGACTACATGGTGTTCCAAAGACTATTACCTCTGACAGGGATACCAAATTCCTCAGTCATTTCTGGAGGACTTTATGGAAGAAGATGGGGACCAAGTTACAGTTTAGTAGTGCCTATCATCCTCAAACAGATGGGCAAACAGAGGTAGTTAATCGGAGTCCGGGAAATTTGCTGAGGTGTATTGTTGGAGAAAAGCCAAAACAATGGGATTTGGCATTACCCCAGGCTGAATTTGCCTATAATAGTTCTGTTAACCGATCAACAGGAAAGTCCCCTTTCCAGATTGTGTATGGCAGGAATCCTCAGGGTGTTCTAGATTTGGTACAGCTACCAATGAAAGATCAGGTCAGTGATGATGGGGAAGCATTTGCAGAACACCTTCAACAGTTGCAGCAAGCAGTGAGACAGAAGTTGCAGGATAGTAATGAGAGGTATAAGAATTCAGTGGATCCTAGTCGGCGACATCAGACATTCAGTGAAGGTGACTTAGTGATGGTATATTTGAGAAAAGAACGGTTCCCTACTGGCACCTATCACAAGTTGAAGTACAAGAAAATTGGTCCTTGCAGAATTACAAAGAAGATCAATGATAATGCATATGAGGTCAGTTTACCAGATGATCTTGCTATTTCTCAATGTGTTTAATATTTCTGATTTATATGCATTCCATGGTGAGGATGATGTTGAAGATAGTCAACCAGAGGTGTCATGGCACAACCACATTCCCCATAAGACGAAGGACAAGATTGCACAGATTCTTGATAAGAACACTATCTCCACTCGGCAAGGGCGTTACAACAAGTATTTAGTACAGTGGGAAGGATTGCCACCAACAGATAGCACATGGATTACAGAGTGGGAAGTGCAGAGGTTAGATCCTTTCCAATGGCAGCAGTTTGAAGACACTCACTTGCAGGAGCTGCGTTCTTTTCAACCAGAGGAGAATGATGCAGGGACTTCCGGAGGTCATAACTTTTGACTCGGATGTGGGTTTTCTACGAAATTTTACAGGTGGATGCGTTATGAGGTGGCCAGTGGTTTCCCAACTTGCCCTAGCGGGTTGGACCTCGTCTTGGCACTTTTTCGGGGCTTCAAACTTTCATCTTGGCCCTCAAAATGGCAAATTAGTGTTTTTTTCTAGTTTTTTAAAAGTTGCTTTTTTTAATAACTCGAAACTCATGTTTCGAATTTAGGATTTTAGTTGGTTTTTCGTCCTACCTTAGCTTTATGAGCTTTTTTGGGAAAAAACTGGATTCTCAAGATATGATTGTAAAATTACCTAAAATGGCAAAATCTGACAATTGTCGAAATCTGCCAAAAAACGTAATTTTTTGTTTTTTTTTGTTTTCTTAGATATAAGAGAGTTTTCTCTCATTGTAGCAGCAGAGTTGAGGAATAGAAATTTTGTTATGTTTCAGCTTCCAAATTTTTGTCTCTCATGTTTAACGGCACAATTCTGTTGAGTGTATGTTGTGTGCTGCACAAGGTGTAGAATCTGTCAAGTGGCTAAGGGACATTCACAGAATACAGGATTGTATATGCCCTTACCAGTACCAGCTGCACCATGGATAGATTTGAGCATGGACTTTGTGTTGGGACTTCCACATACTCAACGAGGTAATGATTCCATTTTTGTAGTTGTTGATAGGTTCTCCAAGATGGTTCATTTTATTGCCTGTAAGAAAACTAATGATGCAACAAGGGTAGCAGAGTTATTTTTTTCAGAAGTTGTTAGACTACATGGTGTTCCAAAGACTATTACCTCTGACAGGGATACCAAATTCCCCAGTCATTTCTGGAGGACTTTATGGAAGAAGATGGGGACCAAGTTACAGTTTAGTAGTGCCTATCATCCTCAAACAGATGGGCAAACAGAGGTAGTTAATCGGAGTCCGGGAAATTTGCTGAGGTGTATTGTTGGAGAAAAGCCAAAACAATGGGATTTGGCATTACCCCAGGCTGAATTTGCCTATAATAGTTCTGTTAACCGATCAACAGGAAAGTCCCCTTTCCAGATTGTGTATGGCAGGAATCCTCAGGGTGTTCTAGATTTGGTACAGCTACCAATGAAAGATCAGGTCAGTGATGATGGGGAAGCATTTGCAGAACACCTTCAACAGTTGCAGCAAGCAGTGAGACAGAAGTTGCAGGATAGTAATGAGAGGTATAAGAATTCAGTGGATCCTAGTCGGCGACATCAGACATTCAGTGAAGGTGACTTAGTGATGGTATATTTGAGAAAAGAACGGTTCCCTACTGGCACCTATCACAAGTTGAAGTACAAGAAAATTGGTCCTTGCAGAATTACAAAGAAGATCAATGATAATGCATATGAGGTCAGTTTACCAGATGATCTTGCTATTTCTCCCGTGTTTAATATTTCTGATTTATATGCATTCCATGGTGAGGATGATGCTGAAGATAGTCAACCAGAGGTGTCATGGCACAACCACATTCCCCATAAGACGAAGGACAAGATTGCACAGATTCTTGATAAGAACACTATCTCCACTCGGCAAGGGCGTTACAACAAGTATTTAGTACAGTGGGAAGGATTGCCACCAACAGATAGCACATGGATTACAGAGTGGGAAGTGCAGAGGTTAGATCCTTTCCAATGGCAGCAGTTTGAAGACACTCACTTGCAGGAGCTGCGTTCTTTTCGACCAGAGGAGAATGATGCAGGGACTTCCGGAGGTCATAACTTTTGACTCGGATGTGGGTTTTCTACGAAATTTTACAGGTGGATGCGTTATGAGGTGGCCAGTGGTTTCCCAACTTGCCCTAACGGGTTGGACCTCGTCTTGGCACTTTTTCGGGGCTTCAAACTTTCATCTTGGCCCTCAAAATGGCAAATTAGTGTTTTTTTCTAGTTTTTTAAAAGTTGCTTTTTTTAATAACTCCAAACTCATGTTTCGAATTTCGGATGTTTGTTGGTTTTTCGTCCTACCTTAGCTTTATGAGCTTTTTTGGAAAAAACTGGATTCTCAAGATATGATTGTAAAATTACCTAAAATGGCAAAATCTGACAATTGTCGAAATCTGCCAAAAAAGGTAATTTTTTGTTTTTTTTTGTTTTCTTAGATATAAGAGAGTTTTCTCTCATTGTAGCAGCAGAGTTGAGGAATAGAAATTTTGTTATGTTTCAGCTTCCAAATTTTTGTCTCTCATGTTTAATGGCACAATTCTGTTGAGTGTATGTTGTGTGCTGCACAAGGTGTAGAATCTGCCAAGTGGCTAAGGGACATTCACAGAATACAGGATTGTATATGCCCTTACCAGTACCAGCTGCACCATGGATAGATTTGAGCATGGACTTTGTGTTGGGACTTCCACATACTCAACGAGGTAATGATTCCATTTTTGTAGTTGGTGATAGGTTCTCCAAGATGGTTCATTTTATTGCCTGTAAGAAAACTAATGATGCAACAAGGGTAGCAGAGTTATTTTTTTTAGAATTTGTTAGACTACATGGTGTTCCAAAGACTATTACCTCTGACAGGGATACCAAATTCCTCAGTCATTTCTGGAGGACTTTATGGAAGAAGATGGGGACCAAGTTACAGTTTAGTAGTGCCTATCATCCTCAAACAGATGGGCAAACAGAGGTAGTTAATCGGAGTCCGGAAAATTTGCTGAGGTGTATTGTTGGAGAAAAGCCAAAACAATGGGATTTGTCATTACCCCAGGCTGAATTTGCCTATAATAGTTATGTTAACCGATCAACAGGAAAGTCCCCTTTCCAGATTGTGTATGGCAGGAATCCTCAGGGTGTTCTAGATTTGGTACAGCTACCAATGAAAGATCAGTTCAGTGATGATGGGGAAGCATTTGCAGAACACCTTCAACAGTTGCAGCAAGCAGTGAGACAGAAGTTGCAGGATAGTAATGAGAGGTATAAGAATTCAGTGGATCCTAGTCGGCGACATCAGACATTCAGTGAAGGTGACTTAGTGATGGTATATTTGAGAAAAGAACGGTTCCCTACTGGCACCTATCACAAGTTGAAGTACAAGAAAATTGGTCCTTGCAGAATTACAAAGAAGATCAATGATAATGCATATGAGGTCAGTTTACCAGATGATCTTGCTATTTCTCACGTGTTTAATATTTCTGATTTATATGCATTCCATGGTGAGGATGATGCTGAAGATAGTCAACCAGAGGTGTCATGGCACAACCACATTCCCCATAAGACGAAGGACAAGATTGCACAGATTCTTGATAAGAACACTATCTCCACTCGGCAAGGGCGTTACAACAAGTATTTAGTACAGTGGGAAGGATTGCCACCAACAGATAGCACATGGATTACAGAGTGGGAAGTGCAGAGGTTAGATCCTTTGCAATGGCAGCAGTCTGAAGACACTCACTTGCAGGAGCTGCGTTCTTTTCGACCAGAGGAGAATGATGCAGGGACTTCCGGAGGTCATAACTTTTGACTCGGATGTGGGTTTTCTACGAAATTTTACAGGTGGATGCGTTATGAGGTGGCCAGTGGTTTCCCAACTTGCCCTAGCGGGTTGGACCTCGTCTTGGCACTTTTTCGGGGCTTCAAACTTTCATCTTGGCCCTCAAAATGGCAAATTAGTGTTTTTTTCTAGTTTTTTAAAAGTTGCTTTTTTTAATAACTCGAAACTCATGTTTCGAATTTAGGATGTTAGTTGGTTTTTCGTCCTACCTTAGCTTTATGAGCTTTTTGGGAAAAAACTGGATTCTCAAGATATGATTGTAAAATTACCTAAAATGGCAAAATTTGACAATTGTCGAAATCTGCCAAAAAAGGTAATTTTTGGTTTTTTTTTGTTTTCTTAGATATAAGAGAGTTTTCTCTCATTGTAGCAGCAGAGTTGAGGAATAGAAATTTTGTTATGTTTCAGGTTCCAAATTTTTGTCTCTCATGTTTAATGGCACAATTCTGTTGAGTGTATGTTGTGTGCTGCACAAGGTGTAGAATCTGCCAAGTGGCTAAGGGACATTCACAGAATACAGGATTGTATATGCCCTTACCAGTACCAGCTGCACCATGGATAGATTTGAGCATGGACTTTGTGTTGGGACTTCCACATACTCAACGAGGTAATGATTCCATTTTTGTAGTTGTTGATAGGTTCTCCAAGATGGTTCATTTTATTGCCTGTAAGAAAACTAATGATGCAACAAGGGTAGCAGAGTTATTTTTTTCAGAAGTTGTTAGACTACATGGTGTTCCAAAGACTATTACCTCTGACAGGGATACCAAATTCCTCAGTCATTTCTGGAGGACTTTATGGAAGAAGATGGGGACCAAGTTACAGTTTAGTAGTGCCTATCATCCTCAAACAGATGGGCAAACAGAGGTAGTTAATCGGAGTCCGGGAAATTTGCTGAGGTGTATTGTTGGAGAAAAGCCAAAACAATGGGATTTGGCATTACCCCAGGCTGAATTTGCCTATAATAGTTCTGTTAACCGATCAACAGGAAAGTCCCCTTTCCAGATTGTGTATGGCAGGAATCCTCAGGGTGTTCTAGATTTGGTACAGCTACCAATGAAAGATCAGTTCAGTGATGATGGGGAAGCATTTGCAGAACACCTTCAACAGTTGCAGCAAGCAGTGAGACAGAAGTTGCAGGATAGTAATGAGAGGTATAAGAATTCAGTGGATCCTAGTCGGCGACATCAGACATTCAGTGAAGGTGACTTAGTGATGGTATATTTGAGAAAAGAACGGTTCCCTACTGGCACCTATCACAAGTTGAAGTACAAGAAAATTGGTCCTTGCAGAATTACAAAGAAGATCAATGATAATGCATATGAGGTCAGTTTACCAGATGATCTTGCTATTTCTCACGTGTTTAATATTTCTAATTTATATGCATTCCATGGTGAGGATGATGCTGAAGATAGTCAACCAGAGGTGTCATGCCACAACCACATTCCCCATAAGACGAAGGATAAGATTGCACAGATTCTTGATAAGAACACTATCTCCACTCGGCAAGGGCGTTACAACAAGTATTTAGTACAGTGGGAAGGATTGCCACCAACAGATAGCACATGGATTACAGAGTGGGAAGTGCAGAGGTTAGATCCTTTCCAATGGCAGCAGTTTGAAGACACTCACTTGCAGGAGCTGCGTTCTTTTCGACCAGAGGAGAATGATGCAGGGACTTCCGGAGGTCATAACTTTTGACTCGGATGTGGGTTTTCTACGAAATTTTACAGGTGGATGCGTTATGAGGTGGCCAGTGGTTTCCCAACTTGCCCTAGCGGGTTGGACCTCGTCTTGGCACTTTTTCGGGGCTTCAAACTTTCATCTTGGCCCTCAAAATGGCAAATTAGTGTTTTTTTCTAGTTTTTTAAAAGTTGCTTTTTTTAATAACTCCAAACTCATGTTTCGAATTTCGGATGTTAGTTGGTTTTTCGTCCTACCTTAGCTTTATGAGCTTTTTGGGAAAAAACTGGATTCTCAAGATATGATTGTAAAATTACCTAAAATGGCAAAATCTGACAATTGTCGAAATCTGCCAAAAAAGGTAATTTTTTGTTTTTTTTTGTTTTCTTAGATATAAGAGAGTTTTCTCTCATTGTAGCAGCAGAGTTGAGGAATAGAAATTTTGTTATGTTTCAGCTTCCAAATTTTTGTCTCTCATGTTTAATGGCACAATTCTGTTGAGTGTATGTTGTGTGCTGCACAAGGTGTAGAATCTGCCAAGTGGCTAAGGGACATTCACAGAATACAGGATTGTATATGCCCTTACCAGTACCAGCTGCACCATGGATAGATTTGAGCATGGACTTTGTGTTGGGACTTCCACATACTCAACGAGGTAATGATTCCATTTTTGTATTTGTTGATAGGTTCTCCAAGATGGTTCATTTTATTGCCTGTAAGAAAACTAATGATGCAACAAGGGTAGCAGAGTTATTTTTTTCAGAAGTTGTTAGACTACATGGTGTTCCAAAGACTATTACCTCTGACAGGGATACCAAATTCCTCAGTCATTTCTGGAGGACTTTATGGAAGAAGATGGGGACCAAGTTACAGTTTAGTAGTGCCTATCATCCTCAAACAGATGGGCAAACAGAGGTAGTTAATCGGAGTCCGGGAAATTTGCTGAGGTGTATTGTTGGAGAAAAGCCAAAACAATGGGATTTGGCATTACCCCAGGCTGAATTTGCCTATAATAGTTCTGTTAACCGATCAACAGGAAAGTCCCCTTTCCAGATTGTGTATGGCAGGAATCCTCAGGGTGTTCTAGATTTGGTACAGCTACCAATGAAAGATCAGGTCAGTGATGATGGGGAAGCATTTGCAGAACACCTTCAACAGTTGCAGCAAGCAGTGAGACAGAAGTTGCAGGATAGTAATGAGAGGTATAAGAATTCAGTGGATCCTACTCGGCGACATCAGACATTCAGTGAAGGTGACTTAGTGATGGTATATTTGAGAAAAGAACGGTTCCCTACTGGCACCTATCACAAGTTGAAGTACAAGAAAATTGGTCCTTGCAGAATTACAAAGAAGATCAATGATAATGCATATGAGGTCAGTTTACCAGATGATCTTGCTATTTCTCCCGTGTTTAATATTTCTGATTTATATGCATTCCATGGTGAGGATGATGCTGAAGATAGTCAACCAGAGGTGTCATGGCACAACCACATTCCCCATAAGACGAAGGACAAGATTGCACAGATTCTTGATAAGAACACTATCTCCACTCGGCAAGGGCGTTACAACAAGTATTTAGTACAGTGGGAAGGATTGCCACCAACAGATAGCACATGGATTACAGAGTGGGAAGTGCAGAGGTTAGATCCTTTCCAATGGCAGTAGTTTGAAGACACTCACTTGCAGGAGCTGCGTTCTTTTCGACCAGAGGAGAATGATGCAGGGACTTCCGGAGGTCATAACTTTTGACTCGGATGTGGGTTTTCTACGAAATTTTACAGGTGGATGCGTTATGAGGTGGCCAGTGATTTCCCAACTTGCCCTAGCGGGTTGGACCTCGTCTTGGCACTTTTCCGGGGCTTCAAACTTTCATCTTGGCCCTCAAAATGGCAAATTAGTGTTTTTTTCTAGTTTTTTAAAAGTTGCTTTTTTTAATAACTCGAAACTCATGTTTCGAATTTAGGATGTTAGTTGGTTTTTCGTCCTACCTTAGCTTTATGAGCTTTTTGGGAAAAAACTGGATTCTCAAGATATGATTGTAAAATTACCTAAAATGGCAAAATCTGACAATTGTCGAAATCTGCCAAAAAAGGTAATTTTTTGTTTTTTTTTGTTTTCTTAGATATAAGAGAGTTTTCTCTCATTGTAGCAGCAGAGTTGAGGAATAGAAATTTTGTTATGTTTCAACTTCCAAATTTTTGTCTCTCATGTTTAATGGCACAATTCTGTTGAGTGTATGTTGTGTGCTGCACAAGGTGTAGAATCTGCCAAGTGGCTAAGGGACATTCACAGAATACAGGATTGTATATGCCCTTACCAGTACCAGCTGCACCATGGATAGATTTGAGCATGGACTTTGTGTTGGGACTTCCACATACTCAACGAGGTAATGATTCCATTTTTGTAGTTGTTGATAGGTTCTCCAAGATGGTTCATTTTATTGCCTGTAAGAAAACTAATGATGCAACAAGGGTAGCAGAGTTATTTTTTTCAGAATTTGTTAGACTACATGGTGTTCCAAAGACTATTACCTCTGACAGGGATACCAAATTCCTCAGTCATTTCTGGAGGACTTTATGGAAGAAGATGGGGACCAAGTTACAGTTTAGTAGTGCCTATCATCCTCAAACAGATGGGCAAACAGAGGTAGTTAATCGAAGTCCGGGAAATTTGCTGAGGTGTATTGTTGGAGAAAAGCCAAAACAATGGGATTTGGCATTACCCCAGGCTGAATTTGCCTATAATAGTTCTGTTAACCGATCAACAGGAAAGTCCCCTTTCCAGATTGTGTATGGCAGGAATCCTCAGGGTGTTCTAGATTTGGTACAGCTACCAATGAAAGATCAGGTCAGTGATGATGGGGAAGCATTTGCAGAACACCTTCAACAGTTGCAGCAAGCAGTGAGACAGAAGTTGCAGGATAGTAATGAGAGGTATAAGAATTCAGTGGATCCTAGTCGGCGACATCAGACATTCAGTGAAGGTGACTTAGTGATGGTATATTTGAGAAAAGAACGGTTCCCTACTGGCACCTATCACAAGTTGAAGTACAAGAAAATTGGTCCTTGCAGAATTACAAAGAAGATCAATGATAATGCATATGAGGTCAGTTTACCAGATGATCTTGCTATTTCTCACGTGTTTAATATTTCTGATTTATATGCATTCCATGGTGAGGATGATGTTGAAGATAGTCAACCAGAGGTGTCATGGCACAACCACATTCCCCATAAGACGAAGGACAAGATTGCACAGATTCTTGATAAGAACACTATCTCCACTCGGCAAGGGCGTTACAACAAGTATTTAGTACAGTGGGAATGATTGCCACCAACAGATAGCACATGGATTACAGAGTGGGAAGTGGAGAGGTTAGATCCTTTCCAATGGCAGCAGTTTGAAGACACTCACTTGCAGGAGCTGCGTTCTTTTCAACCAGAGGAGAATGATGCATGGACTTCCGAAGGTCATAACTTTTGACTCGGATGTGGGTTTTCTACGAAATTTTACAGGTGGATGCGTTATGAGGTGGCCAGTGGTTTCCCAACTTGCCCTAGCGGGTTGGACCTCGTCTTGGCACTTTTTCGGGGCTTCAAACTTTCATCTTGGCCCTCAAAATGGCAAATTAGTGTTTTTTTCTAGTTTTTTAAAAGTTGCTTTTTTTAATAACTCGAAACTCATGTTTCGAATTTAGGATGTTAGTTGGTTTTTCGTCCTACCTTAGCTTTATGAGCTTTTTGGGAAAAAACTGGATTCTCAAGATATGATTGTAAAATTACCTAAAATGGCAAAATCTAACAATTGTCGAAATCTGCCAAAAAAGGTAATTTTTTGTTTTTTTTTGTTTTCTTAGATATAAGAGAGTTTTCTCTCATTGTAGCAGCAGAGTTGAGGAATAGAAATTTTGTTATGTTTCAGCTTCCAAATTTTTGTCTCTCATGTTTAATGGCACAATTCTGTTGAGTGTATGTTGTGTGCTGCACAAGGTGTAGAATCTGCCAAGTGGCTAAGGGACATTCACAGAATACAGGATTGTATATGCCCTTACCAGTACCAGCTGCACCATGGATAGATTTGAGCATGGACTTTGTGTTGGGACTTCGACATACTCAACGAGGTAATGATTCCATTTTTGTAGTTGTTGATAGGTTCTCCAAGATGGTTAATTTTATTGCCTGTAAGAAAACTAATGATGCAACAAGGGTAGCAGAGTTATTTTTTTCAGAATTTGTTAGACTACATGGTGTTCCAAAGACTATTACCTCTGACAGGGATACCAAATTCCTCAGTCATTTCTGGAGGACTTTATGGAAGAAGATGGGGACCAAGTTACAGTTTAGTAGTGCCTATCATCCTCAAACAGATGGGCAAACAGAGGTAGTTAATCGGAGTCCGGGAAATTTGCTGAGGTGTATTGTTGGAGAAAAGCCAAAACAATGGGATTTGGCATTACCCCAGGCTGAATTTGCCTATAATAGTTCTGTTAACCGATCAACAGGAAAGTCCCCTTTCCAGATTGTGTATGGCAGGAATCCTCAGGGTGTTCTAGATTTGGTACAGCTACCAATGAAAGATCAGGTCAGTGATGATGGGGAAGCATTTGCAGAACACCTTCAACAGTTGCAGCAAGCAGTGAGACAGAAGTTGCAGGATAGTAATGAGAGGTATAAGAATTCAGTGGATCCTAGTCGGCGACATCAGACATTCAGTGAAGGTGACTTAGTGATGGTATATTTGAGAAAAGAACGGTTCCCTACTGGCACCTATCACAAGTTGAAGTACAAGAAAATTGGTCCTTGCAGAATTACAAAGAAGATCAATGATAATGCATATGAGGTCAGTTTACCAGATGATCTTGCTATTTCTCCCGTGTTTAATATTTCTGATTTATATGCATTCCATGGTGAGGATGATGCTGAAGATAGTCAACCAGACGTGTCATGGCACAACCACATTCCCCATAAGACGAAGGACAAGATTGCACAGATTCTTGATAAGAACACTATCTCCACTCGGCAAGGGCGTTACCACAAGTATTTAGTACAGTGGGAAGGATTGCCACCAACAGATAGCACATGGATTACAGAGTGGGAAGTGCAGAGGTTAGATCCTTTCCAATGGCAGCAGTTTGAAGACACTCACTTGCAGGTGCTGCGTTCTTTTCGACCAGAGGAGAATGATGCAGGGACTTCCGGAGGTCATAACTTTTGACTCGGATGTGGGTTTTCTACGAAATTTTACAGGTGGATGCGTTATGAGGTGGCCAGTGGTTTCCCAACTTGCCCTAGCGGGTTGGACCTCGTCTTGGCACTTTTTCGGGGCTTCAAACTTTCATCTTGGCCCTCAAAATGGCAAATTAGTGTTTTTTTCTAGTTTTTTAAAAGTTGCTTTTTTTAATAACTCGAAACTCATGTTTCGAATTTCGGATGTTAGTTGGTTTTTCGTCCTACCTTAGCTTTATGAGCTTTTTGGGAAAAAACTGGATTCTCAAGATATGATTGTAAAATTACCTAAAATGGCAAAATCTAACAATTGTCGAAATCTGCCAAAAAAGGTAATTTTTTGTTTTTTTTTGTTTTCTTAGATATAAGAGAGTTTTCTCTCATTGTAGCAGCAGAGTTGAGGAATAGAAATTTTGTTATGTTTCAGCTTCCAAATTTTTGTCTCTCATGTTTAATGGCACAATTCTGTTGAGTGTATGTTGTGTGCTGCACAAGGTGTAGAATCTGCCAAGTGGCTAAGGGACATTCACAGAATACAGGATTGTATATGCCCTTACCAGTACCAGCTGCACCATGGATAGATTTGAGCATGGACTTTGTGTTGGGACTTCCACATACTCAACGAGGTAATGATTCCATTTTTGTAGTTGTTGATAGGTTCTCCAAGATGGTTCATTTTATTGCCTGTAAGAAAACTAATGATGCAACAAGGGTAGCAGAGTTATTTTTTTCAGAATTTGTTAGACTACATGGTGTTCCAAAGACTATTACCTCTGACAGGGATACCAAATTCCTCAGTCATTTCTGGAGGACTTTATGGAAGAAGATGGGGACCAAGTTACAGTTTAGTAGTGCTTATCATCCTCAAACAGATGGGCAAACAGAGGTAGTTAAGCGGAGTCCGGAAAATTTGCTGAGGTGTATTGTTGGAGAAAAGCCAAAACAATGGGATTTGGCATTACCCCAGGCTGAATTTGCCTATAATAGTTATGTTAACCGATCAACAGGAAAGTCCCCTTTCCAGATTGTGTATGGCAGGAATCCTCAGGGTGTTCTAGATTTGGTACAGCTACCAATGAAAGATCAGTTCAGTGATGATGGGGAAGCATTTGCAGAACACCTTCAACAGTTGCAGCAAGCAGTGAGACAGAAGTTGCAGGATAGTAATGAGAGGTATAAGAATTCAGTGGATCCTAGTCGGCGACATCAGACATTCAGTGAAGGTGACTTAGTGATGGTATATTTGAGAAAAGAACGGTTCCCTACTGGCACCTATCACAAGTTGAAGTACAAGAAAATTGGTCCTTGCAGAATTACAAAGAAGATCAATGATAATGCATATGAGGTCAGTTTACCAGATGATCTTGCTATTTCTCACGTGTTTAATATTTCTGATTTATATGCATTCCATGGTGAGGATGATGCTGAAGATAGTCAACCAGAGGTGTCATGGCACAACCACATTCCCCATAAGACGAAGGACAAGATTGCACAGATTCTTGATAAGAACACTATCTCCACTCGGCAAGGGCGTTACAACAAGTATTTAGTACAGTGGGAAGGATTGCCACCAACAGATAGCACATGGATTACAGAGTGGGAAGTGCAGAGGTTAGATCCTTTGCAATGGCAGCAGTTTGAAGACACTCACTTGCAGGAGCTGCGTTCTTTTCAACCAGAGGAGAATGATGCAGGGACTTCCGGAGGTCATAACTTTTGACTCGGATGTGGGTTTTCTACGAAATTTTACAGGTGGATGCGTTATGAGGTGGCCAGTGGTTTCCCAACTTGCCCTAGCGGGTTGGACCTCGTCTTGGCACTTTTTCGGGGCTTCAAACTTTCATCTTGGCCCTCAAAATGGCAAATTAGTGTTTTTTTCTAGTTTTTTAAAAGTTGATTTTTTTAATAACTCGAAACTCATGTTTCGAATTTAGGATGTTAGTTGGTTTTTCGTCCTACCTTAGCTTTATGAGCTTTTTGGGAAAAAACTGGATTCTCAAGATATGATTGTAAAATTACCTAAAATGGCAAAATCTGACAATTGTCGAAATCTGCCAAAAAAGGTAATTTTTTGTTTTTTTTTGTTTTCTTAGATATAAGAGAGTTTTCTCTCATTGTAGCAGCAGAGTTGAGGAATAGAAATTTTGTTATGTTTCAGCTTCCAAATTTTTGTCTCTCATGTTTAATGGCACAATTCTGTTGAGTGTATGTTGTGTGCTGCACAAGGTGTAGAATCTGCCAAGTGGCTAAGGGACATTCACAGAATACAGGATTGTATATGCCCTTACCAGTACCAGCTGCACCATGGATAGATTTGAGCATGGACTTTGTGTTGGGATTTCCACATACTCAACGAGGTAATGATTCCATTTTTGTAGTTGTTGATAGGTTCTCCAAGATGGTTCATTTTATTGCCTGTAAGAAAACTAATGATGCAACAAGGGTAGCAGAGTTATTTTTTTCAGAAGTTGTTAGACTACATGGTGTTCCAAAGACTATTACCTCTGACAGGGATACCAAATTCCTCAGTCATTTCTGGAGGACTTTATGGAAGAAGATGGGGACCAAGTTACAGTTTAGTAGTGCCTATCATCCTCAAACAGATGGGCAAACAGAGGTAGTTAATCGGAGTCCGGGAAATTTGCTGAGGTGTATTGTTGGAGAAAAGCCAAAACAATGGGATTTGGCATTACCCCTGGCTGAATTTGCCTATAATAGTTCTGTTAACCGATCAACAGGAAAGTCCCCTTTCCAGATTGTGTATGGCAGGAATCCTCAGGGTGTTCTAGATTTGGTACAGCTACCAATGAAAGATCAGGTCAGTGATGATGGGGAAGCATTTGCAGAACACCTTCAACAGTTGCAGCAAGCAGTGAGACAGAAGTTGCAGGATAGTAATGAGAGGTATAAGAATTCAGTGGATCCTAGTCGGCGACATCAGACATTCAGTGAAGGTGACTTAGTTATGGTATATTTGAGAAAAGAACGGTTCCCTACTAGCACCTATCACAAGTTGAAGTACAAGAAAATTGGTCCTTGCAGAATTACAAAGAAGATCAATGATAATGCATATGAGGTCAGTTTACCAGATGATCTTGCTATTTCTCACGTGTTTAATATTTCTGATTTATATGCATTCCATGGTGAGGATGATGCTGAAGATAGTCAACCAGAGGTGTCATGGCACAACCACATTCCCCATAAGACGAAGGACAAGATTGCACAGATTCTTGATAAGAACACTATCTCCACTCGGCAAGGGCGTTACAACAAGTATTTAGTACAGTGGGAAGGATTGCCACCAACAGATAGCACATGGATTACAGAGTGGGAAGTGCAGAGGTTAGATCCTTTGCAATGGCAGCAGTTTGAAGACACTCACTTGCAGGAGCTGCGTTCTTTTCGACCAGAGGAGAATGATGCAGGGACTTCCGGAGGTCATAACTTTTGACTCGGATGTGGGTTTTCTACGAAATTTTACAGGTGGATGCGTTATGAGGTGGCCAGTGGTTTCCCAACTTGCCCTAGCGGGTTGGACCTCGTCTTGGCACTTTTTCGGGGCTTCAAACTTTCATCTTGGCCCTCAAAATGGCAAATTAGTGTTTTTTTCTAGTTTTTTAAAAGTTGCTTTTTTTAATAACTCGAAACTCATGTTTCGAATTTAGGATGTTAGTTGGTTTTTTGTCCTACCTTAGCTTTATGAGCTTTTTAGGAAAAAACTGGATTCTCAAGATATGATTGTAAAATTACCTAAAATGGCAAAATCTGACAATTGTCGAAATCTGCCAAAAAAGGTAATTTTTTGTTTTTTTTTGTTTTCTTAGATATAAGAGAGTTTTCTCTCATTGTAGCAGCAGAGTTGAGGAATAGAAATTTTGTTATGTTTCAGCTTCCAAATTTTTGTCTCTCATGTTTAATGGCACAATTCTGTTGAGTGTATGTTGTGTGCTGCACAAGGTGTAGAATCTGCCAAGTGGCTAAGGGACATTCACAGAATACAGGCTTGTATATGCCCTTACCAGTACCAGCTGCACGATGGATAGATTTGAGCATAGACTTTGTGTTGGGACTTCCACATACTCAACGAGGTAATGATTCTATTTTTGTAGTTGTTGATAGGTTCTCCAAGATGGTTCATTTTATTGCCTGTAAGAAAACTAATGATGCAACAAGGGTAGCAGAGTTATTTTTTTCAGAAGTTGTTAGACTACATGGTGTTCCAAAGACTATTACCTCTGACAGGGATACCAAATTCCTCAGTCATTTCTGGAGGACTTTATGGAAGAAGATGGGGACCAAGTTACAGTTTAGTAGTGCCTATCATCCTCAAACAGATGGGCAAACAGAGGTAGTTAATCAGAGTCTGGGAAATTTGCTGAGGTGTATTGTTGGAGAAAAGCCAAAACAATGGGATTTGGCATTACCCCAGACTGAATTTGCCTATAATAGTTCTGTTAACCGATCAACAGGAAAGTCCCCTTTCCAGATTGTGTATGGCAGGAATCCTCAGGGTGTTCTAGATTTGGTACAGCTACCAATGAAAGATCAGGTCAGTGATGATGGGGAAGCATTTGCAGAACACCTTCAACAGTTGCAGCAAGCAGTGAGACAGAAGTTGCAGGATAGTAATGAGAGGTATAAGAATTCAGTGGATCCTAGTCGGCGACATCAGACATTCAGTGAAGGTGACTTAGTGATGGTATATTTGAGAAAAGAACGGTTCCCTACTGGCACCTATCACAAGTTGAAGTACAAGAAAATTGGTCCTTGCAGAATTACAAAGAAGATCAATGATAATGCATATGAGGTCAGTTTACCAGATGATCTTGCTATTTCTCCCGTGTTTAATATTTCTGATTTATATGCATTCCATGGAGAGGATGATGCTGAAGATAGTCAACCAGAGGTGTCATGGCACAACCACATTCCCCATAAGACGAAGGACAAGATTGCACAGATTCTTGATAAGAACACTATCTCCACTCGGCAAGGACCTTACAACAAGTATTTAGTACAGTGGGAAGGATTGCCACCAACAGATAGCACATGGATTACAGAGTGGGAAGTGCAGAGGTTAGATCCTTTCCAATGGCAGCAGTTTGAAGACACTCACTTGCAGGAGCTGCGTTCTTTTCAACCAGAGGAGAATGATGCAGGGACTTCCGGAGGTCATAACTTTTGACTCGGATGTGGGTTTTCTACGAAATTTTACAGGTGGATGCGTTATGAGGTGGCCAGTGGTTTCCCAACTTGCCCTAGCGGGTTGGACCTCGTCTTGGCACTTTTTCGGGGCTTCAAACGTTCATCTTGGCCCTCAAAATGGCAAATTAGTGTTTTTCTCTAGTTTTTTAAAAGTTGCTTTTTTTAATAACTCGAAACTCATGTTTTGAATTTAGGATGTTAGTTGGTTTTTCGTCCTACCTTAGCTTTATGAGCTTTTTGGGAAAAAACTGGATTCTCAAGATATGATTGTAAAATTACCTAAAATGGCAAAATCTGAAAATTGTCGAAATCTGCCAAAAAAGGTAATTTTTTGTTTTTTTTTGTTTTCTTAGATATAAGAGAGTTTTCTCTCATTGTAGCAGCAGAGTTGAGGAATAGAAATTTTGTTATGTTTCAGCTTCCAAATTTTTGTCTCTCATGTTTAATGGCACAATTCTGTTGAGTGTATGTTGTGTGCTGCACAAGGTGTAGAATCTGCCAAGTGGCTAAGGGACATTCACAGAATACAGGATTGTATATGCCCTTACCAGTACCAGCTGCACCATGGATAGATTTGAGCATGGACTTTGTGTTGGGACTTCCACATACTCAATGAGGTAATGATTCCATTTTTGTAGTTGTTGATAGGTTCTCCAAGATGGTTCATTTTATTGCCTGTAAGAAAACTAATGATGCAACAAGGGTAGCAGAGTTATTTTTTTCAGAAGTTGTTAGACTACATGGTGTTCCAAAGACTATTACCTCTGACAGGGATACCAAATTCCTCAGTCATTTCTGGAGGACTTTATGGAAGAAGATGGGGACCAAGTTACAGTTTAGTAGTGCCTATCATCCTCAAACAGATGGGCAAACAGAGGTAGTTAATCGGAGTCTGGGAAATTTGCTGAGGTGTATTGTTGGAGAAAAGCCAAAAAAATGGGATTTGGCATTACCCCAGGCTGAATTTGCCTATAATAGTTCTGTTAACCGATCAACAGGAAAGTCCCCTTTCCAGATTGTGTATGGCAGGAATCCTCAGGGTGTTCTAGATTTGGTACAGCTACCAATGAAAGATCAGGTCAGTGATGATGGGGAAGCATTTGCAGAACACCTTCAACAGTTGCAGCAAGCAGTGAGACAGAAGTTGCAGGATAGTAATGAGAGGTATAAGAATTCAGTGGATCCTAGTCGGCGACATCAGACATTCAGTGAAGGTGACTTAGTGATGGTATATTTGAGAAAAGAACGGTTCCCTACTGGCACCTATCACAAGTTGAAGTACAAGAAAATTGGTCCTTGCAGAATTACCAAGAAGATCAATGATAATGCATATGAGGTCAGTTTACCAGATGATCTTGCTATTTCTCCCGTGTTTAATATTTCTGATTTATATGCATTCCATGGTGAGGATGATGCTGAAGATAGTCAACCAGAGGTGTCATGGCACAACCACATTCCCCATAAGACGAAGGACAAGATTGCACAGATTCTTGATAAGAACACTATCTCCACTCGGCAAGGGCGTTACAACAAGTATTTAGTACAGTGGGAAGGATTGCCACCAACAGATAGCACATGGATTACAGAGTGGGAAGTGCAGAGGTTAGATCCTTTCCAATGGCAGTAGTTTGAAGACACTCACTTGCAGGAGCTGCGTTCTTTTCGACCAGAGGAGAATGATGCAGGGACTTCCGGAGGTCATAACTTTTGACTCGGATGTGGGTTTTCTACGAAATTTTACAGGTGGATGCGTTATGAGGTGGCCAGTGGTTTCCCAACTTGCCCTAGCGGGTTGGACCTCGTCTTGGCACTTTTCCGAGGCTTCAAACTTTCATCTTGGCCCTCAAAATGGCAAATTAGTGTTTTTTTCTAGTTTTTTAAAAGTTGCTTTTTTTAATAACTCGAAACTCATGTTTCGAATTTAGGATGTTAGTTGGTTTTTCGTCCTACCTTAGCTTTATGAGCTTTTTGGGAAAAAACTGGATTCTCAAGATATGATTGTAAAATTACCTAAAATGGCAAAATCTGACAATTGTCGAAATCTGCCAAAAAAGGTAATTTTTTGTTTTTTTTTGTTTTCTTAGATATAAGAGAGTTTTCTCTCATTGTAGCAGCAGAGTTGAGGAATAGAAATTTTGTTATGTTTCAGCTTTCAAATTTTTGTCTCTCATGTTTAATGGCACAATTCTGTTGAGTGTATGTTGTGTGCTGCACAAGGTGTAGAATCTGCCAAGTGGCTAAGGGACATTCACAGAATACAGGATTGTATATGCCCTTACCAGTACCAGCTGCACCATGGATAGATTTGAGCATGGACTTTGTGTTGGGATTTCCACATACTCAACGAGGTAATGATTCCATTTTTGTAGTTGTTGATAGGTTCTCCAAGATGGTTCATTTTATTGCCTGTAAGAAAACTAATGATGCAACAAGGGTAGCAGAGTTATTTTTTTCAGAAGTTGTTAGACTACATGGTGTTCCAAAGACTATTACCTCTGACAGGGATACCAAATTCCTCAGTCATTTCTGGAGGACTTTATGGAAGAAGATGGGGACCAAGTTACAGTTTAGTAGTGCCTATCATCCTCAAACAGATGGGCAAACAGAGGTAGTTAATCGGAGTCCGGGAAATTTGCTGAGGTGTATTGTTGGAGAAAAGCCAAAACAATGGGATTTGGCATTACCCCAGGCTGAATTTGCCTATAATAGTTCTGTTAACCGATCAACAGGAAAGTCCACTTTCCAGATTGTGTATGGCAGGAATCCTCAGGGTGTTCTAGATTTGGTACAGCTACCAATGAAAGATCAGGTCAGTGATGATGGGGAAGCATTTGCAGAACACCTTCAACAGTTGCAGCAAGCAGTGAGACAAAAGTTGCAGGATAGTAATGAGAGGTATAAGAATTCAGTGGATCCTAGTCGGCGACATCAGACATTCAGTGAATGTGACTTAGTGATGGTATATTTGAGAAAAGAACGGTTCCCTACTGGCACCTATCACAAGTTGAAGTACAAGAAAATTGGTCCTTGCAGAATTACAAAGAAGATCAATGATAATGCATATGAGGTCAGTTTACCAGATGATCTTGCTATTTCTCACGTGTTTAATATTTCTGATTTATATGCATTCCATGGTGAGGATGATGTTGAAGATAGTCAACCAGAGGTGTCATGGCACAACCACATTCCCCATAAGACGAAGGACAAGATTGCACAGATTCTTGATAAGAACACTATCTCCACTCGGCAAGGGCGTTACAACAAGTATTTAGTACAGTGGGAATGATTGCCACCAACAGATAGCACATGGATTACAGAGTGGGAAGTGTAGAGGTTAGATCCTTTCCAATGGCAGCAGTTTGAAGACACTCACTTGCAGGAGCTGCGTTCTTTTCAACCAGAGGAGAATGATGCAGGGACTTCCGGAGGTCATAACTTTTGACTCGGATGTGGGTTTTCTACGAAATTTTACAGGTGGATGCGTTATGAGGTGGCCAGTGGTTTCCCAACTTGCCCTAGCGGGTTGGACCTCGTCTTGGCACTTTTTCGGGGCTTCAAACTTTCATCTTGGCCCTCAAAATGGCAAATTAGTGTTTTTTTCTAGTTTTTTAAAAGTTGCTTTTTTTAATAACTCGAAACTCATGTTTCGAATTTAGGATGTTAGTTGGTTTTTTGTCCTACCTTATCTTTATGAGCTTTTTGGGAAAAAACTGGATTCTCAAGATATGATTGTAAAATTACCTAAAATGGCAAAATCTGACAATTGTCGAAATTTGCCAAAAAAGGTAATTTTTTGTTTCTTTTTGTTTTCTTAGATATAAGAGAGTTTTCTCTCATTGTAGCAGCAGAGTTGAGGAATAGAAATTTTGTTATGTTTCAACTTCCAAATTTTTGTCTCTCATGTTTAATGGCACAATTCTGTTGAGTGTATGTTGTGTGCTGCACAAGGTGTAGAATCTGCCAAGTGGCTAAGGGACATTCACAGAATACAGGATTGTATATGCCCTTACCAGTACCAGCTGCACCATGGATAGATTTGAGCATGGACTTTGTGTTGGGACTTCCACATACTCAACGAGGTAATGATTCCATTTTTGTAGTTGTTGATAGGTTCTCCAAGATGGTTCATTTTATTGCCTGTAAGAAAACTAATGATGCAACAAGGGTAGCAGAGTTATTTTTTTCAGAATTTGTTAGACTACATGGTGTTCCAAAGACTATTACCTCTGACAGGGATACCAAATTCCTCAGTCATTTCTGGAGGACTTTATGGAAGAAGATGGGGACCAAGTTACAGTTTAGTAGTGCCTATCATCCTCAAACAGATGGGCAAACAGAGGTAGTTAATCGGAGTCCGGGAAATTTGCTGAGGTGTATTGTTGGAGAAAAGCCAAAACAATGGGATTTGGCATTACCCCAGGCTGAATTTGCCTATAATAGTTCTGTTAACCGATCAACAGGAAAGTCCCCTTTCCAGATTGTGTATGGCAGGAATCCTCAGGGTGTTCTAGATTTGGTACAGCTACCAATGAAAGATCAGGTCAGTGATGATGGGGAAGCATTTGCAGAACACCTTCAACAGTTGCAGCAAGCAGTGAGACAGAAGTTGCAGGATAGTAATGAGAGGTATAAGAATTCAGTGGATCCTAGTCGGCGACATCAGACATTCAGTGAAGGTGACTTAGTGATGGTATATTTGAGAAAAGAACGGTTCCCTACTGGCACCTATCACAAGTTGAAGTACAAGAAAATTGGTCCTTGCAGAATTACAAAGAAGATCAATGATAATGCATATGAGGTCAGTTTACCAGATGATCTTGCTATTTCTCCCGTGTTTAATATTTCTGATTTATATGCATTCCATGGTGAGGATGATGCTGAAGATAGTCAACCAGACGTGTCATGGCACAACCACATTCCCCATAAGATGAAGGACAAGATTGCACAGATTCTTGATAAGAACACTATCTCCACTCGGCAAGGGCGTTACCACAAGTATTTAGTACAATGGGAAGGATTGCCACCAACAGATAGCACATGGATTACAGAGTGGGAAGTGCAGAGGTTAGATCCTTTCCAATGGCAGCAGTTTGAAGACACTCACTTGCAGGAGCTGCGTTCTTTTCGACCAGAGGAGAATGATGCAGGGACTTCCGGAGGTCATAACTTTTGACTCGGATGTGGGTTTTCTACGAAATTTTACAGGTGGATGCGTTATGAGGTGGCCAGTGGTTTCCCAACTTGCCCTAGCGGGTTGGACCTCGTCTTGGCACTTTTTCGGGGCTTCAAACTTTCATCTTGGCCCTCAAAATGGCAAATTAGTGTTTTTTTCTAGTTTTTTAAAAGTTGCTTTTTTTAATAACTCCAAACTCATGTTTCGAATTTCGGATGTTAGCTGGTTTTTCATCCTACCTTAGCTTTATGAGCTTTTTGGGAAAAAACTGGATTCTCAAGATATGATTGTAAAATTACCTAAAATGGCAAAATCTGACAATTGTCGAAATCTGCCAAAAAAGGTAATTTTTTGTTTTTTTTTGTTTTCTTAGATATAAGAGAGTTTTCTCTCATTGTAGCAGCAGAGTTGAGGAATAGAAATTTTGTTATGTTTCAGCTTCCAAATTTTTGTCTCTCATGTTTAATGGCACAATTCTGTTGAGTGTATGTTGTGTGCTGCACAAGGTGTAGAATCTGCCAAGTGGCTAAGGGACATTCACAGAATACAGGATTGTATATGCCCTTACCAGTACCAGCTGCACCGTGGATAGATTTGAGCATGGACTTTGTGTTGGGACTTCCACATACTCAACGAGGTAATGATTCCATTTTTGTAGTTGTTGATAGGTTCTCCAAGATGGTTCATTTTATTGCCTGTAAGAAAACTAATGATGCAACAAGGGTAGCAGAGTTATTTTTTTCAGAATTTGTTAGACTACATGGTGTTCCAAAGACTATTACCTCTGACAGGGATACCAAATTCCTCAGTCATTTCTGGAGGACTTTATGGAAGAAGATGGGGACCAAGTTACAGTTTAGTAGTGCCTATCATCCTCAAACAGATGGGCAAACAGAGGTAGTTAATCGGAGTCCGGAAAATTTGCTGAGGTGTATTGTTGGAGAAAAGCCAAAACAATGGGATTTGGCATTACCCCAGGCTGAATTTGCCTATAATAGTTATGTTAACCGATCAACAGGAAAGTCCCCTTTCCAGATTGTGTATGGCAGGAATCCTCAGGGTGTTCTAGATTTGGTACAACTACCAATGAAAGATCAGTTCAGTGATGATGGGGAAGCATTTGCAGAACACCTTCAACAGTTGCAGCAAGCAGTGAGACAGAAGTTGCAGGATAGTAATGAGAGGTATAAGAATTCAGTGGATCCTAGTCGGCGACATCAGACATTCAGTGAAGGTGACTTAGTGATGGTATATTTGAGAAAAGAACGGTTCCCTACTGGCACCTATCACAAGTTGAAGTACAAGAAAATTGGTCCTTGCAGAATTACAAAGAAGATCAATGATAATGCATATGAGGTCAGTTTACCAGATGATCTTGCTATTTCTCACGTGTTTAATATTTCTGATTTATATGCATTCCATGGTGAGGATGATGCTGAAGATAGTCAACCAGAGGTGTCATGGCACAACCACATTCCCCATAAGACGAAGGACAAGATTGCACAGATTCTTGATAAGAACACTATCTCCACTCGGCAAGGGCGTTACAACAAGTATTTAGTACAGTGGGAAGGATTGCCACCAACAGATAGCACATGGATTACAGAGTGGGAAGTGCAGAGGTTAGATCCTTTGCAATGGCAGCAGTTTGAAGACACTCACTTGCAGGAGCTGCGTTCTTTTCAACCAGAGGAGAATGATGCAGGGACTTCCGGAGGTCATAACTTTTGACTCGGATGTGGGTTTTCTACGAAATTTTACAGGTGGATGCGTTATGAGGTGGCCAGTGGTTTCCCAACTTGCCCTAGCGGGTTGGACCTCGTCTTGGCACTTTTTCGGGGCTTCAAACTTTCATCTTGGCCCTCAAAATGGCAAATTAGTGTTTTTTTCTAGTTTTTTAAAAGTTGCTTTTTTTAATAACTCGAAACTCATGTTTCGAATTTAGGATGTTAGTTGGTTTTTCGTCCTACCTTAGCTTTATGAGCTTTTTGGGAAAAAACTGGATTCTCAAGATATGATTGTAAAATTACCTAAAATGGCAAAATCTGACAATTGTCGAAATCTGCCAAAAAAGGTAATTTTTTGTTTTTTTTTGTTTTCTTAGATATAAGAGAGTTTTCTCTCATTGTAGCAGCAGAGTTGAGGAATAGAAATTTTGTTATGTTTCAGCTTCCAAATTTTTGTCTCTCATGTTTAATGGCACAATTCTGCTGAGTGTATGTTGTGTGCTGCACAAGGTGTAGAATCTGCCAAGTGGCTAAGGGACATTCACAGAATACAGGATTGTATATGCCCTTACCAGTACCAGCTGCACCATGGATAGATTTGAGCATGGACTTTGTGTTGGGATTTCCACATACTCAACGAGGTAATGATTCCATTTTTGTAGTTGTTGATAGGTTCTCCAAGATGGTTCATTTTATTGCCTGTAAGAAAACTAATGATGCAACAAGGGTGGCAGAGTTATTTTTTTCAGAAGTTGTTAGACTACATGGTGTTCCAAAGACTATTACCTCTGACAGGGATACCAAATTCCTCAGTCATTTCTGGAGGACTTTATGGAAGAAGATGGGGACCAAGTTACAGTTTAGTAGTGCCTATCATCCTCAAACAGATGGGCAAACAGAGGTAGTTAATCAGAGTCTGGGAAATTTGCTGAGGTGTATTGTTGGAGAAAAGCCAAAACAATGGGATTTGGCATTACCCCAGGCTGAATTTGCCTATAATAGTTCTGTTAACCGATCAACAGGAAAGTCCCCTTTCCAGATTGTGTATGGCAGGAATCCTCAGGGTGTTCTAGATTTGGTATAGCTACCAATGAAAGATCAGTTCAGTGATGATGGGGAAGCATTTGCAGAACACCTTCAACAGTTGCAGCAAGCAGTGAGACAGAAGTTGCAGGATAGTAATGAGAGGTATAAGAATTCAGTGGATCCTAGTCGGCGACATCAGACATTCAGTGAAGGTGACTTAGTGATGGTATATTTGAGAAAAGAACGGTTCCCTACTGGCACCTATCACAAGTTGAAGTACAAGAAAATTGGTCCTTGCAGAATTACAAAGAAGATCAATGATAATGCATATGAGGTCAGTTTACCAGATGATCTTGCTATTTCTCACGTGTTTAATATTTCTGATTTATATGCATTCCATGGTGAGGATGATGCTGAAGATAGTCAACCAGAGGTGTCATGGCACAACCACATTCCCCATAAGACGAAGGACAAGATTGCACAGATTCTTGATAAGAACACTATCTCCACTCGGCAAGGGCGTTACAACAAGTATTTAGTACAGTGGGAAGGATTGCCACCAACAGATAGCACATGGATTACAGAGTGGGAAGTGCAGAGGTTAGATCCTTTGCAATGGCAGCAGTTTGAAGACACTCACTTGCAGGAGCTGCGTTCTTTTCGACCAGAGGAGAATGATGCAGGGACTTCCGGAGGTCATAACTTTTGACTCGGATGTGGGTTTTCTACGAAATTTTACAGGTGGATGCGTTATTAGGTGGCCAGTGGTTTCCCAACTTGCCCTAGCGGGTTGGACCTCGTCTTGGCACTTTTTCGGGGCTTCAAACTTTCATCTTGGCCCTCAAAATGGCAAATTAGTGTTTTTTTCTAGTTTTTTAAAAGTTGCTTTTTTTAATAACTCGAAACTCATGTTTCGAATTTAGGATGTTAGTTGGTTTTTCGTCCTACCTTAGCTTTATGAGCTTTTTGGGAAAAAACTGGATTCTCAAGATATGATTGTAAAATTACCTAAAATGGCAAAATCTGACAATTGTCGAAATCTGCCAAAAAAGGTAATTTTTTGTTTTTTTTTGTTTTCTTAGATATAAGAGAGTTTTCTCTCATTGTAGCAGCAGAGTTGAGGAATAGAAATTTTGTTATGTTTCAGCTTCCAAATTTTTGTCTCTCATGTTTAATGGCACAATTCTGTTGAGTGTATGTTGTGTGCTGCACAAGGTGTAGAATCTGCCAAGTGGCTAAGGGACATTCACAGAATACAGGATTGTATATGCCCTTACCAGTACCAGCTGCACCATGGATAGATTTGAGCATGGACTTTGTGTTGGGACTTCCACATACTCAACGAGGTAATGATTCCATTTTTGTAGTTGTTGATAGGTTCTCCAAGATGGTTCATTTTATTGCCTGTAAGAAAACTAATGATGCAACAAGGGTAGCAGAGTTATTTTTTTCAGAAGTTGTTAGACTACATGGTGTTCCAAAGACTATTACCTCTGACAGGGATACCAAATTCCTCAGTCATTTCTGGAGGACTTTATGGAAGAAGATGGGGACCAAGTTACAGTTTAGTAGTGCCTATCATCCTCAAACAGATGGGCAAACAGAGGTAGTTAATCGGAGTCTGGGAAATTTGCTGAGGTGTATTGTTGGAGAAAAGCCAAAACAATGGGATTTGGCATTACCCCAGGCTGAATTTGCCTATAATAGTTCTGTTAACCGATCAACAGGAAAGTCCCCTTTCCAGATTGTGTATGGCAGGAATCCTCAGGGTGTTCTAGATTTGGTACAGCTACCAATGAAAGATCAGGTCAGTGATGATGGGGAAGCATTTGCAGAACACCTTCAACAGTTGTAGCAAGCAGTGAGACAGAAGTTGCAGGATAGTAATGAGAGGTATAAGAATTCAGTGGATCCGAGTCGGTGACATCAGACATTCAGTGAAGGTGACTTAGTGATGGTATATTTGAGAAAAGAACGGTTCCCTACTGGCACCTATCACAAGTTGAAGTACAAGAAAATTGGTCCTTGCAGAATTACAAAGAAGATCAATGATAATGCATATGAAGTCAGTTTACCAGATGATCTTGCTATTTCTCCCGTGTTTAATATTTCTGATTTATATGCATTCCATGGTGAGGATGATGCTGAAGATAGTCAACCAGAGGTGTCATGGCGCAAACACATTCCCCATAAGATGAAGGACAAGATTGCACAGATTCTTGATAAGAACACTATCTCCACTCGGCAAGGGCGTTACAACAAGTATTTAGTACAGTGGGAAGGATTGCCACCAACAGATAGCACATGGATTACAGAGTGGGAAGTGCAGAGGTTAGATCCTTTCCAATGGCAGCAGTTTGAAGACACTCACTTGCAGGAGCTGCGTTCTTTTCAACCAGAGGAGAATGATGCAGGGACTTCCGGAGGTCATAACTTTTGACTCGGATGTGGGTTTTCTACGAAATTTTACAGGTGGATGCGTTATGAGGTGGCCAGTGGTTTCCCAACTTGCCCTAGCGGGTTGGACCTCGTCTTGGCACTTTTTTGGGGCTTCAAACTTTCATCTTGGCCCTCAAAATGGCAAATTAGTGTTTTTTTCTAGTTTTTTAAAAGTTGCTTTTTTTAATAACTCGAAACTCATGTTTCGAATTTAGGATGTTAGTTGGTTTTTCGTCCTACCTTAGCTTTATGAGCTTTTTGGGAAAAAATTGGATTCTCAAGATATGATTGTAAAATTACCTAAAATGGCAAAATCTGACAATTGTCGAAATCTGCCAAAAAAGGTAATTTTTTATTTTTTTTTGTTTTCTTAGATATAAGAGAGTTTTCTCTCATTGTAGCAGCAGAGTTGAGGAATAGAAATTTTGTTATGTTTCAGCTTCCAAATTTTTGTCTCTCATGTTTAATGGCACAATTCTGTTGAGTGTATGTTGTGTGCTACACAAGGTGTAGAATCTGCCAAGTGGCTAAGGGACATTCACAGAATACAGGATTGTATATGCCCTTACCAGTACCAGCTGCACCATGGATAGATTTGAGCATGGACTTTGTGTTGGGACTTCCACATACTCAACGAGGTAATGATTCCATTTTTGTAGTTGTTGATAGGTTCTCCAAGATGGTTCATTTTATTGCCTGTAAGAAAACTAATGATGCAACAAGGGTAGCAGAGTTATTTTTTTCAGAAGTTGTTAGACTACATGGTGTTCCAAAGACTATTACCTCTGACAGGGATACCAAATTCCTCAGTCATTTCTGGAGGACTTTATGGAAGAAGATGGGGACGAAGTTACAGTTTAGTAGTGCCTATCATCCTCAAACAGATGGGCAAAAAGAGGTAGTTAATCGGAGTCTGGGAAATTTGCTGAGGTGTATTGTTGGAGAAAAGCCAAAACAATGGGATTTGGCATTACCCCAGGCTGAATTTGCCTATAATAGTTCTGTTAACCGATCAACAGGAAAGTCCCCTTTCCAGATTGTGTATGGCAGGAATCCTCAGGGTGTTCTAGATTTGGTACAGCTACCAATGAAAGATCAGGTCAGTGATGATGGGGAAGCATTTGCAGAACACCTTCAACAGTTGCAGCAAGCAGTGAGACAGAAGTTGCAGGATAGTAATGAGAGGTATAAGAATTCAGTGGATCCTAGTCGGCGACATCAGACATTCAGTGAAGGTGACTTAGTGATGGTATATTTGAGAAAAGAATGGTTCCCTACTGGCAGCTATCACAAGTTGAAGTACAAGAAAATTGGTCCTTGCAGAATTACAAAGAAGATCAATGATAATGCATATGAGGTCAGTTTACCAGATGATCTTGCTATTTCTCCCGTGTTTAATATTTCTGATTTATATGCATTCCATGGTGAGGATGATGCTGAAGATAGTCAACCAGAGGTGTCATGGCACAACCACATTCCCCATAAGGCGAAGGACAAGATTGCACAGATTCTTGATAAGAACACTATCTCCACTCGGCAAGGGCATTACAACAAGTATTTAGTACAGTGGGAAGGATTGCCACCAACAGATAGCACATGGATTACAGAGTGGGAAGTGCAGAGGTTAGATCCTTTCCAATGGCAGCAGTTTGAAGACACTCACTTGCAGGAGCTGCGTTCTTTTCAACCAGAGGAGAATGATGCAGGGACTTCCGGAGGTCATAACTTTTGACTCGGATGTGGGTTTTCTACGAAATTTTACAGGTGGATGCGTTATGAGGTGGCCAGTGGTTTCCCAACTTGCCCTAGCGGGTTGGACCTCGTCTTGGCACTTTTTCAGGGCTTCAAACTTTCATCTTGGCCCTCAAAATGGCAAATTAGTGTTTTTTTCTAGTTTTTTAAAAGTTGCTTTTTTTAATAACTCGAAACTCATGTTTCGAATTTAGGATGTTAGTTGGTTTTTCGTCCTACCTTAGCTTTATGAGCTTTTTGGGAAAAAACTGGATTCTCAAGATATGATTGTAAAATTACCTAAAATGGCAAAATCTGACAATTGTCGAAATCTGCCAAAAAAGGTAATTTTTTGTTTTTTTTTTGTTTTCTTAGATATAAGAGAGTTTTCTCTCATTGTAGCAGTAGAGTTGAGGAATAGAAATTTTGTTATGTTTCAGCTTCCAAATTTTTGTCTCTCATGTTTAATGGCACAATTCTATTGAGTGTATGTTGTGTGCTGCACAAGGTGTAGAATCTGCCAAGTGGCTAAGGGACATTCACAGAATACAGGATTGTATATGCCCTTACCAGTACCAGCTGCACCATGGATAGATTTGAGCATGGACTTTGTGTTGGGACTTCCACATACTCAACGAGGTAATGATTCCATTTTTGTAGTTGTTGATAGGTTCTCCAAGATGGTTCATTTTATTGCCTGTAAGAAAACTAATGATGCAACAAGGGTAGCAGAGTTATTTTTTTCAGAAGTTGTTAGACTACATGGTGTTCCAAAGACTATTACCTCTGACAGGGATACCAAATTCCTCAGTCATTTCTGGAGGACTTTATGGAAGAAGATGGGGACCAAGTTACAGTTTAGTAGTGCCTATCATCCTCAAACAGATGGGCAAACAGAGGTAGTTAATCGGAGTCTGGGAAATTTGCTGAGGTGTATTGTTGGAGAAAAGCCAAAACAATGGGATTTGGCATTACCCCAGGCTGAATTTGCCTATAATAGTTCTGTTAACCGATCAACAGGAAAGTCCCCTTTCCAGATTGTGTATGGCAGGAATCCTCAGGGTGTTCTAGATTTGGTACAGCTACCAATGAAAGATCAGGTCAGTGATGATGGGGAAGCATTTGCAGAACACCTTCAACAGTTGCAGCAAGCAGTGAGACAGAAGTTGCAGGATAGTAATGAGAGGTATAAGAATTCAGTGGATCCTAGTCGGCGACATCAGACATTCAGTGAAGGTGACTTAGTGATCGTAATTTGAGAAAAGAACGGTTCCCTACTGGCACCTATCACAAGTTGAAGTACAAGAAAATTGGTCCTTGCAGAATTACAAAGAAGATCAATGATAATGCATATGAGGTTAGTTTACCAGATGATCTTGCTATTTCTCCCGTGTTTAATATTTCTGATTTATATGCATTCCATGGTGAGGATGATGCTGAAGATAGTCAACCAGAGGTGTCATGGCACAACCACATTCCCCATAAGACGAAGGACAAGATTGCACAGATTCTTGATAAGAACACTATCTCCACTCGGCAAGGGCGTTACAACAAGTATTTAGTACAGTGGGAAGGATTGCCACCAACAGATAGCACATGGATTACAGAGTGGGAAGTGCAGAGGTTAGATCCTTTCCAATGGCAGCAGTTTGAAGACACTCACTTGCAGGAGCTGCGTTCTTTTCAACCAGAGGAGAATGATGCAGGGACTTCCGGAGGTCATAACTTTTGACTCGGATGTGGGTTTTCTACGAAATTTTACAGGTGGATGCGTTATGAGGTGGCCAGTGGTTTCCCAACTTGCCCTAGCGGGTTGGACCTCGTCTTGGCACTTTTTCGGGGCTTCAAACTTTCATCTTGGCCCTCAAAATGGCAAATTAGTGTTTTTTTCTAGTTTTTTAAAAGTTGCTTTTTTTAATAACTCGAAACTCATGTTTCGAATTTAGGATGTTAGTTGGTTTTTCATCCTACCTTAGCTTTATGAGCTTTTTGGGAAAAAACTGGATTCTCAAGATATGATTGTAAAATTACCTAAAATGGCAAAATCTGACAATTGTCGAAATCTGCTAAAAAAGGTAATTTTTTGTTTTTTTTTGTTTTCTTAGATATAAGAGAGTTTTCTCTCATTGTAGCAGCAGAGTTGAGGAATAGAAATTTTGTTATGTTTCAGCTTCCAAATTTTTGTCTCTCATGTTTAATGGCACAATTCTGTTGAGTGTATGTTGTGTGCTGCATCAATTTCTAATCCAAATGTCCTTGCAATCCCCTTCGTGGTTAAATTAGCAATAAGTTTGTCATACAACATAATCTTCTTGGTAGCTGGATCATATAGAGTTACACAATCTAAACACAAATCTCTGGCCTCCATAGCCAATGGGAAACCTCCAGCCCTGTATAGTCCACTCTCCCATATACATTTTATATCCGGCAAAGCATCTGCAGCAGTGATTTTCTGTAAAACATCATCTGCATCATAATTTCCTATATTGGTATCCGTTCCCACTCCACTCATACTAATTAGGGATGGATAACCTCTGTGCAAGGGTAATTCTTCTTTTTCTATCTCCTTTCGTGGTTTCCTTTCTTTTTTCACCTCACCCCCTATATCTACCTTTTTCTGTTTTAGGGCCATCCTATAGAAAATGCATCTTTTAACATTCATTTTACCTTTTGCCTAGGGTTTTACTATGAATTTCCCTTTTTTTAACATTTTAACCTAACCTAGTTTGTCTTTTCTATTTTGACTTGTAAATTTGTTAATCCCTACCCAATTAATTAACAGTTAAAACAAGGATTTGACAAATGCCTATGTTTTATAAGGAAATTTCTGAAATTAACATGTAATTTGCCATTTGAAATGTAATGGCGTTTTGGGATAAATAACTATATTCCTTGAGCACTCAACTTCAGTCATTGACTTATTTTTACCATTTTGCTTTCATCCAGCTCCCGTAATTCCTTCGCTCTGATAAGTTCTATTCAAATCATTGTAACAATTCTTTCTTCTACAATTTTAACTCTTAACAATGTATATCTGAAAGTAAAATATGTTAAATTTACCCTAACTCTCATTGAATTTTACTCTTTTTGAGTGTTAGATTGGCATTAATTACAGTAATTACTGCTCCCAAAAGCTTCGGCCTTCAATTTCAGTGTTTTAACATTTTAAACCTTTTTTACCGTTAGTTCATTTCTGCATACATCCCATTTTCTTTGTATGTTATCCTTTGTATGCTCTCTTTGTATCTTTATAACATACAAACATATATGTAAACAACCATGACTAACGTTCTTTCCCTTTTATATTTTTCGTACTTGTATCTTTCGCTTTGTATATCACTCTTTGTATGTCTCATTAGATACAAGCGCATATACAACTACCCTTATACAAACCCTCTTTTACTCTGTATTTCACGTGATGCCTTTATTTCTTCGTATATCTTGACTATGTATATCATAAACATATAATCGCCCCAAACATATAAAGACTTTTCTATACTTAACTTCCTTTTTGCATCCGTCTTGTATCTCTTATTTGTATCCTTCAACTTGTACATCAGCTTGTATATCGAAGATGTACATTGTTATTATACAAGCCCAATATGCAAGAGGTGGGACACACTTTACCTTTCACTTGTATCTTTGTGATGTATATAAAGTGAAATGCATCTTTTGATATATGTTAAGGTATGATGCATCATCTATACCAAACTTTAACTTCCTTTGAGTTTCGTATTGTATGTACCCCGCAATGTATGTCTCCCAAAACATACATACAAAGCACGAAACATACCTCAATAAAAGCTCATTTCATATTCTTTTTGGTTCCACAATATGCATATACTTTTGCATATCACCCTGTATGTTTCTCTTTTGCCAAACATACAAACTTAAAATACCTCCATTGCCTAGAAATTAAAGCTTTTTTAACAAACCCATTTTTAATATATGGGTAAAAATAATAAGTTGGGTCCACGAAGAGGAGAAGTTTCGGCCCCCAAAAAAAACCGTAAGAAATGCATACATGTTATTAAAAAAACACGTACGCGCTTAGCTATGGGTACCAGAGGCTAAATCAAAATGGGTATGCATTATGATTCAAGTACACGAGAAAAATGCATATGCATTTTATAACACGTACACATTTTTAAAAGGTATTTAATTTTTTAAATAAATGATTATCAATTCATTTTTTTCCTACGACCTTGTAGGAGAGGAACAACGATAGGGAAATTTGGGTATGTGAATTTCAGGCCCTTTACCATCACAAATTTCATTGCCACCTCCTCCTGTAGACACAAGTGACCTCCGTGACCTCTAGGTTGGTTAAATTTTCCATTTTTTGGTCTTATATGTTCCATTTTTTACTTTACTGTTTGTTATTTTTGTTTTTAATTAGCTTGTTTAATTTATATTTTTTAAATTGTATTTGCAAACAAAATCATCACCCAAATGAGAAACCATAAATTCAAAATTGAAATCCACAAAATTGATACCTATTTTTACTAATTTAATTAGGTAAATCAGACAAACTCTAGAGTTACAAATCAAAACCCTAAACCCTAGGTTCCAAAAAACATAGACCTAAAACCCTTAACACTTAACCTTACGATCTAAATGCTAAAAACCTAAACCTATAACCCTTAACCCTAGGACCAAAACCCTAAAACCTAAACCTAAAACCCTAAACCGTAAAACGTAAACCTAAAACCCTAAACTCTAAAACTTAAACCTAAAACCCTGAACCGTAAACCCTAAAACCTAAAACTTAAACCTCAAAACCTAAAACTAAAACCCTAAACCACAAGATTCATGCTTAGTTGTATCACTAAATGATGAATATAATTGACAAGGGTCTTTGATGTGTTGATGTTTAGCTTTGAGAAATGTGATCTCTTAGTCTAATTTGAAGGCTATTTGTTAAATGTCTAGTAAATATACTCTAATAGAGAACAAATTCATAGGTGAGTATATAATCAAAACTATGAACTAACTTCCTACTTTCACAAACTTATTCCTATGCTCAAAACTATAGAATCAAAGTTCTATGAACTAACTGTCAACATGCCAACTCCCAAGAAATACCAAGAACAAACCAATAGGTGGTGAAGAGAAATCCAACCACCAACTAGGTTGACCATAATTGTTTAAACATTTGAAAATAACCCATGAACTTGAAACATAGGACCATGGTAGGTGAGATGAGTACTGGATAGAAGGGTAGGTAAATATTCAAAAGCTATTTGAATAATAACCATCCACATGGACAATAAGAGCATCAACAACCAATGTACACCATAAATATGCCAAACACACTAATATATGATGAGAAAATACCTTGGACATATTAAAAATACTTGTTGTAGAAAGGAAAGATCACCACAAAGGGAGAAACAAGGTTGGAAAGCATTGCAAAGTTCTTATAAAATTAGCTTATAGGAAAAGCAAGTGATGAGTGGTTCCAACACAAAATGGGGAGGAATGATGTTACAAATAAGGTACCCAATAATAGGAGGAAGAGGCAAGGACCAAAAAGCAATATCAAAAAACACCATAAAAGGAAGACAACACAACTATTTAACTTTTGGCATTCAACCAAAATAAAATAAGCCCTAGAACATACAACTAAGTCAACATAGAGATAACATATCAAGTAGAAGCAATGGAATCAGTCAAAGATTTAGGAGTAGGCCCATAGAACTCAATTGGACAAAAGATAGGTCTAGGATGGAATACAAATCACAAAATAAATCAATGCACTTGTTATCATTCTACTGAGATAAAAATTAGGAGTGCAATTGATGTAGGAGCATCCAGTGGTTTAAGGGCAATCTTGCATCACCTAAAAATAAGTTAATTCAAAATCATTGTAGTTGTTTTCATTTCTTTCCATAATTAGTGTTTCTAGTTCCACAATATCCAGAATAATGATGTAGGACTTTTAGTACTTCCAAAACTGCTAAAAATAGCAACCTGCCTGTTTTGGAAAGGGTACCTGCCATTTTAGGAAAGTTCATATTTGGGCACGGATTGAAGTGAAAACTTACAGAAAGTAACATAACGGAAATATGAGACCTTTGGAAAAGGAATCAAGGAAAGATCATTTGCGAGCTAAAAGATATTAAAGTTTTTGTTTTTTGAAAAGCCCCTGAATTTTTTTGGAATGAGATATGAGGCACTAAAACATCCCATAACATCCTGAAAGGTTGATGGAAATCCATTTACAAATTTCTAGCATGATAGTTCACATTGCGAGCTTTCCGGCGCTTAAAACGGTTCATCAATCAGACACCCAAATCAAAAGTTATGCTTCCCAGAAGTTGACCTACTTTTGGAGGGAGTTGCAAATTTCCAAATTTAGCTAGACGCTGCCAAAAAGTGCTATTTATGACTATTTTGGGAACCCTAGGTGGTAGTAGAGTTAAGGGGGCAAGTGTAGAGTCAAGAATAGGGGGGAAACAGAAACCCTAGCTGATTTGGGGTTACAGAAGGCTGAAGATTCTAGAGTCTTGAGGTTGGGAAAGCTGTAATGTGTTGCAGCTAGTAGAGGATTCATCCTCTAATTGTAATCGAGCTTCTATAATGTAATGAGTTGCCCAGATCAATAAAAGAAAGTTCTATTTTCTGTGTTTAATTTTTGTTGTTTTTTGTTTTGTGATTTACCCCCTTCATCAAGTGGTATCAGAGCAAGGGTTCCTAAGTGTGTAGACAGATCACTGACCATGAGGCAGTTTGCACTAGGACCTGAGGTTGTGGGTTTGCTGCACAGATCAAGATGCCTCCATGAAGAAATCATGTTGGGAGAAATGCTTTGACGAAAGAGGGTTTTAGAGCCTTGCAAAGGTAAATCGATGCATTGCAAGAGGAGCTGCGAAGAGGGTTTGATCCGAGAATAAGAGAAGAAAATGAAGATGAAGCTGAAGAGGAGCTATCTGAGGAAGAACAAGAAGCTGTAGGAGATCCTGCAAAAGTTAGGTTGTTGATGGCCATTTCTAAGATCGGGAAGAGGCCCAGGATTGAAGTTTCTACATATTCTAGAGATTGGAATCTGAAATAGCTTATTGATTGGATCAATGACATGGAGGAGTATTTTGAGTATGAAGATGTGGAGGACCTAGATCGGGCCAAGTTTGTAAAAACAAAGTTGAAGGGCCATGCTAGTATTTAGTGGAAGGACATCTAGTTAGAGAGGAACAGAAGAGAAAAAGGAAAAATCACCAGATGGGATCGGATGGTGGAGAAACTGAAAAAGTAGTTCATTCCTATGCACTATGAGATGAAGTTGTGAAGAAGCTGCAAGGACTGAAGAAAGGTAACAAGTCTGTTAAGGAGTATACATAAGAGTTTTATAAGATTACTATCAGAATCGGTCATGCAAAGGCCAATAAGGAGAAGGTAGCCCATTACATTAATGGGTTGAGACCAAGTATCCAAGAAGAGCTGAGCAAAGGAGAAGAGTTCAAGGTCAAAGGATTGGTGGAAGACCCTATGGAGGCCGAAATGGAGATCCAAAGAAGAGTGAAGAAGATGGCACCAGTCAAAATTAGAGAGGAGATAATACCTACTACCCTCATGACTAGAACAGTGGTGAGCAAAGAGGAAGAGGAAGAGGCAGACCTGGGCAAGGACCTGGAAGAGGAGGTTTTAGAGGAATCTGTTTCTAATGAGGAGTAGAAGGGCATCGAGCATATGAGTGTCCACAACATCAAGGAAGGACAAATGGAAGACCTGAAGGTAATGCATGAGTTGTACATGTAGATGAAGATGCACATTCTGAGCATTCTGAAAATGTTGAAAGGGGAGAAACCCTAGTTGTCAGAAGAACCTTGTTGAATGAGGAGAAAGAACCAAATCAAAGGAAGAGTTTATTCTACACAAGGTGCAAATGTGAAGGTAAGTGTTGTGATATTATTATTGACAGTGGAAGAACTGACAATCTTGTTTCAGAGGAGATGGTTGACATGTTGAAGTTGACAAGAAGAAAGCATCCACATCCATATCAGAATGCATGGTTGTAGAAGGACCACAGAGCTTTGGTCAATGAGTAGTGTTTAGTGAAGTTCAAGATTGGGGACTACCATGATGAGGTGCTGTGTGATATCATACCGATGGATGCATGTCATATGCTATTGGGGAGGTCATGGCAGTATGATAGGAGCACTGTCATGATGGACGTGCAAACACATATTCCCTAACAAAGGATGGAATTCATCTTAAGTTGAAGCCCTTGAAGGAGATGGAGGAAAAGGTATGTAGTACTGCCAAAATTTGCTTGGCAGATGGTAGGAAATTTTTGGAAGGTATGAAGCATGAGCATCATTGCTTTGCATTGATTCCTAAGATTAGTCAAGAGAAATGCGAAGATATACCAGCGGAAGTCTCAGATATGTTGGAAGAATTTCAAGACATTATCTTTGATAATGTACCAGAAGGTTTACCACCAGTAAGGAAGATAAGACATCAAATGGATTTGATCCCAAGAGCTAGTTTACCAAACAAGGCAGCCCATAGAATGACTCCAGCAGAGAGTGAAGAGTTGAATAGACAAGTTCAAGAGTTGTTGAGGAAGGGATTGATAAGAGAAAGCCTACATCCATGTCCGGTACCTGCAGTACTAGCACCAAAGAAAGATGGAGAGTGGAGAATGTGTACAGACTCTCGATCCATCAATAAGATCATGATCAAGTATAGATTTCCATTGCCCAGAATGGATGACATAATGGACTGTTTGAGTGGAGCCAAGTACTTCACAAAGATTAACCTGAAGAGTGGGTATCACCAGATCCGTATCAGAGAAGGAGATGAGTGGAAGACAACCTTAAAAACCAAATAAGGTTTGTATGAGTGGTTAGTCATGTCATTTGGGCTAACCAATGCACTGAGCACATTCATGCGGCTCATGAACAAGGTACTGAAAGAATTTTTGGGAAGTTTTGTTATTGTTTATTTGGATGATATTTTAATTTTCAGTAAGACTTGGGATGAGCATCTTATGCATATCAGAAATGTTTTAGAGAAGCTAAGGGAGGAGAAGTTGCTGATTAATCTGAAGAAATGGAGTTTTGCAAAGGAGTTGGTATACCTGGGATTTGTTGTCTTAGAGGAAGGTCTTAAGATGGACCTAGAAAAAGTAAGGGCTATCACTAAATGGCCTACGCCAAGGAGTACAACAGAGGTAAGATCTTTTCATGGTTTGGCAAGTTTTTATAGAAAGTTTATCAGTTATTTTAGTAGCATCTGTGCACCCCTAACTGAGACAATGAGAGGGGATAGAAAAGAGTTTAGATGGACTAAAGGAGTAGACAAGAGCTTTGATACATTGAAGCAGAAAGTCATAGAACAACCTGTTTTGGCACTTCCAGATTTCAATAAGGTATTTTAGGTAGATTGTGATGCTAGTGGTAGTGGTATAGGAGTTGTTTTGAGCCAAGAAGGTAAGCCCATTACCTATTTTAGTGAGAAGCTTAATGATGCCAAGAAAAAGTATTATGTTTATGATCAGGAGTTTTATGCAATAGTTCAGGCTTTAGAGAAATGGAGACATTATTTGTTGCCAAAGGAGTTTGTTTTCTATATTGATCATTAGGCTTTGCAGTATCTTAATAGTCAAAGAAATTTGAATCAAAGGCACCTAAAATGGGTTGAGTTTTTGTAGAGCTATACTTTTGTTTTGAAGCACTAGAGTGGGAAGTCCAATAGAGTTGCAGATGCTTTGAGCATAAGGTAAAATTTGTTGACAAAAATGAAGATAGAGGTTGTTGGGTTTGATGAGCTCAAAATTTTCTATCCTAAGGATCTAGATTTTGCAGAGGCCTAGAAAGCTTGTTTGGAAACTGTTACTTTGGACAAGACAAAATGGTTGGATTTCATAATCCAAGATGGTATGTTGTTTAGAGGAAGCCAGTTGTGCATTCTAATGAGTTCCATGAGAGAGAATCTGATAAAGGAGAAGCATAGTGGAGGATTGGCTGGACAGTTCAGTCGAGATAAGACCATTGCTATTATTGGTGAAAATTATTATTAGCCACAATTGGAGGATGTGAGGAAATTTGTGCAGAGTTGTAGAGTATGTCAGATGGAGAAAGGAGCAAGTCAGAATATAGGTCTATATCAGCAACTACCTATACCAAAGAAGCCATGGGATGATATTAGTATAGATTTTATTCTTGGTTTACCAAGGACACAAAGAGGACATGATTTCACTTTTGTGGTGGTGGATAGATTCTTGAAGATGGCACATTTCATTCCTTGTAAGAAGACTAATGATGCTATTCATATTGCTGAATTATTTTTCAAGGAGGTGGTGAGATTACACGGTCTACCAAAGAGCATAGTTTTAGATTGAGATACCAAGTTTGTTGGTTATTTCTAGAGGACATTGTGGAAGAAGTTGAAGATAGATTTGAAGTTATGTTCTACACACCATCCAAAGATTGATGGATAGACTGAAGTGGTGAATAGGAGTTTGGGTAACCTGTTACGATGATTAGTAGGAGATAAGCCCAAGGGATGGGATTTGATTTTACTACAGGTAGAATTTGCTTACAACAATTCTATCAATAGGAGTACTGGTAAATCACCATTCCAGATTGTATATGGGAATAGTCCAAGAAATGCTTTAGAGTTTAGAAATCTAGACAAAGGGGAAAAGACAAGTGCTGAGGCTGAAGACTTTGCAGAACACATGAAGAATTTGCATGACGAGATGAAAAAGCACTTTAATAAGATGAATATTTAGTACAAGGCTAAGGAAAATCAGAAGAGGAGATATAAGGAATTCTAGGTAGGAGATGAAGTCATGGTTCACTTGAGAAAAGAAAGGTTCCCAATTGGAACATACAATAAGCTAAAAATGAAGAAATTTGGACCATATAGAATTTTGAAGAAACATGATTCAGGAAATGCATATGAGGTAGAGCTACTGAGTGGGATCAATATTTCCCTTATTTTCAACATTGCTGATTTATCAGAATATCATGAAGGTGGAATAGAGGATGGACCAACAGAAGCGCAGTGGACTATTCTGGCATCTACTTCAATGGAGGAGATAGAAGAGATCTTGGATAGCCGTGCGGGAAGTACTCAGAACAGGTAATATGAAGAATATCTAGTAAAATGGAAAGGAAGGCCTATTGAAGATTCTTCTTGGTTGTCTAAGGCAGAGATTGACTATTTAGGTTTTCTTCACACAAACATCTGAGACGTGATAGGGTCACTTCTCAAATTACCCCGGGTGTTTGATGCAGGAGCATCCAGTGGTGTAAGGGCAAGCTTGCATCACCCAAAAATAAGTTAATTCAAAATCATTGTATTTGTTTTCATTTCTTTCCATAATTAGTGTTTCCAGTTCCATAATATCCAGAATAATGATGTAGGACTTTCATTTTTTCTAAAACTGCTAAAAATAGCATGCTGCCTATTTTGGAAAGGGTACCTGCCATTTTAGGAAAGTTTGTATTTGGACATGGATTGAAGTGAAAAATCACAGAAAGTTACATAATAGAAATATAAGACCTTTTGCAAAAGAATTAGGCAAAGATCATTTGTGAGTTGAAAGATATTAAAGTTTTTGTTTTTCAAAAAGCCCCTAAATTTTTTTGAAATGAGATATGAGGCACTAAAACATCCCATAATGTCCTAAAAAGTTGATGGAAATCCATTTACAAATTTTCAGCGTGATAGTTCACATCACAAGATTTTTGGCGCTTAAAACAGTTTGTCAATCAGACACCCAGATCAAAAGTTATGCTTCCCAGAAGTTGACCTACTTTTGGAGGGAGTTGCAAATTTTGAAATTTAGCTAGAGGCCACCAAAAAGTGCTATTTATGACTATTTTGGGAACCCTGGGTGGTAGTAGAGTTAAGGGGGCAAGTGTAGAGTCAAGAATAGGGGGGAAAATAGAAACCCTAGCTCATTTGGGGTTACAGAAGGCTGAAGCTTCTAGAGTCTTGAGGTTGGGAAAGCTATAATGTGTTGTAGCCAGTAGAGAATTCATCCTCTAATTGTAATTGAGCTTCTATAATGTAATGAGTTGCCCAGATCAATAAAAGAAAGTTCTATTTTCTGTGTTCAATTTTTGTTGTTGTGTGTTTTGTGATTTACCCCCTTTATCAGCAATATAAAGGAACCATAAACGTATGACAAAAAGGGAAGCAATTCACCCTCTTTCCTCCATTGTTGCATTTTCCTAGATGAGCGAGAAAGGATGATCATGTTAATTATTGCATATTCCTATGCTCAAACAAACTTCTACCCTTCTACTTGCCTAATCCAAATTTCTTTGCTATGTTCCTTCTATTAGCAAGGGGACAACTAATATTTATAAATATATTTACTAGGTTGTTGTATGATTAAATCCATGAGGATACTTCTCCTTAACTAACCATCTAATAGAAAACAAGATCGAAGAGAATGAATAAGTCCTAGGTAAAAGGGGGTTCACTTGGTTGAATTTGAATTTCTAAATTTGATGTTGGGTGGAACAATGTTAAGCTCGTGAGGTCAACCTTGTGAGCATGGACCCAAACTAGGATAAAAGACAAGATAGATCATAATAGACAATGATAACTTAGGAATTAGTGTATGGATGTACATGATAATCATATAAATAGGTTGAATGTATTGTGATAATCATGTATTAAACTTTATAAAATGTTTACTTGACATTCAATATCTAAGTTCTAGTTCTAACTCTTTGGATTGCTATAAATGCTTGATATAAAAATATGTGTGTTTTAATTTTCATCTAAGACCTTTTGAAAGTGATTAGAAAATAATATGGGATGAAGGGGAGGCTCAAATTGTTTGTAATTTCTATGACATAAATTAGTCTAAATTTTCATTAGATGCATTTTTTAATGTTTTAAATTGAATGTGTCTTCAAATGACATGTATTTTGAATTTGTCCATGTTCAATGTGATTTTTAGTTCAAATTGTGTACATTATTTAATTAGTTTGTTGATATATATATTTTTTATTGTTTACTATGTAGTTGCCCTTTCATCAAATGGAGCCAAATATAGCTTTAGTTGATGAGTTTTCCATAGAGAATTTCGTACATATTGACCATCCTAAAAACCCCTTATGTGGACCATCACCTCCACATAATGTATCACCACCACAAACCCCACACCTCCACCCTCTCCACCTCCTAACCCTCCACCTCCTAACCCCCCACATCCTCAAATTGATCAAAATAAGTTAAGAGAGAGCATAATGCAAACCTAAATGTCATTCAAGAAAATATAAATTTGATAAAAAATGAGCCCAACCTTCCCCCCAATGTAGCACGATTTGCATCTTTGATGCAAACTGTAGTTGACTTTGTTCGATCCATCGATGCGGACCTAGTTAGTTTCCATCAATGGAGAGAAGAGAGAAGACAATTTTATGCAGATGGGTTGTCTTATAAAGAAATCCATGACCTTCATATTACCAAAGAAGCAATTTGTGCACATTTCTTTAACCCCAATACAAACAAACCAATTACATCCACTAAAAAATGACTTTTAATTAAATAGTGTAGGCACCAACAGATAGCTGCATATTTTTGGGACAGATGGTGGATGGACTTTGATACACCACCACATGGCAATTGTGAGGTACCCCTTTATTTTATGATAAAGTTCTGGGTTGAGTTCGAGATGTGTCAAAAACTCAACTACTTTTATATGAGGTCATTTCAGGGAGTTGGTCATGGCATGCCCCAAAATAGATTAGGAGCACATGTCGATCCTCAGCGACATGCTCTGATTCCACCGATTGTTGCTCCTCTAGCTCCTAGTATTCCTGCTAGATATCAGTAGCAGACGATATTGTCCACATTAGGAGCATTAATTTCTCTCTCAGGAGATCTCATTCATCAGACTACCCACATGGCAACTAAAGTGGGTGATAGAGAGCACAGAGGTTCATCCTATGGGCATACTCAAGCATCCACTGCAGGTCCACCTATATCTACAACATAATGATTTATGGACTTACTAAATGCTGACGATCATTTAACACAAGTATGTACATCTTTTTAAAAGCACGCATTTTAATTTGTTTGAAATGTGCAAAATTCATGTAAATAATATTAAATTAAATTATATATATAATATAATATTAATTTTCAAGAAGTGTTTAGTGTAGATGCATGATCAGAGGAGGCCAGTTTCTCAATATAATCATGTTTTTTTTAGAGTTGTAGAAATGGACACACCTTATGGTCAGGTAAACCAATATATATTTTAATTTATGTCCATATCTAATTTAATTTGAATTTGTACACATGTGAAATTATGATATATTATATCTATGTAGGGAGTTCATGCGATACCCATGACTAACCAACCACAAGGTGTGATGAGCACTCCTGAGTCATCATCAGCTTTTATGCATGGCCATCTCAGGTGGATGCTTTCAAATTTTATTTAAGTTTGAAATTTACACATGCTTTAAAAACTCACTATATGTACTATGATTATTTTTATGTAGGATCATAGCAGTATCCTTATATGTGGTAGGTAGGCTCCTGATCATGGTCATGACCATGAGTCCATCTCATTTGAGGTCCTAAACTATACTAAATCTACTATACAATTTTTAGGTCTGTTAAATATATATTTAAATTCAATTAAAATCATTTTTTATCACTAATATTTTCTAACCTATTATTTGTTTTATTTGAATATGCAAGAATTAGCAGCTCAATCATTTAGTCCTCAATCGACAGTTATATCACCTGTTGAACAAAATGTGCCAGTAAATTCACATGATTAGATGGTAATTTATGCATATATACTTAAAATATTTTTTACTATATTTACTATATTTAATTAAAATGAAATATTTATCGAGTTAATATAAATTCTAGTCTATATTGTTTGCTTTATTTGACTATCTTCAATTAAAATAATTTTTTATCACTAATATTTTCTAACCTATTGTTTTCATTATTTCAATATCAAAGAATTAGCAGCTCAATTAGTTGGTCCTGATAAACTTGATTTGACCAATCGTCCTGATAGACTTGATTTGACCAATCGTCCTGATGGACTTTAGATAGTTTTATTTTATGGACTATAGATAGTTTTATTTATGTGTGCCACTTGACATATACATTTTGAACATGTTATTTCATGGACCATTTCACATATTATATACATTATGATCATGTTTGTGTTTATGAATGTGTTCACATACATACATGTTATGTTCATTTTCAAGTAATATGCACTATATATTCTTATCTAGAATCAAATTCATATATATTTACATGTCATTATTGAATGATGTTTAGATGTCTTAATTTAATACTTTAGATAACATTTTAGATAACTTTTAATTTAATACTTTAGATATACATATTGAGCATGTTATTTCATGGACCATTTTACATACGTTATATACATTATAATCATGTAACTTGTGTTTATGAATGTGATCACGTACATGTTATGTTCATTATGATAATTATATACACACACACACTCTCTCTCTCTCTCTCTCTCTCTCTCACACACACACACACACACACACACACACACACACACACACACACACACACATATAGATAATTTTCAAGTAATATGCACTATAAATTCTTATCTAGAATTAAATTCCATATATTTTAAACATGCCATTGTTGAATGAAGTTTAGATGTCTTAAAATGATTAACTTTCAAATTTCAATAAAATCACAAGGTTACGTGACAAATTAATACATTCCTTATAGTTTAGATCATATTCATAATAAAGTAAGGGCAGGGAATTTTAACTATTAATCACTAAACAAAAATCTATGTAATTGCAACAATCATTCAATGTATCCAAAAGATGCATTAATTAACAAGGTTCTACAAACCATATAATAGGCCCTTAAGAAAATTATAAACTTTTTAAGAAGACCATATTCTCCAAAATCTAACACCAATTAAGGGTAGGTAATTTTAACTATTTTCCAATTCTAGTAAATATTAATCACTAAATAAAAATCTATGTAATTGCAACAATCATTCAATGTATCGAAACGATGTATTCATTAACAAAGTTCTACAAACCATATAATAGGCCCTTAAGCAAATTCCTAGTCTTGGAGACACCATAACATCATATATTTCAATTGCAAAAGAACCTTAAAAGGAATAAGGAGTTTATAATAGGACAAACATTTGATCCATTCAATCCAATAATGAAGCATATGAGTCAATAGCTAAAACACTAAATTCATCATATTGAACCTATTCTCCAATTAAGCTAAACACTTTTTCAAGTAATATAAATCCTATGATTTTGGTGCAAGAGCACCATGATAGTAAAGTCTGGTCTGATTTGAGACCCTAAGGTGAGAGAGAGTCATTGGAAGCAATGTTGGGCTTTGAGAAGTTGGAAACCCATAGTTTGTGTCCTTGAAATAGGAAATTGCCTTGAGAGGATTGCTTGTGAATTTTGCAAAAGCACTTAGTTGAGCCCATTGTTGTGAAATAAGCCTCCTTGGGATTGAGTTTGACACATTGTTTGACATCAGATTTTCTTCTGAGTCTCCAATCACCAATTCTCTAAGTATTTTTCCATGCTTAGATTTAAGTCGCAATTTCTCCCTTACTAGGAGGAGGAAAAAACCTAAGGTCTAATGTCTCATACTTAGGTTTACACAAGATTTCATGTGGAACTTTAGTAGAAGAACATCTAGCTTAGAAAGATAGAAAAATTTAGTATAATACTAATAATGCAATATAATGTTGACTTCCTATGAAGATCATATTCTCCAAAATATAACACCAATTAAGGGTAGGTAATTTTAACTATTTTCCAATGCTAGCAAATATTAATCACTAAACAAAAATCTATGTAATTGCAACAATCATTCAATGTATTCAAAAGATGCATTCATTAACAAGGTTCTACAAACAATATAATAGGCCCTTAAGCTAAATTATCCTAACACTAGTAATGATCATAACTTATACTTGACATGTACAAAATGTATAAGATACAATTGAACAATTTTATAAAATGTGGTTTATAAGAGATAATTTGTATAAGATAAAATGGGAACAAGATATAAAAAGTGATTTATAAGTTCATTGAAGTTCATACATCTAACAAACATATATAATGTATATTGATGTTTAATGTGCATATAAATACAATTAAAGCTTATCCACTTTTAGCTCAAGACCACAAATTGATATTTACATAAATTATATGATGAAATTTTTTTACAGTGACAATCATGGTAGATCGACTTGATGAGAACCTGCAAAAAATATTAATGTAAGTAAAGAAACTATATTTTATGAGTCATGTAACTAGATAATTCATATGAGAAAAGAACAATACATACTAAACCTAGATATCCTTGATATAGATTATATGAGTCATGCATCTCGTGAACCCTACAAATCCTAGAAATCCTAAATATAGATTAGTTATTCTAAGAGGATGGCTTAAGGTGAGTTAAGAGATGTACCCTAAACCCTTAACCCATATGGATTTGTTATTCTTTGCATCTCATGTGTAGGAGTCCGGACAACACTGAGAGGGGGGGTGAATCAGTGTTGTATTAATTTTCAAATATTTTACAACTTTTTGAAAGCTTTCTCTTACAGAACAGATGGAAAGAAATACATTAATGATTTGTTGAGTTTATATGCACAAGACTTACAATAACAGATGTAAACAAAACATGATCAAACCAATAATATGCACACACATAGAAGAAATTAAGACACAACCTTTTTACCGAGTGGAAAACCCTCAGGGGTAGAAAAACCACTCATGAAGTGCCTCACTGGCTTAACTGAAAAACATGCCTCACTGGCAATACAAATTGTCTCACTGATAAATATTAAGGTCACACTGACCTATAAGCCTCACTGGCTAATACAATGCCTATTAACAAAACATCAATCTTTGTGTGCAAGACATGATTGCTGTTCAATCAGATTTGCACCATTGTATACAACCTTATACCTTCTGTTTGATTTTCAAATCAAGACCATTTTCTTTTTCTTACTTCTGCAAACAAGCTCCATATACAAATCTCTATAAACAATTTTCTCTGCAAATTAATCCTATATTCTGATCCATTCAACAACACTACATATCAATCCTGTATTCTAATCCTCCATACAACAACACTGCATATCAATCCTCCATACAACAACACTGCATATCAATCCTATATTCTAATATGCTTAACAACACTACTTTTCTCTGTATGTTTCATCTCTACCTTACTAGCCATTCAATCAATTTCACCTGATTATCATTGCAATTGCATATTGTCTTTTTGATCACCTTGTCAGTCTCTGTACCTGTATTTGATCCCTGTCAGTTCATCATTGATCTGCACAATATCACACATCAATCTACCTGCAAAGCCATTATATACAAGATAATCATTTCACCTTCTCTCTACAAACAAAATCATTTCACCTTCTCTCTGTAAATCAAAAACCCTTTCATTTTCAAAAATAAAAACATCAAGAAATCCAAATGCCAATCCATCTGCAAGAAGAAAATCTTATTCACAAAATAAGTGATCAACTTTGATATTCTTCTGTGTGCAATTTTATCTTCAAAAGACCTTTCAAATTCCATCATTCTCCTACAAGAAATCATGAATAATTTCCACTATTTATTTTCTCTTCATAAAAGAAATCCGTTCATCTTTCATATCTGCCCTCATTCTTGTATCTGCAAAAAGTTCAATGAACTTAAATCTCCAAAAGAAATCATAACAAAAAAACTTTCATTTGATCCAAAAAAAAATTGATATCATCTCTTGGTATTCCTGCCTTTTTATCTTCCCAATCAAAATCTTCATCTTCTTTCCAACAAAAATTTCATCTTCTCTCTGAAAAATAATAATATATGTTTGCATCAATTAAGTCTCCAAAAGCATCCTTTTCTTTGCATTCTTTCTAACACTCCTTAAAGAAAAAAAACTCTTAGTCTTCTTATCACAAAAACTCTTCTTCTTGATATAGAAAAAAAAACTCTCCTTAATAGTATCTTGAGTTGTACGAGAGATAGAAAGAGAGGTTTATTAGTTTCAAAAAATAGAAAGAATCTTCATACAAAAAAACAACTCCCAAAACAAATCCCTTTCCATTCGGGCTCTAAGATAGCATTTAAACTGCAGTTTCGAAAAGCTTTATCTACAGTGACATCTCAAAGACTGTCAAATGTTATCTGCAGAGTCAAGTTTTATATTTAAATGCTCGCCATAGATCTCCACGTTCGCGCCCACCGAAGATTTAAACGTAGCCACCGATCATGTTTTGGCGCCCTGATCACTTGTGAGAGACCGATGAAGTCAGTTAGGAATATGAAGTGGCCGGTCACCGCCATGTCTAGAGACCCCTCCAAACGGTGGTAATTAAGTTGTAAACCCGCTACAATAAGTCACCTCCTTGTTAAAACAAAAAGTGCATTTGATGAGTGACTGTTATGTGAGTGTTTTTAAAGACACCTAAACAACAAATAGGATCTTCATAAACACCATTGCTACTTAGCCATTTTTACTTTGCCATTGTAGTACTTCAAAACAGATCTGAGTTCTCTCCTACCATTCCAACACATGAACCTTGATAGAACTCTAAGAGGACATTTTGGTTCAAAGACATTTCATTAACAAAGACATTATATATGGTAACTAGAGTATCAGGGTTCATCAAAAGGCTCTTGAATGCTAAACCATCACTAAGATCTTAAACCAGCTAGGAAACCAAATGTGATACTTCAAATGTGATACAATGAAGAGCTAACTGTCACTAAATGTGTCCCATGCCAGTAATTATCATATGCCACTATAAGAAGAGTCTTGTCAACTGAAACAGTCAGAGATGAACAACATACGAAAAGTTTGCATATCCATATCAACATCAATGAACTCCCTTATCAACAAATGTTATCATTTCTGCCCTGTGAACCTTCAAAGTTGAACTTTGTACTCCTGATGATACAAGATCAAACCTGTGAAGTATAAAACCATTCTCTAATTTACTCATGTTCTTGTTCAAACTTTCATGGAGATAAGTATGTATCACTTATCAAGACCAAGACACCCTGAGATTGAGATCAATATATATAATGCAAGCATCTTTGTTCAACACCTAATTAGCACACCACATCTCCTGCAAGACCTTTTTGACATCAATGACAATCTGACACCATCAATCTCCCCGTTTGTCATTGATGGCAAAACCACCTGACGCAATTTATCTTTCTCCCCCTTTTTGACATCTTGATGACAAAGACAATTATCTCCCCCTGAGAAAATAACTCCACTGAAAGATGTTAAAGCTTGATTATAGCATTTACAGACACATTGCATTATGAGCACCTTAAAGGCATAAACTCCTGTTATCCAAAAAATTAGAACCACTTACCAAAATCTTTGATACCACTTGTCTTTCAAAAGATTGAAGGTACCGAATGCAAATTTGCTAACCTTATCCTGAACAACAACATTTCAAACTTGAAAGCAAAAAGATACCATGAAACTTACATCTGAAGCACAATACCACTTCTTATTTCAATACCACTATGAAGATAAAGACTGACATACTCCTGAATACATCACATGTGATTGAAAGACAAACTTCCAAAACAATCAATTCTTCTGCAAACAACACTTTTTGACCCACATGACAAATCTCCAAAGAGTCTATTTGCTTCCCCTGTGATAAAGTTCAAGCTCATAAAAACCACAGGTAAACACTAACAAGAATAATCAGCATAACACAACTCAACTCAACACTGATCCACTTCCTGAAATAGTCCTGAAGCAACATATCAACCTTCAATTTGAAGAAAAAAAAACAAGATTCACCATCAATGTCATAAGAAACTTTGGATTGTCATAACTTGAAGCTCATACCTTTTCTGACATGACAAAGAATGAAGACCATCTGAATAAATGAAAACTATCCTGTTGTTTCTGCACATCTATTTACAACATACTGTCAAAACTGATACATATATGACCACATCTGAAACATACTGCAATCAACAAGAATTAGTGCCTTTTGACTCTATGATACAAATCAGCCAACTTTGAATTGCAATATCATGTCAATACAACCTTTGTAATCATTAACATGATCAGGATCATTTGTCAAACAATTTGTGCATTTGAACTCCTGAAACATTGTTAGCAACATCATTAACAACTATCTCACAAGATTGGCAAGACAGACAAGATCATGATCTCCTTCTTGAAACTTCTTGGGGTTAACTGATAAAACATTTGATACCTCCCCCTTACTTCATGCCATGTATTATGCAATTGATGAAGTTACTTGTGCAAGATGCACAAGTTTGGGATTTTCCTTCTCATGACTCTGTTTCTGCTTCCAAATCTTAACAGGCTCTTTCTTCCTCCAAACCTTTTCTGTCTTTTTCTTTTCCCAACCTTTCAAATTAGATGGAGCTCTCCTGCAACTATGTGCTTTATGACCAAGAGAGTTGCAATTATAACAAATTATGTTGTAATCAAAATCAATTGACTGATAATACCTTTGATCACTCATATTAAACTTCCATGAAGGATCATACACTCTGTTCATTTTGCAGTTTCTTTGAATATGTCCAACATTATTGCACTTGTAACATACAAGGTTAGTATTCCTTTTGCAATCAACTGCTTTATGACCAAAATGATTACAAGTATAACAGTAACCATTAAATGAATAGTTATACCTGTACATGTAAGCTTGTCTTATAGATGCAGGTTTTCTAAAATTTCTTCTGTGCACAAATTCATCTCTCATTTTTTGTTCAGCTTCACTCTTCATTTTTCCTTCTGTGACAACATGACTTAAATCAATTTTCCTTCTAGGAGTCTCTCTAGCTTTGGAGCATTCCCCTTCTTCAGTACTCTTTTCAAACATCAGATTCTTGTGCAACTTAGAGGAAGCCTTTTCTAACTCCTTTCTTAAAGAGACTATTTCTGATTCTAGTTTTAGATTCTCAATCCTTCTAACTTCAAGGTTAGATATTGAAACATCTGCTATCCTCTTAGCTTCTTCAATTTCTGTCTTCAATCTAGCAATTTGTTTGTCAGAATCATCAATATATGTCTTTAAAGTTATAATTTGACATTTTGCCTCTTCGAGATCTGTAGATACAATTTCAAGTTTTGAAAGTACATTATCTTTAGATTCTCTTTCTTGCTGCAACTGCATCATTAATTTATTGTTCTTCTTCTTATAATTCTTGAGCTCACTCAGAGCATATATGAGCTCTCCTTCCAAATCAATCTCACAATCTTCTTCATCATCATCACTTGTAGTGCTGGCTTCTTCTAAATCAGATTGGGATTGAACTTCAACTCCTTCATTGTCACTTTCCTCACACACCAGAGTGTCCTCTTCTTTATCTTTATCTTGATAAATTCTTATTAGTTCTTTCCAGATATCCTGAGCTGTTTCACACTGCACAACCTTACAAGAAATATCATTAGATAAACTAGATAAAATAACTTTCTTGGCTATATGATTGCTTTTAAGAGCCTCTTTGTTATTTGAAGAATTACCATTCTCAACTGACATAAGAACATCATATCCTAAGGAGGATAAATACACTTGCATTCTAACATACCAAACTGGAAAATTTGAACCATCAAACTGAGGAACATCTGAAAAATTTTCTTCTAACACAATATCAGATTCAACTTGGAGAACATTTTTATCTACTATCTTTATATCAACATCTGGAATTGATATGCATGATTTCTTTTGTGTCTTCTGACTAGAAAGAATCTTACCATTTCTCATGTTCTTATTTCTCCTGCACTTACCCATTGAACTCCACACACAGGACCTACCCAAGATGATTAAGCTGCAAGAGGGAAACTGGCTCTGATACCAATTGTAGGAGTCCGGACAACACTGAGAGGGGGGGTGAATCAGTGTTGTATTAATTTTCAAACATTTTACAACTTTTTGAAAGCTTTCTCTTACAGAACAGATGGAAAGGAATACATTAATGATTTGTTGAGTTTATATGCACAAGACTTACAATAACAGATGTAAACAAAACATGATCAAACCAATAATATGCACACACATAGAAGAAATTAAGACACAACCTTTTTACCGAGTGGAAAACCCTCAGGGGTAGAAAAACCACTCATGAAGTGCCTCACTGGCTTAACTGAAAAACATGCCTCACTGGCAATACAAATTGTCTCACTGACAAATATTAAGGTCACACTGACCTATAAGCCTCACTGGCTAATACAATGCCTATTAACAAAACATCAATCTTTGTGTGCAAGACATGATTGCTGTTCAATCGGATTTGCACCATTGTATACAACCTTATACCTTCTGTTTGATTTTCAAATCAAGACCATTTTCTTTTTCTTACTTCTGCAAACAAGCTCCATATACAAATCTCTATAAACAATTTTCTCTGCAAATTAATCCTGTATTCTGATCCATTCAACAACACTGCATATCAGTCTTATATTCTAATCCTCCATACAACAACACTGCATATCAATCCTCCATACAACAACACTGCATATCAATCCTATATTCTAATATGCTTAACAACACTACTTTTCTCTTTATGTTTCATCTCTACCTTACTAGCCATTCAATCAATTTCACCTGATTATCATTGCAATTGCATATTGTCTTTTTGATCACCTTGTCAGTCTCTGTACCTGTATTTGATCCCTGTCAGTTCATCATTGATCTGCACAATATCACACATCAATCTACCTGCAAAGCCATTATATACAAGATAATCATTTCACCTTCTCTCTGCAAACAAAATCATTTCACCTTCTCTTTGTAAATCAAAAACCCTTTCATTTTCAAAAATAAAAACATCAAGAAATCCAAATGCCAATCCATCTGCAAGAAGAAAATCTTATTCACAAAATAAGTGATCAACTTTGATATTCTTCTGTGTGCAATTTTATCTTCAAAAGACCTTTCAAATTCCATCATTCTCTTGCAAGAAATCATGAATAATTTCCACTATTTATTTTCTCTTCATAAAAGAAATCCGTTCATCTTTCATATCTGCCCTCATTCTTGTCTCTGCAAAAAGTTCAATGAACTTAAATCTCCAAAAGAAATCATAACAAAAAAACTTTCATTTGATCCAAAAAAAATTTGATATCATCTCTTGGTATTCCTGCCTTTTTATCTTCCCAATCAAAATCTTCATCTTCTTTTCAACAAAAATTTCATCTTCTCTCTAAAAAATAATAATATATGTTTGCATCAATTAAGTCTCCAAAAGCATCCTTTTCTTTGCATTCTTTCTAACACTCCTTAAAGAAAAAAAACTCTTAGTCTTCTTATCACAAAAACTCTTCTTCTTGATATAGAAAAAAAACTCTCCTTAATAGTATCTTGAGTTGTACGAGAGATAGAAAGAGAGGTTTATTAGTTTCAAAAAATAGAAAGAATCTTCATACAAAAAAACAACTCCCAAAACAAATCCCTTTCCATTCGGGCTCTAAGATAGCATTTAAACTGCAGTTTCAAAAAGCTTTATCTGCAGTGACGTCTCAAAGACCGTCAAATGTTATCTGTAGAGTCAAGGTTTATATTTAAATGCTCGCCATAGATCTCCACGTTCGCACCCACCGAAGATTTAAACGTAGCCACCGATCATGTTTTGGCGCCCCGATCACTTGTGAGAGACAGATGAAGTCGGTTAGGAATATGAAGTGGCCGGTCACCGCCATGTCTAGAGACCCCTCCAAACAGTGGTAATTAAGTTGTAAACCCGCTACAATAAGTCACCTCCTTGTTAAAACAAAAAGTGCATTTGATGAGTGACTGTTATGTGAGTGTTTTTAAAGACACCTAAACAACAAATAGGATCTTCATAAACACCATTGCTACTTAGCCATTTTTACTTTGCCATTGTAGTACTTCAAAACAGATCTGAGGTCTCTCCTACCATTCCAACACATGAACCTTGATAAAACTCTAAGAGGACATTTTGGTTCAAAGACATTTCATTAACAAAGACATTATATATGGTAACTAGAGTATCAGGGTTCATCAAAAGGCTCTTGAATGCTAAACCATCACTAAGATCTTAAACCAGCTAGGAAACCAAATGTGATACAATGAAGAGCTAACTGTCACTAAATGTGTCCCATGCCAGTAATTATCATATGCCACTATAAGAAGAGTCTTGTCAACTGAAACAGTCAGAGATGAACAACATACAAAAACTTTGCATATCCATATCAACATCAATGAACTCCCTTATCAACAAATGTTATCATTTCTGCCCTGTGAACCTTCAAAGTTGAACTTTGTACTCCTGATGATACAAGATCAAACCTATGAAGTATAAAACCATTCTCTGATTTACTCATGTTCTTGTTCAAACTTTCATGGAGATAAGTATGTATCACTTATCAAGACCAAGACACCCTGAGATTGAGATCAATATATATAATGCAAGCATCTTTGTTCAACACCTAATTAGCACACCACATCTCCTGCAAGACCACATCTCTTGCAAGACCTTTTTGACATCAATGACAATCTGACACCATCATCATGAACCCTATGACCTAAAGCCTAGGAGATGCAAGATGATAGATTAAGGGGTTCAGATAAGAGGATATGGCTTAAGGGGTCCTAAGATGATGGCTTAAGGGGAGTTAAGAGATGAACCCTAAACCCTTAATGCATAATAGATTTGTTATTCTAACCATCTTGTGATCCCTATAAACCCTTAACCCTTAACCCTTAACCTATAATAGATTCAAGTTATTCTAATCATCTCATGAACCCTAGAAATCTTAAACCCTTAACCATATGACCTAAAGCCTAGGATATGAGGAGGGATTAAGGGTAGATATGAGGATATAGCTTAAGGGGTCCTAAGAGGATGGTTTAAGGGGAAAATTAAGAGAGTGAGTTAAGGAGATGCAAGAGGATAGATTAAGGGTAGATAGGAAGATATGGCTTAACGTGTCCTAAGAGGATGGCTTAAGGGGAAAATTATTAAGAGAGTGACATAAGGGGATGCAAGAGGATAGATTAAGGGTAGATAGGAGGATATGGCTTAAGGGGTCCTAAAAGGATGGCTTAAGGGGTCCTAAGAGAATGGATTAAGGAGATATGGAATCAATTATAAAGTTTTTATAAAATGACAATGAATTATTTAGTTTTATATTTTAACTATCAATTAAATGTATCTAGAACTATATATAGTTACCTATATCTAGATTCGAATTCCATTGTAATATATGTATGCATGGGCCCACTCTTTTTTGTAATGCATCTAGTTTTGGGAGAAATGAAACAAAAAATGATTTAAAACTATAATTAGTAAATGACTAAAGACTAACATATATATATATATATATATATATATATATATATATATATATATATATATATATATATATATATATGTATGTATATGCGATAAATTTTTAACTATATATATACAACTATATACTTGTATTTATTTACTCCATTGTACCATCTACATCCCCTCTTTTTTCTAATGAACCTATGATTATCTCATGATCATCCATTGAAAGTGTCCATAACACATTATTAGTAGGCCTCCCTTTATATGTAACTAGTTTTATATCTGTTGCCAAAATCAAATGTGAGTAATGTATAATCTTTGTGTGTCTTTCATAGTCTTCAACTGCAGGCAAGCCATTCTTTCTTATTAGATATTTTTGAAGCCAAGTGCCAACAACAACCACAGAACCAGTTGGACACTCAAAGCTATCATCATCCACTCTAGGATGTACCAACTTATGTTTTCTCTCAACACATCTAGCCAACCAATACTCCGTCTCCTCTTCATTTTCCTCTGGTGCAAGAATAGCATACACATGTCCTGTAGAAAAAAATTAATTCAATAAAGAGTGACATATGTTTAATTCACATATAAAAATGCATACATATATAATTGAATTTAATTTTTAATGTACCTTCTTGTATAAGGTCTGAAACATGATCATAATCATTTGATGAAAACAATTGATTATCTTCAATCATCATTCCATGTTGATCATGTGTTGATGTAGGTGTTAAGGCTCTTTGTTTCCATTCTTCAACCTATTCTATATTTTCACACGCCTCCCAATCACCTGTAATACAAAATTGACAAAAAAATGCAAGCTCCCTTGTCCATATTGTCAATGTGTTTGCATTGAAACTCTTACACAAATGTTATTTTGTAGATCTATTAATTGTTTCACAATCTTGTCGAGTAAGAATATCATTTTCTTTAACTAACCAAAAGAAGGGTCAAATTATTGAGTTGTCACCTGTTCTTGTAGATAATTTTGCATTGCACCAATCTACAATTGTACGTACATCTCTGAATTTTGCTGCATCCTCAAATTTTAGTTGCTCTCTAGAAAGAGCTATTTTCACACATGCACCTGCTCCATCATGTTCTCCTTTACAATGTTTAGCTCCAAAAAAACTTCATATGTGCTGGATCCTTATGAACTCTACATAACCAATAAAATATTTTAGCATTCTTGAATTGACCCATGCAATTATCTAACCATATGAGATGTTCTCTCATTTGAATTCCTCTCTCTTTTAATTTTTTATAAAATGTATCAAAATAATATTGAACAAACTAAGGTGAATGTAATCGATTATCACTCACATAAAAATGGTACTCTCTCAAAAAAATTCTATTATCTTCTCTACTATCATCTGCATGTCTATATACAATATGAACAAATATGGCTACTTGCACTAAATTATAATATTGTGATTGAATTTCTTCTTGTGGACTAAGAGTATAGTTTTCAGTAAAATCAACAATTGACAATATAGTTCCAACTGGGAATATGTTTTTACATGTATGAAATTGACCATCAAGCCAATGATCATTTTGAAAGTGTTTTACATATTTAGGTACAATCTTACATTTAAATTCTTTAATAAAAGAAGCACACTAAATTTTTCCACAATTAGCTCACAACATTTTCTAATTTTTCCATTTTTTAAAGAATATTAAACATTTTAAAATTTTTTAACATCCATTAATTGTTGTCCAAATTCATGTAAACTACTTTCATGCATACATTGTCCTAACAATAAAAAATTACCACATCTATCGTATTGTCCAGAAATACATGCATTTAAATAAAATAAGTTTCCATTAAGGGGTTGACAAAACAAACTTGCTATAAAATCTTTGATTGTTTCTATTGTCATATTAATACCAGAAATGTCCTGCATAATTTGGTTAGCATGCAAAGTACCACGTATATAACAAAAAACATCATAATAATAATGAAATTGTACATGAGTTTTACAACAACAGGAGATTCATTGTTTATTAATTCTAACATACCAAGGTTTACATTTTTCAAATGATCTTTGACTTATGCTAATATTTGGTAAAATTGAATCATCTAAAAAACATTATATAATTCAATTTGAGTCATATCTAATAGATGCTTTAGATGAGGGTCACACATTTTTTATCACACCCTTAATTTTAAAACATCTCTAATATTAGGTGATACTCTTGTATTAGCATGCCAAAATTTTTTGATTAAAGATTTGATTTCATTAGTTAATTTCATATCTGACCTTGGGAGTCGACCACTAAAACTCCAACATTGATTAATTGGATCTTTTTCAATACTTTCTCTTCTTTTATTCGCTCTTATCAAAGTTTTAGGATTTACTTTTATATATTTACTAATCTTACTTAACATTCTTTTATTTGAAGTTGATTTATTAACTAGAGCAATTGTTATTGCACGACGAGCTGCATTCTTATCTTTAGATTGACTTTTCATTCCTATAGAATCAATAGCATTGGCAACACTAGATATGACTCGTTCTATCGAATCATCTTTCTTTTTCAGTTTTAGAAAAATGCCTAATTTTTTATCACTTTTTTGCATTTTCCACATTTCCATCAATTGCATCATGAGCTGACATTGGAATCCTAATTTCTTTCTATAAAAAAAATATTTTATATAATCTATTTCCATGAGTTCTCATTTGTCTCCAAGAAACTTTACCAGGAAGGTTATCTAACACATCTCTTTCAATTGTGAAAAAAAAGTTTTTATTTTCATTCATACAAGTGGTTTCATTTTTATTGAACATGCAAGGGGTTTCATTTTCATTGAACATCCAAGGGGTTTAATTTTCATTTTCAAACATACAAGGGATTTCATTCTCATTTTCATCAATATGAGGGATTTCATCATTATTTTGTTTTTGCATTGTTTCAAAACTAGAATTATTGATACCATCAATGGTGTATCCAGCTTCAACTAAATAACTGAGTGATATATTACCAAGTCTTGAGTTTGAAGACATACCCACATAAATTGTTTTAATACGTGTATTTTCCATATCATTGGGAGGTGGATTTGAAGACATACATGAAGTTGTTTGCATAGGTGCTATTTCCGTATCATTCAAAGTTGAAGTTGAAGCCATAGTTGGGTTTGTCTCTATAATTGCATTTTGTTCCATATTTATGGAACTAGATGCTTCCAAATTTTTCATTTGGTGGATTCTTTCTCTTCTATCCCTTTTTCTTTTTGCCTCCATTTCTCTATTTGCTTCAATTTCTCCGGGTGTCATTAACTTTCTACATCTTTTTCTTTGTCTATGTTTTGATCCCATGATTAGAAAATCCTCTTGATAAAAACATAAATGAATCTTAACAGGTATTTTCCAATTACCACCTCCTTCAAATATTTAAATAAAACTATATAATATGGAGATCCTTTCTTCTATGAACTTTGAAGTACAAAAACATCATGAATACATTCAAAATCTCTCTTTTTCTAAATCTTCTTGTAAAAAGTCCTTGTACTTAATTCCACTTTAGAAAATTCAATTTGTAGTTGCCTCTTCCAAAAATTTGAATAGAATATGACCTATTAAGAGATTTTACAAGACAAGAAAGCAATAAAATATGCAGAAACTGGCATTGTCGGTCCGTACTGCAAAAAGAGAATGTTGCAGGGAAACAATGCTCAGTTAGTTTTTTCCAAATTAGGAAATAACGTGTCTATTAGAAATGCATATGCATTATAAAACATGTATACGTTCTATTTCATAAATGTGTACATGTTTCATTTTTCAAATGGCCAAATAGATAACGTGTATGCATTTATAAAATATGCAGAAATTGGCATTGTCAGTCCGTACTTCAAAAAGAGAATGTTGCAGGGAAACAATGCTCAGTTAGTTTTTTCCAAATTAGGAAATAACATATCTATTAGAAATGCATACACATTATAAAACATGGGTACATTCTATTTCATAAATGTGTACATGTTTCATTTTTCAAATGGCCAAACAGATAATGTGTATGCATTTTTCTTAAGAATGCATACACGTTTCTTTTAGGAACGCATATGGATTTCATAATGCGTACACGTTTTCTCAAATTTGAATTCGCAATCCACACGCAGCCTCAGTTTTAGGTTTGGGAAAGGCTTGGCAACCTGACCCTTAGCCTTTGACCTACAACTAAAAAACTAAGGCAAGTTCAAGAGAAATGTGAAACTTTGACGATATAGTTGATGGACCTTTTTTATGAATTAATCAATGAAATTAAAACCCATTATAAAAAAAGACATCTAGTTTCCAAATGTTTAAGTTTTGTTAAGATTGGTTTAAGTTTGATATTTTTTAATTAATTTCTAAGCAAACTGGTGCATAAACTTAAAATATCAGGTCTTTTTTATTTTTAAATAACTTTATTTTGGTTGATTTTTTTTGTAAAAAAATTATATGACATCAATCTTTAAGCAATTCTCTACACAATGAAAAAAAATATTTAAAAAATGTTTAGTTTAGGTCCAATTATGCTATCTGTACACGTTGATTTTTAAATATAGGAATTATGGCCAATAAAAATTCAATAAAAATAGTATTCAGAAAATAATTACAAAAAATATTCCTCATCAATCTTCATGTTGTTAGGTATCTTTTCCCAAAAGGAATTAGAAAAATATTTTCATTTAGGTCAAAAAGTGGTGTCTGTACACGTGCATGGTAATGTAAAAAAATGACTTTTAAAAACTAGTTTTTATAAATACCTATCAAAATTGAATTTCTGTCGTCTAGATTTTTGAAAAAATTACATATTTGTAAACTAGATTCAAAATGCTAAATTTCATATTACCGACTTTTTCAATGATTCATTGTGTAAGTGCTTCAAATTTTCAGTCCAAGTGTGACAAATTCTAAAAAGAAGCAAAAACATTTCTACTTTTTGAACTTTTTGTGGACCCAACTTCTTGCATCATGTAATGCCCGCCTTGAACACCTTAAAGAAATACACACTTATGCTATATGAAACAGAATCCTTTTTAAAGATGATTAAGTAACGTTAACATAACTAATTACGACATATTCTCTAAGGATTCAAGGCTGCATTACTTTACAAACTAACTAACATAACTTAACATACATCAGTAACTGATCCAAATCCATGCTCAATTGAATAACTTATTCATATTTATCAAATAACAGAATCTGCATGATTAAATACATAACTGATATGCTTTCATATAAGTACATCATGACATCATTACATTGCCATTTGTAGACTACATCAAAATTACATACATAATGAATGTTCTGTTACACAAATCGGGTACAAGGTTATACACATACATCATCATCATTGGTACAAGTACAATTGTCTGAAAACTGGAATAAATCTTTTCTACACATGAACTTGACAAGGAATAACCAATGGATAATAAAGCTCTTCCACTCGACCATGTGGAACCCTTAGGTCCACCCCCCGAGCTAGGAGTTAACATGAGGTCCCAAACAATGACAGTCAGGTAGACGAAAGACAAACAAGAACAAGGGATGACCAAACGCCAATACAACACATGGCAGTAACAATACAACACAACTTAACTTCCAGAGGCGACACAAAACAAATGAGGAGAGACTGAACAAGAGATGCTAGGTTGTAGTAGGGAGAGTGTCATCGCACGGTCCTGGCATGGGTTATCTTGACAGCCTCTCACTAGGCGCCGGCCCCATAGGGTGACACATGCGGAATCGACCTTCCTTTCATGAGGACAAGGAAGTCAATGATTCCGACCAGGCCTTCTCTACCCATCCTTAGTCTAAACAAGCACTACAGGTCATGGGAGAGGAATCCATTAATCTCATTAATGTGAAATCTACCCTTAACCCCCTAGTTTATTTTAGGTTATCACTTGGTTAATCTACTTTCAATGGGTTATCCTGACTGCCACTTTGGGCGCCAGCCCCACGTTGAAAGCCACTCTCCTTCCTAACACCTAGTAACCTTAAACATCATACAAGACTTCATAACAATACACGTACATGTTCATTGCAAGGCATAAACCCTCTTGCATCACAATAAAATCATAACACCAATTGATATCCAATGCTTTTAACATTACAATACTTTACTCATTTACTGATTCCAGGTCTCTCCATACGACAAGACAATACAATAAGATCACAAGTGGTTTAATATCCCCACCAGAAAATATTACTTTCAATACACATAAACAACTTGACATTATCTCAATATACTTCATACTATGTTTGATCCACATAATCGTTATTACATCGTAAATACAAAAACAACTCATACAGTTTAACATAGTTCTAGAGTTAACACTACAATTTCTTCTCTATTCAATGTAAACAACTTTTGTAATAAAATCAACATTAGATTACATTCTCTACTATTACTGTTTATTATAACCTACTATCTTGTAAGAGAATCGTAAATGATCCTATTTGAATGGAACGTGAACAGCTTGTATAGGTTGTCAATGAGGAGTAAAATGGCTATTGACTGTTTTATCATTGAAATGGATGACAGTTGATTAGTCTAACAACTTCCTCAACTTGCAAATCTAATAAGATTGACGGTATCCAATGATCACAAAAATAACAAAGGCAATAGGTTTGATGGCTAAGTTTTTACGGTATCCAAGGACGTTCTTTGAGATCCCCGCATCTTGTTCATGCTTCCAACTGTTGTGCAGATCTCCAAACATGAAAAATGTAATTACAAGTTCAGAAATCACTTCCCCTCAGGTTTAATTTCTGACAGAAATGGATAGATTACAAACTCTCAGTAGTTCTCAAATCGCTGATTGCTGTATGTGTTTAGCTGTCCCTTGCTGCACCGGTCTTCAGAGGAAGCGCCATCTCCATCAGTGATATATCAGTTAAGACTATGTTGGTTGTGTGGATTGTATTGCAGTCCGTTAAACTAATGTGAAGGTGTGATCTGTAGGGAGGAACCTCTCAGAAGTGTGCCCAGGTAAAACAATGATCCTTAGTAAAAGAATGATTGCAGGGTATATACAAAATGGAATTGTTGCAAGGGACTCAAGCACTCTCCATAATGCACACTATGGTTGTCATCTAAATTCTATAGAGAATTGCTTGGGCTGAAATCATTTAGTAAATCTAATATAAATCTAATAATAACCCGGTCAATGAATAAATAGGAAACTGGAGAATGTTTGTGATGTGATAAAAGAAGATAAGGATTTTGCCAACACAGCAATCTTATTTCAAAATTTGTAAGTGAACTGCATTAGGCAATTTACTGGAAAAGCTTTCTTCTTTGCAAGAAGAACTATGTCGATGATTTTTCCATTACACTATCGCTGCCGAGTCTGTTATCGAGTTTCTGAAATATTCAGGTGCTGAGGATTGACCATAAATGACATAGTAAGATGTTGGGAATAGACAACTGCACAAATCACCTTTGTAACCATTATTACATTACACCAACAGTTGATTGCATTGTTGACCATCTTGCCTTCGCTGGCTATCTTGAGGACACCCCAAACTTTTTTCAGAAGTGTGCCAGCCAAGACAAGGGCGATCTACAGATTAAAGTGACTAACTTTTAGATTTTAATGTTTAGCATTCAGGAAACCTAATTTCTTAAGGCATCAGCCAGATGTGCTATGAGAGCAGTTAGAAATCAAGGCATGACAAACATACTAAACACTAGTCAATGAATTCATTCAGACACTGCAATTCATTCAATTTGATGATATTTAATTGTCTATAGGCTAGTGAGAACACGATAACCCAAGCTATAGAGTGGACTGGTCAAAGGAAGCATCATCTCAATATTCTGGATGGATGACGAAGACCCCCCCCAAAATGGAAATGTTGAATAGACTTCAAAAAACTTTCGATCAAAGCGAATAATAAGGTAATGGCAGTGATCTCCCTATCACGCCCCATTATTACTACTTGCAGCGATACCTGATATTATCAATCCACTAATAAAAAAAATACCAAAAGCAACAAAAACAAAATAAATAGAATCTCAGGCAAGATCGCTAACCAAGTTTTTTGAACCAGTAGAACTTCAATCGCAGGCATTTGAACAAATAATCTGTGCGGCTCTTGGCATAACCCTAAACATTATCATTAAGATACTCGTTAAATCTGTGTTGACACTATGGTTGCATTTTTTTTTTTTGTATTGCTGATGCTTTATACCCAACGCCTATGCAGAAAGGATAGAAACGGCCTGGAAATTGATGAAAGATAGAGGAATTTAAAATGATTCTGGTACAGTTAGACTCACAGCCATCAAATTTTACACGTGGGACAGAGATGAAGCAGATCTAAGAATAGCTACGATTTTTTTCCAACTCAATAGCTCAAACTGTTATAAGTTACAATGCCGAACTGTTAGACAGAATAGTTTAATGGATGAGAGGATAAGGGATTTGCAAAAGAAGATTCATGATTGAAAGAATGCGAGAACTTTAGAAAAAAGGAGATCTGAGAGATCTTAAGGAAGTGTCTTTTTACATCTACATACCCTACCAATATTACGCTGGTCTGAGAGTGCATATAGACGGAATTGCCGAAATACATCCTCCGTGATATGAAGAAGACTATCAAAATGAATTATTGCATGGATGATTGAATGATTCGGCAAAACAGTGGAAGGAAGACAATTGAATAACGGAATCCTTAAGTAGAAAGGAAGAATTTAAGACCCTAAGAGAAGATACTATTTAAACATAGAGAGGACAGTCTACAGACATGAGCTTTGATGGCACAACACAGAATACAAACTGATTTTAGATCGTAATATATCTTAAAGTGGATGTCCAATTCAACAAACCATTCGGAATAAAATAAACAACAACCACATTTGCAGATTCGGAATAAGATTTAGAGATAAGGCACTTGGCAGAACCTGGCTACGATGTCAAATCGACGAGTCTGCTTCAATTGCTGCAGTTCCAAGCTTCTTATTCCAGTCTTCTTCTCTTTTCTTTCACCTGTAATTCTCTGCTCTTTGCCTCAACAAGCTTTTCTTTTATAACACAGTCCCTTCCTTCTTCCAAGGAACTCAGCACGTGATCCCATGCATCTCCCCCCTCTAGTTATATTTTTATTTAATTTAATGATCCCAAAATGTTATTTATTTATTTTATCTTATTTTTTTTTAAAATATTAACACATAATACCCGACAAAATTTAATTTCTTTATAGCTGACCAACTATATTGTTATTAATAAAATTGTAACATTACGTCCATCTATAATCTTGTAACTATATTTTAATTTATTTTATTAATTAAGTTGTAAATCACAATTTACCACATGATTACAACTATTTTATTTATTTAAATATTTATTATAAATAATATTATATTGAACAATACAAAATTTCTTACAACTTTATTTAACAACTACACTTTTAATAAAATAATAATTTATTTATAATGATAATCGACAACTAACGACATTATGCTCAATTATCAACATTTATATTCTTTCGTATAATGATTCTAATTAAAGCACAACACTACCTTACACACTTAGACACCTTCGGACCTAATTAGACTCCAAGGTACAGTATTACCTGACAGCAAGACATGCTCGAATGACAACCAATAACCACAAGGGTAAACTGACAACCAGACAACACTGACTAGGGACCTCACGTTAACTCCAATCAACTAATCCATTAGCGAAGGCACACTCAGACCTGGTACATCAGGTGGAGTCGGTGCCTAGTACTTACATCCTGCAGCAACGCATGGTTAACCATAACAAGATATATATATATATATATACATCACATGCAGTCCTATAGTGAATGGAAATCCCAGTGGGGTAGGGTACTCGAGAGCGAGTAATACGACACTGTTCCATTCACGTTTATGAATAAACAATTAACTATATTGAACAAGGTATCTGATTACTAGTCAACAACATAAAATGATCAACTATCTTCCAATCCCATATAGTGAATAACATCAAAGCATCTATAACATCCAGTTCATTTATCAAATTGTAAAGCATAAAATAACATAATCCAACATTAACATCTGTTATCATAACAATTAGGTCCATACTGAAATAACAAAATAACTAGGAATCCATCATCAAATGATCTAAAATACTGTCATAATGTCCAGTACTACTAAGCAAACATCAGTCTGATAGACGACCAGTTGAGGGGCACTACACATCAGCCCATATTATGCAATCACGACATTCCATGAGACCACATTTCATGAGACATTCTGTCAAACCGTTCATGTGCATTATCTATGCTTCCACATTGTGCATGCATGTCTACTAGGTCACTTGCAATTACAACATCTAAAAAAATTCCCCTTTCCGTTCTGCTTTGATGGATGTCCATACCCTATGCCAAAGCTCTAATTTTGGCATAGGCAGGGAGGATGCTATCAAGGGTTCTAAAATTTAGCTTTACTCCTAACAATTGCATCTGATTGAAAGTTTCAAAATCCTTTTTCAGCTAATCCATTTTGTGCAATCTTGCAATCATTGCATTCCACGAGATGACATCTCTTTGAGGCATTCTGTCAAATAGTTTTTGTGCCTTGTGTGTCATTTACACTTTTGCATATGATACCATGTTTTGCATACATATCTACCAGAGTATTTCCAACTCTAACATCTAACAGAAGTTCCTCCCATCCCCTTTCTCTTTGATGGATGTCCATACTCTATTCCAAAGCTCCCACATAGGCACAAGCAGGGAGGGTGCTAACGTTGGTTGTGGAATTTGACTTCACATCTACCAATTTCAATTGATGAAGGTTTCTAATGCCTTTTTAACAAATCCATTATGTTCAAATCCTGCAATCACTACTCTGATAGTTCACATACCCTATTTTTAGTACATGTCTTTCATTCAACATATAAACAATCCTAACTTGGTCACTGTTGTTGGCAGTGTTTTATGGTTAGGCAGGAGAATATTGGATAGGTCTTTTGTACTCATCAAATAAATTACCTTCATATTTCTATCAGCACTTGGACAACTTAGAATTTATAACGATTGACTTAAGTCATTATGTTGATCTTATATAAATATTTCATTCTCACCTAATTGAAAGGAGTTATAGAATGTTTGAATATTTATTGTAATGATGATTTAATATATAGTAAATAATGTGATTAAATATTATTGATAGAAGCAATAATAGCATGGACATTTCAAAATTAATTATTGAATTATATATTAAAATTTGATATTTTGGCAACTAAATGTGTATTATTTATAATGTCATAGTAGGTCAAGAACAAAATCTTGGACTAATGATTGGGTTCTTCTTATATATTATCATATGCTTATATTTGAACCTTTCATTAAGTGTTTTGGTAGAAATATTATATTGATGATTTTATGTCATTAACCCTTCTTTTCATTTAACTAAGATATATCCTTGTATATGTAGAATCATGTGAACCATGTTTATATTAATCAAACTAGATACTCAATATTTATGTACAAGAACTCACTAATCAAGCAATAATATAAAATTCTAGACAACATTATAAATGCAACTATATATGAATCTAAAAATTAGCCCTTTTGGCCATATGTAGATACAAGTGGAATGCCTTATTTAAAGAAATGATGACCTTTTATGAATGAGTATCTAAGTTATTAAGTGTCAAATGTTTGGAAATTGAATACAATTAAAAATGCCATCTTGAATTAATACTTATGTTTCCTTAGATAAAAGCAGATTAAATTAACTTAAAACAACATTACAGTTTACTACGGAAAATGAATAGGGTAAATGCTCAAAGATGAGTCCACTTAAGGTGGAAGTTTCAGACTTAGAAAAAAACCTGAAATCAGGTAAACCAAAACGGGATCCTACTTTTTATGAAATGGTATCCCATTTTGCATCGGGATCCCAAGCCTAAAATGGGATCCTATTCCAAAATGGGATCACGTTTCAAAATGGGATCTCGTTTTAAAACAAGATCCTGTTTCATAATATTTGAATTTCCAATGCAAGTTTTGCAATGGGATTTGGGTTGGGAAAAAGGCTTGGGAACCCGACCCTTGGCTTTGGACTTGGTTTGACCCGCAACTTGAAGGTCCTATCAATGTCACAACAAAATAGTGACTTTGGACATATATCTGCAGGCTCTTTTTGCAGAATTTTTTAAAAAAATTAAAACCCATTATAGATGAGATAGTGTAGATTCCAAATATATAATTTTTTTACAATTGGATTATTTTTTCTATTTTTCAATTAATTTATGATGAAACAGGTCCCTAAACTTAAATTATTAGGGTTTTTTAATATTTTAATAACTTTTTATTAAAATATTCTTTTGTAAAAAAAATTCTACGAAAATGTACTTTAGGTAATTCTTTGTAATTTAAAAAAAATCAAAAAATGTTAAGTTTAGGTCATCTTATGCGTGACATACATGACGATTTTTTAAAAGACCAAAAATGGTCAATAAAAAATTAACAAAAAAAAATATTCAATAAAAAATAAAAAAAAATATGGAAAGCATACTTGAGTGAGTTACAAATCTTTTCCCAAAAGGATTTAGAAAAATATGATTATTTAGGTCAAAATATGGATGACGTACACGTGCATGGTATAGTAAAAAAAATGACTATTAAATAGTGGTTTTTAGAAACGCCTATTGAAAATCAATTTCTATCATTTGGGTATTGAAAAAAATTACATATTTGGAAACTAGAATCTGAGTCTACATTTCATATTTAGTGACTTTTTCTAAGATTCCACCTTTAAGTGCTTCAAATTTTTAGGTCAAATGTAACAAATTCTAAAAATCAGGGAAAACACTTCCACTTTTTGGCCAAAAAGTGGACTCAACTTCTTGCACACACCCAATAATAGATGGAGTAAATGAACTACCATGTTCCTTGAGCATGAAGTTCCAAGGACAAAGGGATTTCAAATGGATGAATTTTATAATAATATAAATTATGAATGTAATCAAAAAGTTTTTAAAGTGGTTGTTAATTGGAAAGTTATAGAACCTTAGAACAACTATTTACCAGCTTTATGTAACAAGAATCATTGTTTATCTTATATCAAGTTATATTCACAAGTTTATTAACAATGGAAATTATTTAATTTTAATAAAGTATAAACCCATTTAGGGAGTTTAAAGTAAACCTCTTGTTGAGATATCTATCTTATAACATGCTTATTGGTTTTAATTAAAAATAAGTTTATAATGATCATGTAAGAAATTGCTTCGATTCTTTACCTTTGGAATAAAGTTTATTGGTGTATGAATTATTAAGTTATCAAGATTTCCATATTTTTCCAAGACTAAATCTCTACATACATTACTGATAGAATATCATTTCTAGTTATGTTACGTACAATTATGAATTGATGAAATTGATTAAGTATCTTCTCTAGTACTATTCATTATGTATAAGTGAAATGATCAAGCATCTTTACTATAATTTACTTGCATTATGTTTATAGAAGTATCTTTCCTTTGTTAATTTGTTTATTAGTTATTATGTAAGTTTTCTTTTCAATTTAGTTAGGTAAACTCTTAATCAACATCCAAAACTCAAACAAATCGTAGTGTTTGGTTTTTACGGTACCTCTATATCACGTTTATGGGTAATGTCATCATGTTGAACCAAGTACCTCACACCTAGCATAGCTACAAAAATAATGTCTAGGCACCATCCATCTAAATAATCAGGGATTAATAAGGGACATGTCGAAGTTAAATCTGTAGGAAGGGAAAATCTCCCCAGATATCTCATTAAGAAGATTAATTAAAAAGAAAGGACGAGTCTATTGAAATAGTGGTATGATGATTACCATGTGAATTTCTAAGTATTGAGGCTACAATGCTCATTTAGAAAACCTTTCAAACTATCAATAGGAAACGAGGCTTATTGACAACGTGAGTCTAAATCGAAGATGACTTGTAAAATGTTAGATATGGCAACTAGTCTGATTCAGAAACCCTACTTGTCATATGCTCTCACCTCGTCTTTGTGAATCTTGGTGAATTTGGCTTGAGGAAGTAAAGTAGATTTTATGAGCAGATACCTGATAGGGATTCCTCCACACTAGGACTAACTAACTAATACCCCTTTTATGTTTGTGGTAGTGGACTAATTTCCATCCTCGTTTCACTGATTGGGTGGTAGCTGACAAAGAACTATCTGGGACAGGGAATAATCCTAGAAAGGGATGGATACCCACTCACAGTTGTATCAAACATAGTGCAAAATAGAACTTTATATTTGCATTCCCCTTGTCAGTCGCATCTAAAGGAGGGGGGCCTTGATCCTTTGGATACAAGATATGTAGACAGTCTAGATGGTGAAGGATGCCCCCGTACTTAGGTCCCTTGGATGTAGGGTATTCTTCTATAATTAACATCATGATCTTAATTTTTTATGTAGTTATTTCTGAGACATGTTAACATGAGATTGTCCAGTTAGTTTTGTGCAGATAATAACAATACGGTTTCTGGAGGAAAAGCAAGTTGTCAGAAACAAATGCAAAATGTAATGCATGACTTAAGGTATGTGTTGATCCATTGTCCCTGCATGTTCTCTTGAGAAATGTACTTTCTACCTTCACTAGATTTAAAATCGCTGATCTTTCAGGACTTGATGATTTTAGAAAACTAAACTCAAGTTTGTCTCATCTCTATAACATGCTTTAAGCATTTCTTAGAATTTATAGAAAAATTTCACATTTCTTGCATTTGTTAGATAAATGTTTTTAATTCCTCAGTATTTTCAAGTTTAGAGTTAGTATTATTTTGTTAATAAGGAGTCGTGTCCTTACACATTATAAGCAATCAAGACATTAAGTAAACCACATTACCTAAATAATGTAGGATAATAGATAATCCATGTTACTAAATTCCCTCATGAAACCATTGTAAATAGTTTTCATCTCACTTTCCAAAGAAAAGATAAAAATAGTTTTTACCTGAAAGCAAAGTAGCAATGACAAAATTTTGATGTATACCTCAGATTAGTTCCAATCACCACAATTTATCCCAATATTTATTAAACCATTACTTGAAAGCTAAACATGAATGACAATTTTTTTCCCTACATACTGCAAATTAGCCCCAATTTCCCACATTCATCCCTAATATTTATTAAGCTTCTTCTTCAAGAGCAACTTAGCTTCCAGTTGCTCCTATTTACCCCTGATACATTATTTAATCACATGCTAGCTAAAATCAAAGCAACAATAATGAACTCCTTTTGTTCCGATAAGCTAGAATGGTCTTTTTGAATGATAAGTATTATAGGGATGATTATATTTGAAATAAGACAAAATAATATCATGAAATAAACAATCAAGATGATTTGGAGTAGTGTATCTAATTAATCATAATGTGAATACATGGAGAGTGACAACTACATACCTACAAAATCACCAATTACTAAATCTTACAACTAAGATTATGTTAACATACAACAAGTAGTCACAATTAGCCCGGTCAACATCATATGTTCTAATAGTAATAACCATGGCTTTATAGGGTTTGTTAGGGTTTGGTTTCTGCTTTCTTTTCTCTGATGATGGAGGTTACTACCTTGGGCAGTACCTCTGGGACCCAGACCTTGGCGAGTGAGGATCCTTCCAAGGGATGGAAAGGGGTTTTGACAGGGAAGAAGAATCTCTCCCCTAAAGGTGCTTCTAGGGTTCCTGTTAAAAAGGAATCGGCAGAGGGTATGGCTCTGGACATACCTGATAATTTGGTTGACAAAATAGTGGCAGCCATGGATCTGGCTCTGGCTGGTAAGTTTTTCTCTCTTCACCCTTATATTGAGATGGTGCGGAAGTGGGTGTCTAATCGGTGGAGGATCAAAGGCAATGTTTCTGTCATTGCTATGGCAAGAGGATTGTTCTTATTTAAATTTACAAGTAAGGAGTATATGTTAGTTGTTTTGGTAGGAGGGCCATGGCTTTATGGCACTCATTCACTCGCTCTGTGTGCTTGGAAACCTATATTCGATCCTAGCACAGATTTGAACCAGACTACCCCAGTTTGGGTGAGGCTCCCGAGGTTTCCCTTGGAATATTGGGACGAAAAGATTTTTTCTGCTATTGGTAATATCTTTGGTCAATATGTGACTTTGGATAACACCACTCACACTAAGTCCCATTGTGTGTATGCTAGATTCTGTGTTAATGTAGAGATTCACAAAACCCTCCCTATGTCCATAGAGTTAAACTCTAAATACGAGATTTAGACCTAGCTGATTCTCTATGAAAATGCTACTACCTTCTGTCAGATTTGTAAGAAGAAGGGCCATTTAATGACCCATTGTAAGTTGAAGAAAATGGAAGAAAATGCTGATCTTAACAAAGAGGGTGATGATAACTCATCCAAAGAAGACATCCCTGACAATTAGGGAATGGGGGTAATGAGGAAAATGTGTTTATAGAAAAATCTATAGAGAGGGATATGTAGACGGGTTCTCAGAAGACTGGCGAGGATGACTACCAACACCTTAATCAACAAGATATTCAGAATCCTCTAGTTCTTGAAGAGGGTGAGATTCATTCCCACTAGGTGGAGGATACTGATGAGGGCGAAGAACCCCCAGTTACTGTTGGTCTGAATGCCCAACTCCCAGAACTAGATTGCAATAATAGTTTGCGACCTTCCAACCATCCTCTAAGCAGAAATCTCCTCTTGTTCTAGACAGAACCATGACTGAGACCACAGAGGAGGGATTTTATGAATCAGGTAGCTATTCCTTCCCTATCCACTAGAATCAGACCTAGTGGTAATGGTAATGACCAAGATGACTGGATTACCCCTAAGAAAAAAATTGTAGGACTAAAAAGTCTATTGATGTTGGAACAGACTCTAAATAAGGAAGACCAACTCTTAGAGAAACAAGGCAAAGAGAGATTGCCAGTGGTAAGCAAAAAACACTAGAGATCCAATCTCAAAGACCTCCTAAATGAGAATTCTTTCTTGGAACTTGAGGGGCTTCAATAGCCTCACCAAATAGTTCAAAGTGAAAAACTATATTCTAGGTCATAAGATAGATATTCTTTTACTTCAAGAAGTTAAGATGAACGAGGAAAACTTTAAGATGATAGCTGATAAAATCTACCCCAAGGCTGCTTTCTATATTAGCCCAGCTATGGGAGCCTCTGGAGGGATTGTTACCATGTGGAATGATGCTAAAATTCATGGTACTCTTACAGCTTCCAATAAACATTTTCTAATTGTCAACTTCTCTTTACCTTCTTTTAATTGGTCCTTGATTAATATTTATGCCCCGAACACTATGGTATTGAGGAAAACCACGTAGATAGATTTGTCTAATACTCTTTCCACTACCCCTCATTCTCTCTCGATGTTGGCTGGAGACTTTAATACTCCCTTATATCCCTCAGAGAAAATTGGGGGTATCCTAGACTATTCTGATAGTATGTTTGATTTTGCAAATTTTACCAATTCCTTTGGGTTGCTGGATGTGGAGCTTCAGAATCAAAAGTTTCCCTAGTCTAATAGAAGAAGAGGAGATCAAATGATACAATTTTAATTGGATAGATTTCTTATTTCTAACAATTGGGACAACAACCATAATATGAGTTTAGAGGCCTTACCAAGAACCATGTATGATCATAGTCCTATTCTATTCAATTGGAAGGAGCAGCGTAAGTGTGGTCCCTTCCCTTTTACATTCGAAGCTATCTGGATTAAACATAAAGATTTTAGAAATCTTGTGGCTCATTGGTGGCAAATTCCAATTTAGTGTACTCCTATGTTCCGGTTAGTCAAGAAGCTCCTTCATATTAAATAAGAGGTTCATGGTTGGAATGAATATAGTTTTGGTAATATGTTTATTCAGAAGAAAACTATCTCTTGTAGACTAGCTGATCTTCAAAATCTTATGGCTCAAGGAGTTGTTACTGATGACATTACCTAGGAGGAAAGTAATCTGATTTCTGACTGGAAGAATCTTACGAGTAAAGAAGAATTTTTCTGGAAACAAAAGTCCAGAGTTCAGTGGCTCAAATAAGGGGATCAGAATACTTCTTTTTTTCATCTTTCAGCTTTGAAGCATAGGAAAGGTAATTCTATTTCTAAATTATGTTTAGAGGATGGCAATATTATCACTGAGGAAAATGAGATTGTTAATCAAGCTGTGTCATGTTTTTAGAATTTGTTGTCGAAACAAGATGATAATGTTGACAATGGGCAGATTATGGACAAGTTCCTAGATAAAATCCCCTCGTCGATTACGGAAGAGGACAACATCGAAATGTTAAATCCAATTTCTGAGGAAGAGGTTTGTGTTGTCTTATTTTCTATGGGTTCTTTCAAAGCTCTAGGCCTTGATGGCTTTCCTCTGATATTCTTTCAGGAATATTGGGATATTGTGGGCTTCAATGTAACTACTGCTGTTAGGGATTTCTTCAGAACTGGTAAACTTCTCAAGCAGATCAACAATACTTTTATTGTTCTTGTCCCTAAAAATCCTAAGCCTATGCATCTTTCTAATTTCAGACCTATTAGCTTGTGTAATACCATCTATAAAATATGTACTAAATTGATTGTTCTGAGGTTTCAGTCTTTTCTAGATAAAATTATTTCCCCTTCTCAGAAAGGCTTTATCCCTGGTCGTCAAATTCTTGATGTTGTTATTTCCACTCATGAAACAATCCATTCTATGGATAAGAGTAGGATCCCTAATATGGTTCTAAAGTTAGATATCTCTAAGGCCTATGATAGAGTTTCATGGAAGTTCCTATTTAAAGTCATTCAAAAATTTGGTTTTAATGATAAAATATCCTTACTCATTCGAGAGGTTGTTTCTACTACTAAATTCTCTATTTTGGTTAATGGGGTTCCCAAGGGTTTTTTCTCGTCCATGAGGGGGATTAGGCAGGGAGATCCTCTTTCACCATATTTGTTTATCATGATGGCTGAGGCCCTCAGGAGATATGTTCACTCTAAGATTTCCTCTAAGGAGATTGTGGGTATTCAACCTACCTCTTCTCTCCCTCCTATGTTCGTGCAGTAGTTTGTGGATGTTACCATCCTCTTTGGTATCTCTTCGGTCGTTGAAGCTCGAAGTTGGAAGAATATTCTAAATGACTTTGCCAAAGCCTCTTGTCAATACATAAATTTTTAGAAAAGTAATGTGTATTTTTCTAACACTCAGGATGATCTTTGGAGAAAAAATATTAATATTATTGGTTGTGCTGAGGCTGACCTTCCTGCTTTTTATCTTGGCCTCCCTCTCACTATTAAAAAGGTTTCTCAGGGATTTTGGGATGGAATTCTGGAACAAACTCAAAAGAAGTTGGTTGGCTGGAGGGGGAAGCTCCTCAGTAGTGCTGGTAAATTATAGCTTTTACGAGCTTCTTTACAAGGCATTCCTACTTATTTCCTAGCTCTTTTTTAAAATGCCTAGGTTTATTGCTAACAAATTGGAGCAGATCCAAAGAAAATTCCTATGGACTGGTGTGGAAGATAAAAAGAGAATGTCTTTGGTTAGCTGGGAGAAAGTTTCTCTTCCCAAATCTCATGGTGGTCTTAACATTAGAACTATTAGGAATATGAATAAAGCCCTCCTTTCCAAAATTAACTAGAATTTGGTCCATAGTCATAAAGAGTGGGTGGCCATTATGCAAGCCAAGTATTTACATGGAAATGATAATCTTAGTTTCCTTCATCAGGAGGGGCTTCCTCAAGGTTCTGTTATTTGGAATAAAATGTTGAAGTCTAGAATCTTACTCAAATAGGGGCTTAGATGGAAACTGGGGAATGGTAATTCTACCAACTTCTGGGAAGACATTTGGATGGATAATAAGGCCCTTGATACTCAAGGAGATTATGGAGTTGTTGTTGGCATTGGTAAGTAGTTTTTTGGGTCCAAAGTTTGTTATTATATTCACAATAACAATGGTATCAGGCTCTAGAAAAAATTTCTAGATTGTTGTGCTCAATGCCTTGAGCTCACCCCTAGGATGCGTTCTATTCAACAATTGTTGTTGGGTGTCAGAATTTGCCTCTTTCCTAGGGAAGATGAGTTGTATTGGTGGCTGGATAAGAAAGGTCAATTTTCTATTAACTCTGCTTACCATCTGTTGATCCCTGATGTGCATAAAAATGAGCTTTGGAGGAAAGTCTAGAATCATAAACTTATTCCTGAAATTAGTATGTTTTTTGTGGGCTACTATTCATAACAAGATTTTAACTCAAGACAATTTATAGAGGATGGGATTCACTCTGGTGAATAGGTGTTTTCTGTGCCTGGAGAAGGAGGAAATAGTCTCTCATTTAATTCTTCAATGTGATTTTGCTAGGGAAATTTGTAGTACTATTTTAAGGAACTTTGACATTTAATGGGTTTGTAATAGGGAAGTCATTGCTAATTGGTGACCTACTTTCTCTCATCCTTGGCTTGTTGAGCTTTGGAGCAAAACTTTGCCTTGTATGGGGTGGACATTATGGAAGGAATGAACTAATAGAATATTTAGGGAAGCTGCCAGGGATTCCTCTCAAGTCCTTCAATATTTTTCCAAGCTTCTCATGGAAAGTGTGATCAACTCCCACATCAAAACTACTAACAAACCACTTACTCAAGAGGAAGAGCAAATTGCGATTAATTGGAGAATTCTAAACCAAATCCTGACATATGATAATTCCAAACAACTGCAGAGATTAAATACCTTCTGGATTCCTCCGAGGCCCCATTGGCTCAAACTTAACTTTGATGGAGCCTCTAAGGCTGATGGTAAGGCTAGTGGTGGTGGGATTATCAGGGATGACAAAGGATGGCTGGTTGCTACCTATGCTAGTGGGATAGGTTTTCAAAGCAATAATTATGTTGAAGCCTCTGCTCTTTTATGGGGGTGAAACTAGCTATTTCACTTGATACTTAGTAATTGCATATACAAGGGGATTCTAAATTGATCATTGATGTAGTTACTAAAGTGTTGACTTGTGGTTGGAAACTTAAAGATATTATAGTTGATATCCAAATCCTTTTGCAGCAGATCCCTAGAGTTGAAATCTCTCATGCATATAGAGAGGGAAACGGGGTTACTGATGCCCTTGCTGATTATGGCTAGCAATTTTCAAATTGGCGATGTTGGCGCCAATTTAAAAACATCCCTATAAATATAAGGGATTTGATTGAAAAGAGCTGACTTGTCAAGAATGACTCATCATGAGAAAAGAGACAGCTTGTTTCGTCAATTTTTTTGGGTGCTGCTAACATGTATCTCAAAGTACGAGTTACGTTGTACTTCTTTGCTCAATGTCATTTAAGCATTATTACTCCCTTGTGTTAAGGTGAGTTGCTTATTTGATAATCATAGTGAATTTATGATTATTATGCTCGAGCATGGGAAGGGCAAGCTTTAATTGGTTTTTCAAAAGGCGGTTCTAATTAATGATAATTTTTGCAAACTTATTATCATTATTCCTTATCAATCTGTTACTGTTACCTTTCACAATTACTCTACAAATTTCTAGTTTTGGGGGTTTTGTGTTATTGTGAGGAAGACTAAAATGGGAGGAGATAGGATTTGCATGGAGCCAATTTCCTATTGTGAATTCAAAGACAATGCTATGGTCTGGCATTACTGTAAGGAAGGTGGTATCAGCCCTTTTCTTGAACGCCTTAATGGATATGATGAAAATTTGTTTGAGCAATTTTCCCGGTCCTGGCAAATCTGCCGTGTTGCTGTGGGAAGAATTAGGTTTGAGATTTCTGATAAAGTTATTGCTATGGCGACTAGTTTGTCTACTAAGGGGACCAAGCTGCAAAGGCAGGCAAAAGTGGTGGATCATTCTAACTACAAGTTGTTCCTAGGGGAAGGAAAAGAACTTGTTCCATACCAGGGATGGTTTGAACAGGCCAAGCTACCAGAGCCGTGGGATGAAATGTGCTTCCTCCTTATGAAATACTTCACTTTGGAGGGTCAGTTTACCAGGTTTTATAATTACCACCTCCCTTTTCTTAATATTTTTAGGCGCAATGCTCATATCAGTTTCCCTTTCTATTTATTGTCATCCCTTGAACATTCAGTCTTTAGGGCTAAAGCTAAAATGGTTAAGAAACCTTCAAAGAAAACCGTTCCTTTGCACCAAGGTCTTATCCTCTGTTTATACAATTTCTATCTTGCTTTGGAGCCGCCTAAGCCTATCCAGACCCACAGTGGTGAGGTTTTTGGCAACCCTGATGATATTGCCATCTCTGAAGAGCCTTGCCCTTCCCCTACTTCTCATAAATTGAAATGGGTTTCTTTTTCTCCATCTAGTGAGGAGACCACCATGGTAACTATTACGCATACTCTAGCCTCTAAAGGGAGTGTGAAAAGTAAGAAGAGGAAAATCAGGGAGGTGGAGGAGGATATTGTGGGGGAAGTTGTGGGGACCTATCGTGCCTTGCACACATGCCCCATTCACGAATAGAGATCCCCTCTTGTGATTTGGCTAGAGAGTCATTTGATCTTCTGATCTCCTAAGTGATTATGTGGTCAAAATTGCATTTTGACCTTGATGGAAAGATGATAATGAAAATCACTTCAAAAATCTGCTAGGATGGATCCTTATTTTCTCTTTGAGGGCATTGAACTGACATTTTACATTGAATTGACCTTCAACTGAGCTTTGCACTAATTTTCTACCTGTCTGACCTGGCGCTAAAAATTGCCTGCTCTGACCTAGCGCTAAAATCTCATCGCTTTGACCTTAGTGCTAAATCCTTGTCTGACTGACCTAACGCTAAGTCATTGTATCTGCCTTTTGCACTAAAAATTGCCCTGTCTAACTTGCACTAAAAACAATGATCACTGACTAACCCGGACAACCCTGAAAGGCTCGCAAGTTAGATGAACCTGATTCCTCTGCTAATTTGTGCAAACCAAACTTTTGAGCCTTGCACTGAATGTTGCCCCGTCTGACCAGGTGTGACATACAAAAATTTTCTGCAAGGTCCAAGCTCAAGAGAATTCAAGTAAACCCTAAAACTTGCAGACTGTACGCCTGTGCATTCATGGTAGATTTAGCCGAGGTTAAATAGAAAATTAACGAGTTTTAAGTCATTTTCAATCACGTTTTGGATGAAATTTCAAGCTCCATCCACCCCCCACCTACTCGCCCGAGCTCGAACCTGTGACCTCCTACTCAAACCAAATCCATGCCATTGCTTCAGCAAGGTAGGGTTTCAACCCTGGGTTTCAAGTTTTGTTTCTAATGGATTAGGGTTTAGTCTAAATGATGTAATTTGTTAAAAAATGAGCATTTAACCTACGTTTTAGGTTAGAGTTTCCGTACCAAAGTTTGAAATTTCTATTCATAGAACCCTACTGTTAGGTCACTGTGGAAATGAATAGGTCACCACATGTTAAGACCAAAATTTAGATGGCTTTGGCCTATGAAGCCCATAGATCTTCATGGCGCTAAAACACGTCCCAACCGACCTACATAATGAAGCATCATTCGATCGGTCGAAGACCTCTAAAACTCGCGCTGAACCCCCAGGGTCACTTAGCACTAAAATTGACCTCTTCCGACCAATGTGCCCAATGCTTTTCTCTGACTTGGTTAGAAGGCCTAAAAAACTCCACAGGATCTGAAATTACCTTTGCGCTAAAAAACGTCAGTCTGACCATGCACTAAAAGACCATGTCACTGACTTCGTCAGATGACCCTAATTCTCTCGCAATGTGGGCACCATCTGAAAACCCCGTCAGAAAATGATACTCAATTTCGGCGCTAAAAACTGCCTCGTCCAACCTGCACTATAATACCATCCTTCTGACCTAGTCGGACACCACATAAAATTGCGCGGGTTGGACCAAGCCGATTCCTGTGCAAGTGCAATAAACAGTTCATTGCTAAAATTTTGTGCTAAAATATCAACCGACCAACTTGACAGCCACCAGAGGTCTGAGACCTCCAAATTCTGCACAAGTCAGACCTTGCGAAAAATTGGGCAAAACCCAAAAGCATGAAGGAAGAAAAACACGAGGTCCGACATGCCCGATTTCCCCGCCGAGGTCGAATGACCTCAAATTTAGTGCTTTTCCTTCTGAGTGTCGAACAACCCTCAAATTAGTGCAAAACCTTGCAAATGACTGAATTTATTGAAATTTCCAAAGAGGAGATTGTTCAAAATGATGAAATTAATGTTGTAGTGCAGTGTTAATGATAATTTTCATGAATTTTTCTTGTAACATTAAGTATTTGATCGCATGCAATATTCTTTCAATTAGACTTAGATTTCTTTCGAATGCATGTTAGTAATAAATGACAGATTTGCATTGATTTATCAAAGCTTAGGAGTATGTTAGGAATTTCTCTAGTATCAAACTTATGAGGTCTGGTCATGCAGACTAAATGACTGCTTGGGCACAAGCAATGAAGTACAAGTTCAAAGGAATACCTCCAGAGACCAAGGTCCACTCTGGATGGAGTAATGTCAGGGACACAGACTTAGGTCATATAGACCTAGATGACTTCAGACTCAGAGTCTTTGGTCCAAGCCTGACCCCCAGAGCCAGAATACTTAGAAATAGTGGACTTGGACAAGCAGTTGCCTTTCCTACTTTAGTGCAATGTGTAGAACTGATAGCCACCTATGCGGATAGATACAACATTATGTCTAGGCAAATTCAGACAATAAATGGGGATGTCTTAGCTAACTTGACCCCACCTTCTCTAGCATAAATGTTGGACATCCCCTGGCACAAAGTTGTAAGAATGCCAGATAAACAAGGATCAAAGGCAACCTCTAATAAGGATGTAGAAGGATGTAGAAAATACATGAATGACCATTAGGTTAAGAGCAGGAAATCTGCTCTCATCAAGCTCCCTAGAGTGTTGTACAGGAGTGACTTCCATGATGAGATTGCGGACATAGTAACCTTTCTAAGCAGAATCTATGGGTTACCAACTGCCTCTACCTTTGAGGACTGGATGTTTGTCATAATCTCTGAGATATTGAAGGGAACCAAGTTCCATTGGGCTCAAATCCTTAGTGACAATATCCATGAAGCCTTTAGCAACTTCAATGAAAACCACTACTTCAAATGGACGTCCTATGTTGTCTATGCGCTGGCAAGAATGAACCATTACGATGGACTATCCAAGATCAGTGAAATTGGGAATGATGAGAAGACACAGATCAAAGTTTATGAATGCTATCCACAATTAACCTCATCCCAATCATTGATACATTTCAAAAGGGTTAATGATGCATTCACGATGTACATAGCCAGGCAATTGCAGGGTAACATAGCATTGAGGATTTCTACTGAGGCTATTAATTAAATAACCAGATATGGCAGGTGGTATATCCAATTTGAGAAGTTTACGTACATAAGGATACAAGGCTTCACTGGAATGGCCTATAGACTTCCTTGGTACCCTAATGATAAGACAGTGCTTCTAGAGTTGTGAAGGCAACTGATACCATGTGCCGAAAAACTCAAGCACCTGCATAGGCCAAGTGTTCAATTTCCTATCAAATTTGGCAAAGGAATCTATGCATGTTCTTCTCTAGCATCAGTGGAACACTCAGATAAAGAGCTTCAACTCTTGAATTTGCACTACTACAATGCAAGGGGTCATTTTGATCCAAACAAAGTGATGGAGAGATTTGTAAGTAAGAAGCTCTTTCATAAAGTGCACATTGAAGAATTTTGGGCTAATTGCCCTGATGATTATGAAATTGTGAAGAAGGAACATGCAAGGCTGCCCCTAGATTTCATTAAGAGATTTCATATAATGGCCGTCCCTGACCAGTTGCAGGATGATGAAAATGTTATGCTCAGAGGACCATGGGAGGCAGAATACCATCAACCCATTCCACTACCAAACTGGCCAAATGCAGAAGAGAGTTCCCTAGATGTTGCTATGAGGGAATCAATTAGACTGAGTAAGGCTTGGGTCAGATCACAGGTGGCTGTTCCGAATGAACAAGGAGTCTAGCTTACTTACACAATAATTGAATCAGACAAAGACTCTAGAGGAGAAGAAGATGAACCCATTTAGGTCTTAGATGAGCCAGAGCTAGCTGAAAAACATAAATTAGATAGTGAGGAGCACACATCTCTAGTAGAGAAGGCAAAGAAGATGAAGAAGCCATCTACAAAGTCTCCTCAGAAGAAGGACCAGCCTCCTTCAACCAGGGCTAGAACTTTCAACAAAAAAGATATGCCAAGTGGTGCAGGAGAGAGCTCCAGGGTTAAGAAAATAGAAGTAAAAGAAGTTAACAAGGAGGCTACCACAACTAAAGATGATTCCAATCCTCCAACTACCCACCCTCCTACACAAAGTGTTGACGCTATGGTCTCAACCCCTACTACTTCTGCTGCCACTCTTGCTTCCATTCCTCCTTCCTCTACTACATTCACTTCACCCATAGTCTTGACATCCGTGATTAAAGAAACATCTTCTGCCACCTCTCTAGCCTCTACCATCACCACCACCTCTTGTTCACTAGTAGTTTCTTCTAGTGACTCTAGCAGCCCTATTTCCTCCACTCTTGCCATCACATATCCTTCCACCACATCTACACCTTCTTCTCCTTTACCATTGCCTCCTATTTCCACCATCCTTTCACCACCTCTTCCTCTACCTTCACCACCTTTTTCTTCACCCCTTGCAGAATTAGGATTATAGGAGCCTGAGGCAGCAGTTGAAGAGGAAAAGGAGATATTGACTAAAGTAAACAATGAAAGCCTCCATGAACCTTCAACTAATGTAGAAATTATTGACATATCGGATAGTCCCCTGGGAAAAGATCCAACAGAGGAAGTTTTGAAGATTACACAGGACAATGTAGTTATAAATCCAAAGAACTTGGCACAAGAAGAAGAGGAGAAAAAAGAGAAAAGTCCAGAGAAGGATGAAGAGCAAGAACAAGAATCATCTAAAGAGTTGGTTGTAGTTGATAAAGATGGAACTTCGGAATTAATCAAGTCTTTTGCTCCCAAGTGGCTGCAAGATAGAATGGCATACCTTGAACCATAGATAGAAGTAATGCAGCTTGACCTAAGCACTATCTTGTCACAAGCTCAGAAGCCTCAGAAGCGAAAAAGGGCTAATATCGAATCAAGGATTTATAAAAATGAATCAAGATCAAGGATAGCAGAGGTGGCAGTCCTGCTAGCTAAGAAAGCAAGAGACCAAGTCAGGGTAAAAGATTTTGTCATATCTACAATTGATTTAGGTCCAACCACTCGTGCTCAAAGAGTGGATGATTTCAAAGGCTCGGTTACATCAATTTTGGAGCAGTTGGATAAGGATGAAATGTCTAAGAAAGACTTGAAACAATAGAATGAAGAACTGAGGGCATGTCTTCAATTTTTGGTAAAACCAGTGGATGCAGGAGGTGATATAAGGACAATACCTACTTTCCTGTCCACTGACGAAATGGCTAAATTGGGCGAGGTAAGATCTGAGTCCCAAGGCACAAAAAATTGGTTGATAAAGGTTTTTGAAATGGGATGTGAAGCCATAAGAGCCTCTATTCAAGCTCACCAAAAAATGGTTGATTTGCACAGGAGATGGAAAGACTTGTGGGAAGAATGTGATTCTTTTGATGAGTATTATTCCCACATGTATCCCCGAATCAAAGGTATTAGAGAATTACCAACTCAGACCTTAGTTACAGAGAACATTTTGATTGGAGATAAGCTACCAAAGGCTTTTGAATGGTATCAACAGTTACTTTTGAGAAAAGAGACCTTCGAGCATATAAAGGAATCATTCAAACCAACTGATGAAGAATTGAGTTCAGTTATATACGACATCAGTGACTCCTTGAGGGACTGTAGAGATGAGTCCTATGATGATTATGCCCTGTTTGATGTCAAAAAATGCAAGAACAAGTTGCATAAAATAATTTTTGAAGATGACACACTTAGCATGGAGGAACGGTTGGATAAGGCAGGTGACCTCAAAGCTAAATTCAAGGCATTTTAGAAGGCAGGGGCAGAAATAGAAAGAATATATGGCAAATTCACTCAAGAGCTGGAAGTGTTTGATTATAGGATACATCATTTGAAGGATCAAGACCCATCTGACATTAATCCTGCACTCAATGCCTGGTTGACTTATCTCAACAAGATGGCCAGCGAAGATAGTATTGACTTAGATAAAGAGTCCTGATGTTATTTTGAATATTCTAATGATACAATCTTGTCACAATTGTAAATTTGTTATATTTGGATAGCATGTGATTATTTTGTCCTTTTCTTGCTTCCAAAATGAGCTTTTCCACTAATATATTGAGTTGGCTAGTCAAAATGACTAGATTCAATGTGTCTGGAACTGTTTTTTCATCTTTTTCATAAAGGACAAAATGTAATCTGGGAATTGATGTGAGCTACTATTGATGTAATCTAGACCGTTAGTGTTGACTTAATCTCCACTGTTCATTTGAAAACTAGGGTATGCTGCTTTCTATATAAAGGGCTGCCAGTCCCACTATTTGTAAGAGAGATTTTGATACCAAATTGTTGACTCTATGGCATTTGAGGTAATACAAAGCAAGTTCTTGCAGTAAATCTAAGAATTTGTGTCTTGTGTTGATTCATTTTTTGGTTTTCATGGTTCACATCTTGCTCTCTCATAGTTAGATTAGTTGTGCTTTCATAATATTCATGGTTTGCTAAAGTACTTAATTAACATTCTGAGTCCATACTTTTAGTTGTTTGCTGATGGTAAATAGCTGTGTAAAGTTCGTCTGGGCTAATTATCTACGCTAAAGTTCAATTGTATTTCACAAGTTAAGTTGCGCCATCCATTGGGTATTTAACAAATGAATGCAATCTGAAAATCTATTGACCTACATTGAAGATAGCACCATTTTCTGCAGCACTGTAACATTCATTTAAGTTTGGTAACTCAGGAAGCTGGTTCAAATTTTTGGAATGTTTGTCTACTGAAGATAACCATAGCATTGTGAATGTCACTTAGGACCTCTCTAAAACCTTAACCTTTTGCCTTTTGTTTTAAATCACTATTAGTTGTTAGATTAAGAATCTCAGCAGCATTTTGTCTTGTTTATCTACTGAAAATCATAATAGGGTTTATGTGTATTTGCTGCCCCTAACCTAAAGATTTGCAGATTGCATGTAATACCCCTTGTTGGAATAGCTAGAATATACCAACTAAGAAATTCCAAGCAAGCTAAGACCTAGTTGTATTATCCTTGGAGTAGTCTTATTTAGGGTAAGATACTTTTCAAAAGAGGTGTGAAACCAACAATCACATCTGCGTTGTTGCGTGCTAAAACTACCATCAATAGAATTGGCGCTAGAGGGAGGGCCCCTATTTTCCCTCTGCTAAAAATAAGCAAGTCTGGGGACTAGACAAAGACACACTAGATGCAGCTCAGCTGGAGAAAAGCTGTTGTCCCTAGTAGAATTCAGATGAACAAGAAGGGATCAAGGATTACCTAGAGCCCCTCAAGCTTAGTTGATCCCTATGAATACTATTGTAGCTCCCATTAATCCTCCCACCATGGCTTTCTTTGTAGGAAATAACTAGTTCCCTTTTCTGTTTAATGATTACCATGACATGCCAAAGAACCTGGATAAGTTCTTTTCAAAGTTTGGAGTACATGATCCTGATAGGACTGCAGGCAAACACATTAAGATCTTTGAAGATAATATGTTTACGTTGCAAGTGCAGTACAAGGACGTGATATGCTAGCTCTTCCCTTATTCTTTACAGGAAGAAGATTATTACTAGTTTGCCAACCTCCCTGCAGCATCCATAAATTCATGGGTGAACCTGAAGACTACTTTTCTGGATAGGTTTTGTATGTCTACTACCCTAGCCGATATCTATCGATCTTTCATGGAGATTCGTTGGGAGGAAGGTGAGATGATAATTTCTTTCAACAACAGATTCCAGAAAGCTTACAGTCGTTTGCAGGCTCCTTATGTTATAGATCAGACTGCTGCCCTGCCTATCTACTATGCGGCTCTAGATAAGCTTACCTCCATGTTTGCAATGAGAGCTAACGCAATCCCTGCCACTTTGGCTCAAGCATATTCTGCTGCTATCGATGTAAGTACCCAGCTAGGGCAAACAACCTCTGGTCCATTGAATCATATGGGACCTGTTACCATGCCAAATCAAATACCCATGATAAATCATGTATTGGCCAATCATACTCCTGTAATGAACATAATTCCAAACCCAACTACAACACAAGCCTTAGTAATCCACCCAGGGAACCCAGTAGCTGAAATGCCTCCAGCACAAATGCCTTTCCTACAGTCTTTAGAAGCAACCAAGACCAAAGAAGACAAAGATGACATCAGAGAGCTGGTTGAACAGATGAAGAAGCTCACTGGTGAAGTTACTCACCTTAAGAACCAGAATGTTTACCTACAACAGAGGGGACATAATCAGGAACATTCCCAGAATTAGTAGTACTCCCAGAAGCAAAGTCAGAATCAGTTCCCAAATCAGAATTAATACCAAAATCAGAACTTTTAGCAGTGATCAAATCGATCCTAGAAAACCAGGCTAAACAATGGAGGGGTGCCTTCACCCTTGGAGAATCAAAATAATGATGCCAGACCCCCAGGATGTGTGATGTTGGTTGAAGCTACTTTATCTATTTGGTGTAGATTGCACAACACAAATGCTCACTCTGAACTAGACTATTCAGAATTCTAGATTGCATCTAGTATCTTTCAGATGGAGATCCAAAATGCTGAAAATCAGGAGACTTTGCCAACCGGGTATGAAATTGTTCCTTCACAAAGGTATGATACTGCCCTAGTTCTTGATAGTTATACATTTCCATTCTGAGACGATAATCAGCCTGAGGAAGAAGAGTCTGAAGAGGTTAATGCATATCACCAATACAATAAGACTCTTTACAACCTTAGAAGTAGTAAGCCCAAAGGTCCTTTCACCACCTCTATCCCTCTGAATAGCTATCAGATTCCACCTAACCCAAAAGCTACCAATAATCTTGAACCACCAAAAGTTCCTCGTCAATCAGTATACCAGGGTACTACTACAGAAAACTCCCAACAATCTGACATAAGCAAAATGGGACAGTATGTAGCTGAGGAACTTAAGAAAATGAAGGTCAGTCTTTTTGTGTATGAATTGCTTAAGATACCTAAGGTTAGGACATCTTTCCTTGAAGACCTAAGTACTGGAACCAAGACTGATTATATACCAAAGGAGAATAGCGCCAAAGATAACACTGATAAGGGGAAGGAAAGAATACATGTGACTGATGTAGAGCAGAAGATGACCCTATATAAGGATAAAAGGGAAAGTCCCCCTTTCCTCTTAACACTTAGGATATTTAATAAGAACCTTCATAACTACTTATTGGATTCTGGTGCTTCCACGAATGTAATGCCACTATTGGTTTCTAAGGAACTCAGACTCACTCCAGCCAAATCATCCCGAAAAGTGACACAATTGGATAAGACTGAAGTAAATGTAGTAGGAGAATTGTACAAGATACACATGCAGCTTTCTTCCAACCATAGGATACAACAATATATTGATATTCAAGTGGTGGACATTCCTAATTAGTATGGCATGCTTCTGAGTAGAGATTGGTCTAGAACTCTGAATGGTTACATGGCAACTGACTTTTCCCACATGTGGTTACCATGGAAGGGATTGGCTAATCAGATACGGATTGAAAGAGAACCCAAGATGAAGCATATGATCACAGAATACAATCAACCAAATGAGATTCTATTCTCAGAGGTTGATTTGGGAGTCTATCTTCCACACAGCAGTCAGTTAGAAGAAGTCCTTATGCTAAGTTGTTTAAGACCCTCTAAACCTCTCATGGAAAATATAGGAGCATATATTGAATCAGATGAAGGAGACGCTTCAGATGAACATGAACCTAGGGTTTTTGAAGGATTTTGTGATTTTGTGGCCAGATTTGTGGAAGATCAGACTATTGTTGGAAAATAGATTCAATTGGAAGAACTATTATTGCCCAATTGGTGTCGTATACACGATGCATCTAATTCTAAATTTACTTGCCAGTTATGTCAAGAGGCGGTCAAACAAGTGCAAAGACAATTGAAGATCCCCATAATCCTAAAGGAGGAACCAAATGTTAAAAAAAGACAGAGCCAACTATTGAAAAGAAAGAAGAATCTGAACCTCTACCTGATCGGGAGAAGTCTGGAAAACAGAAGGATGACAACAAAGATTTTTGCTTATGGACCTTAAGGTTTGATGGTTCAAGATGCCAACAAGGGTCTGGTGCTGGGGTGGAATTGATTAGCCCCACTGGGAGTTCATTTTTAGCGTCACAAAGGCTGCAGTTCCCATGCATAAATAACGTCATGAAATATGAAGCATTGGTGCATGGATTGCTGCTAGCATTACAGAAAAAGGTTAGAATTGTCCAGGTGTTTAGTGATTCTGAGTTAGTGGTGAAACAGGTGAGAAAATAGTACTCTTGTAATGATAAGAGATTAAATAGGTACAGGAACAGAGTCTGGGATTTGATGGAGTGCTTTGATGGTTTTAAGATCCAAGTCATTCCCAAAAGACAGAATCATGTTACAAATGCTCTAGCTCAAACAACAAGTACATTAGAGCCAACCTCCATTGTAGGACTAAAAAAGTTTTCTATTGAGTTGTTGCTACTCCATCCATACCTGATAATGCCACCAATTTCCAAGTTTTTGAAGATGATCAACACATTATTAATTTCCTTACTTCATCAGATGTGTTCACTGCTCAAATAATAGATGAAGATGAGATGGAACCTGCTGAAATGGATCTAGAAGGGGTATTAAACTTGAAAACCAATACGATCCCTAGAGGAATGGTAGAATTGGAAAGACTATTTGATGCAGATAATTTAGGGACTCAAAGGAAAGAAGGAGAATCCCCAGGAAGAAAGTGTGACCCATTCAACTTGGGGACAGAAGAAAATGTGAAAAACATGTTCATTGGGAAAGCCAGTACTAAAGAAGGGAGGACAAGAATCATACACGTATTAAGAGATTACCATGAAGTTAAAGCTTGGAGTTATGAAGATCTAAAGACTTACGACACCTCGATTATCACCCACACCATCGCACTGAAACCAGGAGCTAAGCCTTTCAGACAAAGGTAGAGACTAGTGAATGCTTTGCTAGAACCGCTAATTTTCAAAGAAGTTTAGAAGCTGCTGTTAGCCAGGATAATATTTCCAGTCAAACATTCTACATGGGTAGTAAATTTGGTCCCGGTCCGCAAGAAAAATGGAGAAATTGGGCTTTGTGTTGATTTATGTAATTTGAATAGAGCATCTGAAAAGGATAATTACCTGCTACCCTCATTGGACAGAGTATTACAGATTGTTAGTGGGTCCCATATGTCATTCTTGGATGGGTATTCTGGTTATAACCAGGTGATGGTGGAATATGAAGACAGATTGAAAATATCCTTCATTCTGTAAATGGGGCATCTATGCCTACCGCTGAATGTCATTTGGTTTAATAAACGTTGGCGCAACTTTTCAGCGTGCGATGGATGTTGCTTTTAAAGGGTTGGTTGGAAAATGTATTATCATTTACATGGATGACCTAATAGTGTTTTTGAAGAAGCATGAGGATCATGTGGCAGATCTAAGGAAAGTGTTGCAGCAATGCAAGGATTATGGTATATCACTCAACCTCAAGAAGTGCATTTTTGGAGTAACTAAAGGAAAGTTGCTGGGACATGTAATATTTGAGTAAGGAATATCTATCAATCCAGACCAGATCCATGCAATACTCAAAATACCTCCCCCAGCCAACAAGAAAGAACTCAAGTCATATTTTGGTAAATTCAACTTTGTACGTAAATTCATTACGAGGTTTGCTGAGATTGTTCAACCCCTTAACGCCATGCTGAAGAAAGATGCTAAAATAGACTGGACTCTAGAGGCCAAGGCTGCCTTCACAGAAATTAAACAAGCTATATCCAATGCACTTGTCTTGGTAAGTCTTGATTACACTTTGTCATTCCATATATATTCATTTGCTTAAGAGCATACTTGCGCTGCAATGTTGACACAGAAGAGGTCAGTTGATGATGAAAGGCCCATTGCTTTGATGAGCACTCCATTAAAAGATGTAGAACTAAGGTATCCAAATGTGGAAAAATAGGCATATGCTCTAGTAAAGGTAGTTAAGAAATTATGTCATTACATCCTAAGAAGTCAAGTAATTGCCATAGTCCCAGATGTAGCAGTTAAAGCATTATTGATGCAGAGTGAATTAGGAGAAAGAACAATGGTTGAAGTGGGGCTAGACCTAGTTTCTCAACAATACCTGTTAGAAGATGTTTCAAAAGATGTATGGTATGGAGATATCATATTCTATTTACTTAATCAGCACTACCCACCGCACCTGAATTCAGTGCAAAGGAGAGCTCTCAAGCTTAAAAGCAGCAGTTACATGATAAAAGGATCAGTCCTTTACAAGAAGAATCATGAAGCTAATTATCTAAGGTGTTTGGACAAATCAGAGGTTGATCAAATACTAACCATTTTTCACGAGAGGTTCAGGATAGGTCATGGGTCAGCACACTCAACAGCAAATCAGGTTCTTCGTGCCAGGTATTACTAGCCAACTTTGTTCAAAGATGCATATTCACATGTAAGAACCTATCACATATGCCAGACCGCTATGCACAGAGAATGATACACAGCCATGCCTTTGCAACTCGTAGTAGAGGTACGACCATTTGCTCAATGGGGCCTCAACTTTATCGATATGATCAATCTGCCCTCCTCTACAGGCCACGGGTATATTCTGACCGCTACTAATTACTGCACTCGATGGTCTGAGGCAATAGCTTGTAAGAAATGCACCACAAAGGTAGTTATTGAATTTGTTGAAAAGCATATTATCACTAGATTTGGTTGTCCATTTGCTTTAGTTTGTGATAATGGCTCTGCCTTTTCATCATTACATTTTTCTAAGTGGGCATTCGATTATGGGATTACTCTCAAGTTCTCATCCAATTATTATCCACAAGGGAATGGGGTAGCTGAATCAACAAACAAAAACTTACTTGAGGTCATTAAGAAACTTTTGGACAAAAATCCCAGAGATTGGCATACCCAGCTTAGGTTTGCCTTATGGGCTGATAGAATTTGACACAAAGTAGCCCTAAACACATCTCCTTATCATTTGGTCTATGGGATTGAACCTATCTTTCCTATTCATTTGAGAATCCCGGTACTTCAATTCATGCAAGACTACCTTGAATCTGACGATCAACTGTCCTCAAGGTTGGCCCAATTGTTACACCTTGAAGAGAAATACAACACTGCCATAGAAAACATTGCCAAACATCAGGGAGTTGTACAATGGTGGTTTGATAAAAGAGCCAAGGTTAAAGCCTTCCACATTTCAGATTTGGTCCTATATTAGGACAAGGCACATGAGAAGAAGGGAGAACATGGTAAGTTTGACAAACTTTGGTTGTGTCCCTACCAGATCTATGAGATCCTTGGAGATAGTACGTATCGACTCAAGAGCCTTACTGGTTAGGAGCTGCCACTGCCTGTCAATGGCCAATTCCTAAAGCACTACTTTTAGGCATGAGAGGCAGTCATGCCTCATTTTAGTGTACATAGTTAGGGGTTTGTTTCCTTTAGTTAGTTTAGGTTGCCATTAGTTTAGTTTGCTTTCCTTCTTTAACTTTCCTTAGGTGTTGGGTGCTTTGCTTAGTTTATTTGTCTGTTTGTTTTTGCCTGTTGAGCTTGCTTTTTAGTGGGGTCACTATTTCTGAAATGATGGCAGTCGTGTAGACCTGTAAATGCTTCCTTGATGGGTGAATAATCGTGAGTCTTTCTTCAAGAAGCTAAGGTTTCCACCTAGTCTTTGCTGTGGATTCCGCTATTAGGCCAAGGGGTATGGTGTTTGTCCATTAAAAATGAGTTATTAGTCAGTGCTCCTGAAGTATTTTCTAACCATATATCTTCTACACTTTAAAAATCCTGAAGGAGCTAGGCCAGTCTAGGTGATCTTGTGTCAAGTGAAAAGGGTTGATTTCCCCTTCTACCACAGGCACTACCAATCAAAGAGAAAGGTAGGTGACACTAAGTGTTACTAGCCTACATCAGGTAAAAATAAAAGGTGTTTCTCAACACCAGACCCATTATAGTGCAAATAAAGAAACTACCAAATTGCAAAATTCTTACAAAGAACACTACTAGAAAAGATTGGCATCAAATATCATTGTACTAGCAAACTTGACTGATCATCAATCTAGTCCAAGGCTCAGCAATACTTCAAAATTTGAGCATTTTTTGGTGGTAGAATGATATCAGCCTTCTAGCTTGCCTCATGGGATCCCAAGTGAACTTAGTTCTGGAAGGATGGGAATGAATACAACTACACACACTCAGGTTTCTAGGATGTGGATGGTTGCACTGGTCAGTAATCTTAGGTTCTTTGATATGATACCTTGCCTTTTCATTTAAATATGTAGGGAACACAGAGATTCTGGGTTCAAACTGAACATTTATTGTCGAAATGCTCAGGAGCATTTCCCAGCAGAGTCACCATTTGGTTTGCCTTGCATACACACCCCATTCACAAATGGAGACCCCCTCTTGTGATTTGGCTAGAGAGTCATTTGATCTTCTGATCTCCTAAGTGATTATGTGGTCAAAAGTGCATTTTGACCTTGATGGAAAGATGATATTGAAAATCACTTCAAAAATCTGCTAGAATGGATCCTTGTTTTCCCTTTGAGGGCCTTGAAATGACATTTTGCACTGAATTGACCTTCAACTGACCTTTGCGCTAATTTCCTACCTGTCTGACCTAGCGCTAAAAACTGCCTGCTCCAACCTAGCACTAAAATCTCATTGCTCTGACCTTAGTGCTAAATCCTTGTCTGATTGACCTAATGCTAAGTCATTATATCTACCTTTTGCGCTAAAAATTGCCGTGCCCAACTTGCACTGAAAATAGTGATCACCAACTAAGCTGAACAACCCTGAAAGGCTGGCAAGTCAGATGAACCTGATTCCTCTGCTAATTTGTGTAAACCAAACTTCTGAACCTTGCACTGAATGTTGCCCTATCCGACTAGGTCTGACATACCAAAATTTTCCACTAGGTCCAAGCTCAAGAGAACCCGCACAAACCCTAAAACTTGCGGACTTTACGTCTGTGCATTAATGGTAGATTTAGCTGAGGTTAAATAGAAAATTAATGAGTTTTAAGTCATTTTCAATCACATTTTGGATGAAATTTCAACCTCCGTCCATCCCCTGCCTACTCACCCGAGCTCGATCCTGCAACCTCCTGCTCAAACCAAATTCGTGCCATCACTTCAACAAGGTAGGGTTTCAACCCTGGTTTTCAAGTTTTATTTCTAATGCGATTAGGGTTTAGTCTAAAAAATGTAATTTGTTAAAAAATGAGTGTTTAACCTATGTTTTAGGTTAAGGTTTCCATACCAAAGTTGGAAATTTCCATTCACAGAACCCTACTGCTAGCTCACTATGGAATTGAATAGGTCACCGCATGTTAAGACCAAAATTTAGATGGCTTTGTCCTATGAAGCCCACAGATCTTTGTGGTGCTAAAACACGTCCCAACCGACCTGCATAACAAAGCATCATTTAGTTGGTCAAAGACCCGTAAAACTTGCGCCGAACTCCCAAGGTCACTTAGCGCTAAAATCAACCTCTTCTGACCAATGTGCCCAATGCTTTTCTCTGACTTGGTCGAAAGGCCTAAAAAACTCTGTAGGATCTGAAATTACCTTTGCACTAAAAAATGTCAGTCCGACCATGCACTAAAAGACCATGTCACTGACTTGGTCAGATGACCCTAATTTTCACGCAAGGTCAGTGCCATTTGAAAACCCCGCTAGAAAATGATACTCAATTTCGGTGCTAAAAACTACCTTGTCTGACCTACGCTATAATACCCTCCTTCCGACCTAGTCAAACGCCGCCTAAAACTGCGTAGGTCAGACCAAGCTGATTCCTGCACAAGTGCAATAAATAGTTCATCGATAAAACTTTGTGCTAAAATATCAACCGACTGACTTAATAGCCACCAAAGGTCAGAGACCTCCAAATTCCACACAAGTTGGACCTTGCCAAAAACTGCACAAAACCCAGAAGCATGAAGGAAGAAAAACACGAGGTCAGACATGCTTAATTTCCCCGCTGAGGTCAGATGACCTCAAATTTAGTACTTTTCCTTCTAAGGTTCAGACAACCCTCAAATTAGCGCAAAACCTTGCAAATGACTTAATTTCTTGAAATTTCTAAAAGGAAGATTGTTCAAAATGATGAAATTAATGTTGTAGTGCAGTGTTAATGATAATTTTCATGAATTTTTCTTGCAACATTAAGTATTTGATCGCATGTAGTATTCTTTCAATTAGACTTAGATTTCCTTCAAATGCATGTTAGTAATAGATGGCAGATTTGCATTGATTTATTCAAAGCTTAGGAGTATGTGAGGAATTTTTCTGGTATCAAACTTATGATGTCCGGTCATGCAGACTAAATGACTGCTTGGGAACAAGCAATGAAGTACAAGTTCAAAGGAATCCCTCCAGAGACCAAGGTCCACTCCGGACAGAGTAATGTTGGGGACATAGACTTAGGTCATAGAGACCTAGATGGCTTCAAACTCAGAGTCTTTGGTCCAAGCCTGACCCCCAGAGCTAGAATACTTAGAGATAGTGGACTTGGACAACCAGCTGCCTTTCCTACTTCAGTGCAGTGTGCAGAATGGATAGCCACCTATGCGGATAGATACGCCATTATGTCTAGGCAAATTTAGACAGCAAATGGGGATGTCTTAGATGACTTGACCCCACCTTCTCTAGCATAAATGTTGGACATCCCCTGGCGCAAAGTTGTAATAATGCCAGATAAACAAGGATCAAAGGCAACCTCTAATATGGATGTAGAAGGATGCAGAAAATACATTAATAACCATTGGGTCAACAGAAGAAAATCTGCTCTCATCAAGCTCCCTCGATTGCTGTATAGGAGTGACTTCCATGATGAGATCGGGGACATAGTAACCTTTCTAAGCAGAATCTATGGGTTACCAACTGCCTCTACCTTTGAGGACTAGATGTTTGTCATAATCTCTGAGATATTGAAGGGAACCAAGTTCCATTGGGCTCAAATCCTCAGTGACAACATCCATGAAGCCTTCAGTAACTTTAATGAAAACCACTGCTTCAGATGGACATCCTATGTTGTCTATGCGCTAGCAAGAATGAACCATTATGATGGACTATCCAAGATCAGTGAAATTGGGAATGATGAGAAGACACAGATCAAAGTATATGGATTCTATCCACAACTAACCTCATCCCAATCATTGATACATTTCAAAAGTGTTAATGATGCATTCACGATGTACATAGCTAGGAAATTGTAGGGTAACACAACATTGAGGATTTCCACCAAGGCTATCAATGAAATAACCAGATATGGTAGGTGGCATATCCAATTTGAGAAGTTTGCGTACATAAGGATACAAGGCTTCACTGGAATGGCCTATAGACTTCCTCGGTAACCTGATGATAAGACAATGCTTCTAGAGCTGTCAAGGCAATTGATACCATGTGCTAAAAAACTCAAGCACCTGCATAGGCCAAGTGTTTAATTTCCTATCAAATTTGGCAAAGAACTCTATGCATATCCTTCTCTGGCATCAATAGAACACTCAGATAAAGAGCTTCAACTCTTTAATTTGCACTACTATATGCAAGGGGTCATTTTGATCCAAACAAAGTGATGGAGAGATTTGTAAGTAAGAAGCTCTTTCATAAAGTGCACATTGAAGACTTTTGGGCTAATTTCCCTAATGATTATGAAATTATGAAGAAGGCACATGCAAGGCTACCCCTAGATTTCATTAAGAGATTTCATATAATGGAAGTCCCTGACCAGTTGCAGGATGATGAAAATGTTATGCTCAAAGGACCATGGGAGGCGCAATACCATCAACCCATTCCACTGCCAAACTGGGCAAATGCAGCAGAGAGTTCCCTAGATGTTGTTATGAGGGAATCAATCAGACTGAGTAAGGCTTCGGTTAGTTCATAGGTGGCTGTTCTGAATGAATAAGGAGTCTAGCTTACTTACACAGTAGTTGAATCAGACAAAGACTCCGGAGGAGAAGAAGATGAACCCATTCAGGTCTTAGATGAGCCAGATTCAGCTGAAAAATAGAAATCAGATAGTGAGGAGTACACATCTCTAGTAGAGAAGGAAAAAAAGATGAAGAAGCCATCTACAAAGTCTCCTCAGAAGAAGGACTAGCCTCCTTCAACTAAGACTAGAACTTCCAAGAGAAAAGATATGCCAAGTGGTGCAGAAGAGAGCTCCAGCATTGAGAAAATAAAAGTAAAAGAAGTTAACAAGGAGGCTACCACAACTAAAGATGATTCCAATCCTCCAACTGCCCAACCTCCTACACAAAGTATTGACACTACGGTCTCAACCGCTGCTACTCTTGCTGCCACTCTTGCTTCCATTCCTCCTTCCTCTACTGCATCCACTTCACCCATAGTCTCGACGTCTGTGATTCAAGAAACATCTTCTACCACCTCTCCAGCCTCTACCATCACCACCACCTCTTGTTCACTGGCATTTTCTTCTAATGACTCTAGCAGCCCTATTTCCTCCACTCTTGCCATCACATATCCTTCCACCACATCTACACTTTCTTCTCCTTTACCATTGCCTCCTATTTCCACCATCCTTTCACCACCTCTTCCTCTACCTTCGCCACCTTTTTCTTCACCCCTTGTCATTTCTTCTTCCTTATCACCAAACTTGACTAGCCTGACCTAGGTTAGTTCACCTTCCTTGACCATCTCTTCTACTTTCCCCATTTTGCAAATGCCAATTGATTCATTAGCAGTGCCCCTATTGCCCAGGATTGAGAAAGTGTGTACAGAATTAGGATTACAGGAGCCTAAGGCAGCAGTTGAAGAGGAAAAGGATATATTGACTGAAGTAAATAATGAAAGCCTCCATGAAGCTTCAACTGATGTAGAAATTATTCACATATCGGATAGTCCCCTGGGAAAAGATCCAACAGAGGAAGTTTTGAAGATTGTATAGGAGAATGTAGTTATAAATCTAAAGAAAACTTGGCACAAGAAGAAGAGGAGAAAAAAGAGAAAATTTTAGAGAAGGATGAAGAGCAAGAACAAGAATCATCTAAAGAGTTGGTTGTATTTGATAAATATGGAGCTTCGGAATTAAACAAGTTTTCTGCTCCTGAGTGGCTACAAGACAGAATGGCATACCCTGAACCATAGATAGAAGTAATGTAGCTTGACCTAAGCACTATTCTGTCACAAGCTCCAAAGCCTCAGAAGTGAAAAAGGGCTAAGATCCAATCAACGATTTATAAAAATGAATCAAGATCAAGGATAGCGGAGGTAGCAGTCCTGCCAGCTGACAAAGCAAGAGACCAAGTCAGGGCAGAATATTATGTCATATCTACAGTTGATTTAGGTCCAACTACTCATGCTCAAAGAGTGGATGATTTCAAAGGCTTTGTTACATCAATTTTGGAGCAATTGGATAAGGATGAAATGTCTAAGAAAGACTTGAAACAACAGAATGAAGAACTGAGGGCATGTCTTGAATTTTTGGTAAAACTAGTGGATGCAGGAGGTGATATAAGGACAATACCTACTTTCCTATCCACTGATGAAATGGATATATTGGGCGAGGTAAGATCTAAGTCCCAAGGCATAGAAAATTGGTTGATAAAGGTTTTTGAAATGGGATGTGAAGCCATAAGCACCTTTGCTCAAGCTCACCAAAAAATGGTTGATTTGCACAAGAGATGGAAAGACTTGTGGGAAGAATGTGATTCTTTTGATGAGTATTATTGCCACATGTATCCCTGAATCAAAGGTATTAGAGAATTGCTAGCTCAAACCTTAGTTACAGAGAACATTTTGACTGGAGATAAGCTAACAAAGGCTGTTGAATGGTATCAACAGTTACTTTTGGGAAAAGAGACCTTTGAGCATATAAAGGAAGCATTCAAACCAATTGATGAAGAATTGAGATTAGTTATATATGACATCAGTGACTCCTTGAGGGACTGTAGAGAAGAGTCATATGATGATTATGCCCCGTTTGATGTCAAAAAATGCAAGAACAAGTTGTATAAAATAATTTTTGAAGATGACACGCTTAGCATGGAGGAACTGTTGGATAAGGCAATTGACCTCAAAGCTGAATTCAAGGCATTTCAGAAGGCAGGGGTAGAAATAGAAAGAATATATGGCAAATTCAGTCGGGAGCTAGAAGTGTTTGATTACAGGATACATCATTTGAAGGATCCAGAGCCATCAAACATTAATCCTGCACTTGATGCCTGGTTGACTTATCGCAACAAGCTGGCCAGGGAAGACAGTATTGACTTAGATAAAGAGTCTTGATGTTATTTTGAATATTCTAATGATACAATCTCATCACAATTGTAAATTTGCTATATTTGGACAACATGTGACTTTATTTTGTCTTTTTCTTTCTTCCAAAATGAGCTTTTCCACTAATATACTGAGTTGTCTAGTCAAAATGACTAGATTCAATTTATCTGGGACTATTTTTTCATCTTTTTCATAAAGGACAAAATGTAATCCGGGAATTGATGTGAGCTACTATTGATGTAATTTGGACCATTGGTGTTGAGTTAATCTCCACTGTTCATTTGAAAACTATGGTATGCTACTTTCTATATAAAGGGCTGCCAGTTCCACTATTTGTAAGAGAGATTTTGATACTGAATTGTTGGCTCTATGCCATTTGAACTAATACAAAGCAAGTTTCTACAGTAAATCTGAGAATTTGTGTCTTGTGTTGATTCATCTTTTGGTTTTCATGGTTTTTATCTTGCTCTCCCATAGTTGGATTAGTTCTTCTTTCATAATATTCATGGTTTACTTAAGTATTTGATGAAAATTCTGAGTCCATACTTTTAGTTGTTTGTTGATCGTAAATAGCTATGTAAAGTTAGTCTGGGCTGATTATCTGTGCTAAAGTTCAATTGTATTTCACAAGTTAAGTTGCATCATCCATTGGGTATTTAACAAATGAATGCAATCTGAAAATCTGTTGACCTCCATTGAAGATAGCACCATTTTCTAGAGCACTATAACATTCATTTAAGTTTGGTAACTCAGGAAGCTGGTTCAAGTTTTTGGAATGTTTGTCTACTGAAGATAACCGTAGCATTATGAATGTCACTTAGGACCTCTCCAAAACCTTAACCTTTTGCCTTTTCTTTTAAATCACTATTAGTTGTTAGATTAAAAATCTCAGCAGCATTTTGTCTTGTTTATCAACTGAAAATCATAATAGGGTTTATGTGTATTTTCTGCCACTAACCTGAAGATTTGTAGATTGCATGTAAGACCCCTTGTAGGAACAACTAGAATATACCAACTGAGAAATTCAAAGCAAGCTAAGACCTAGCTGTATTATCCTTGGAGTAGTCTTACTAAGGGTAAGATACTTTTCAAGATAAGCATGAAACCAACAATCACATCTGTATTGTTGCATGCTAAAACCACCATCAGTAGGACCCCTAAAAATCTAAGCAGTGACCCTGTGGGACCTAACAGTAAAAATAAATCTAATCTATCTGCAAAAGAAAAGGAGGGTTTCTCTTCTAGGGTTAGAAGGTTGGGTAGGATTGCTGGTAAGCCTATGCCGAAAGGTAAATTGATTGAATATTTAGAAAGTCCTTATGATTCCTCCACTCAGGGCAATGATCAACTAAATGCTAAAGACCTTGAAGTTCAAGAGATCCCTAAAGATGTTGAGGGCAAGAATGAAAGTAAACTTGTTGATGTTTTGGGAGGTGCAGTCAGTGATACTATGGACAATGCTGACGAAGGGGAGAGGATGATTATGGAGGAGGGTGGTGACGAGACTGAGGAAGGTGATGGCCACAAGCATGATATTTCTATCCTAAGGGATCGTGTGGAGAAGTTGGAATTAAAGATTTCTTCTATGGGAGAGCTCATAAGCAGCGTGCTCTGTTGTACGACGTTGCTTATTCTTTTTGTGTTGTAGGATCTTGGGACTAATGTTGTTGATGAAAAGGAGGAGAATTTCAAAAAGTTAGATGAATTTATTGAATTTCTTGCTAAAAGATGGGAGAATGTTTCTCCTTAGTTATGTTTCTTGTTATGCTGACTATTTTCTACTACTTTCTATCTGTTGTTTATAGGCTGTTCATTCTGTTTATGTTGTTAATGTTCGTTAAGCGTGTTATGTTGTAATGGTTTTGAGGCTCTTTTGTTCTTAAGCCTCTGGGGTCTCTTTTTGTTTTATTGTAAGGGTTCGGCCCCTAGTTTTTTCTAACTTATATAATAAAAAACATACTACAATAATAAATCAAGGCAATAATAGTTATGTCTAATAATTCGTAGGGTCCTGATATTTTAAATAACTTATGTTAAATTTTTCTGATCTTATTATACACATCTATGGGTGTTCCATTGCACCTTATGGGGGGTTCAAACAAGAGAGTCATTGCACATATCAGATCAAATTGATGTATTTAACTCAATTGTTAGTCTCTATTCATCAGTAGTTTCAATACTGACTCATGTCATTGTCTATCTAAAAATTATCATCTAAAATAATGCTTTAATTTCTTGATCTATAATATCATTCATATCATAAGAGATTATATCTCACCTATTTGGAGAGATATTTAAAACATATATTTGAAATAAGTTTTATCTATCTTTTCTTGCATTTACCCCCCATATAGAATTTGTCTGTGTAATTTGGGTGAGAGATTCGTGAATGTGAATGCAAAATTTTAGAAATAAATAGAAAAACAAACATGACACTGGTCATGTTTTATATTGCCTGAAATTTGGCTTCATACCCATGACTTCTTCCAACATTTACAGGTAGTCCTCTCTTTATAAACCTATTTTTTTATGTAAATAATTCTGAAATTCAACACACTTTCTTGCTTCTTAGACTAATACAACTACAAAACAATTGCAAGAGGAGCTTCACAAAGATTTAAGAGCATGAATCCAAGAAGTTGATATTACTATTCTTCTTTACAAAGAATCATACTATTAGTATGAAAAAACATTGGAGGGAAAGCAATATACACAATGTTGTAGGCAATGCATTGTTGAGGGTGAAGGGCTTGGCTCTATTGATGACATAATGGAGAGAAGGCTTGATGCATAGTTACTTTCCTGTATCAATTTATTGATATTCACAATTAGGAAATAATATGGATAGAATACCCATTGAAATCCACTGAATAATTCACAAAGGAAACAAAAAATTCTACCACCAAATCAACTATAGGTATAGCACAATTTTAGTTTTCTTAAAGAAAAGAATTTTGAAGTAAGGCATAATTTTAATTTTCTTAAAGAAAATAATTTTGAAGTAAGTCACAATTTTGTGGATTAAGGATATTTATCATTTAGGCTTGACAAAACTAGAAATTTGAAATTCTAGATTGTTGGAATGCTCATAACCCTAACTTTTATGATAAACTTTTGCCAACCTAATCTATATAGGGCCCATTTTTAAACCAATAAGACAACATTACATGAGTACAATTTGTAGACACATAAAAATGTTGTCGATGACTAACCATATTTCACACATCATCCAATTAACTAATTAAATTTTTATTTAATTAATTGCACCTTCCAACACCTAATCATTCACTTTCTCTTCATCATTTCATCTTTTAAATTGAATTAATTTATTTAATTTAATTCTTACACATTACTAACATTAGCCCAATTAATTAAATAAATATGCAAATATTTATTTGGTTAATTTTACCATTCCCCTAATTTGGAGGTATAACTTATGTTTTATTGCATTTTGTTTATTTTTTTGACTTCATTTGTTTTCCTCATCTTAATTTGGCACACCTAGTGCGACCTCATGGTTTCAAGCTACTAATCTTCCTTGAGTTTTTGAGAAAAAAAGATGTTTTTTGCAGGTTTTAGTGCCAAAATCTCTTTGTTTGGCACCATTTGGTCTCGTAGTGGCGCTATTTCCTAGTTTTGTGGTGCTATTTCTGATTGTTTTGGCACTATTTTTTGCCACATCAATGCTAACCTTTTGTGCTTGAAAATTTGTCTTAATGCCTTTTTAAGGGTTTTTAGCAACTTTTAGGGATGTATCCTCTTTGTTTTTAGCACACTAACACAAAGATAAGGTGACATAATGCCACATTTTTTATAGGGATGCATGTGAAATTTTTTTCATCTACCCCTAACCATATTTTGGCTTGCATTTGAGTTATTATGCACATGCAACCTTGTTTTCTTGATGATACTTGGTAGAGAAGGAGATTCTAACTTGATTTGAGTTGGTATTTTTGAAACTAATGGGCTTTTGAGTAGGTTTTAGGGAAGCTGTTGCACTTTGGCACTATCCACACCTAGTTTGGAGCTATCAGGCTCAGCAAAATAGGGTAAGTGTAGGTAAAAACTTGCTTTAACACCATTTCTTGATATTTTGCCACTATTTCTGTAGATTTAAGTGCTATCTCCAGGTTTGGTGCCATTTAGTCTATCTGTGGTGCCATCTAGTTTTGTCCTCTATTGTCTATCAAAATATTTGTCTATTAATATTTTAATGCCATTTTTATCAATTGTAGCGCTATTTCTCTATTTTCTGGCACTATCTCTAACTATTTTGGTGCTATTTTTCCTATTAACTTGTGGGGTCTAAGCAGGTCATTAACACATTTTGTAGGGAATGATAACATTTGTCAAAGATCAAAAATCAAACTACTAACATTTCCTTGTAGGGTTTTGTTAACATAGAAACATTTACCTTGGTGCACTAAAATGAACTTTCTATGCTTAGCTTAGAAAACATTTACTTTTGGTACCCTTAAAATAAACCTTGTTTACAACAAATGTAGGAACACTCTGATTTGGGTTATTAAAAAGAACTTATATTTGTTTGAAGTGTTTTGTGCACTTGCATATTGTGTTAGTAGATCCCAAAGGATAGAATCAAAGTATCTTCTCCCCTTGCCTTCATAAGGATCTTGGGTGAAGAGAAATGTTCTATTCTCTTTTTTCTAATTTTCTTAGAGAGGCCTACCTTGGTGAGAAAAGAGGTACTTACCCCAAGGGAATGACCTCAAGAAATACTTTCATTTGGTCTGCTATATAAAAGAGGATAAAGCAAAATCCAAGTCTAACCAGTATTAGCACTTATCGTATAGTGCTAGTTTGAATGGAGGCTTACCTTGTGTATATGACACTCCTAGTATGACTAATTAAATCCTTAAGTGGCTTGCTGGATGCTCATAACATGTTAGTCCCTCAAATATCCCCTACTAAACGCCTTTGGTTAGAAGCCTACCCTTTTTTTTTACCTTATGGCAGTTTGTTCAAGGCAAGACGACACATAATCCTCTCAAGATTCTCACCATATGGCTTCCTTGAGTTGAGATGGAAATCCTCAGCTTAGCATAAGATATGCATAGCTTTCTAAGGAAATGGTGGTTGCATCATCCTTCTAGTGTAAGAGGCCCCTATCGATCCTCTCTCGAGAATACAATATAATGGACACACTTAGTAATCAATGTGTTTGCATTTGAGTCAGAGATTCTAAGTTGTGGGGTTGTCAAATTGCCATTCACCTTGACCTTAGGTAGAATGAACATTGTATTCAAGTGTTTTCAATTGTGCTTATACCCGTGGAAATTTGGGCCTTGAGGGGCTTCTTGAACATACGCATCATGATTATACTTCACATCAAACCATGGCCATTGTATTTCCTTGTTTGGAGTGTTTGTATTTCTTGCCAAAAAGTTATCATTGATATTATCTAAAATCACCTTGATCATTGAACCATTAAAACCTTTGACATCATTGAATTGATCATTTAACCTTCAAAAATCCAAAATTTTCTAAAATTTGCAAAATACCCAAGTGAAATCCAAGCAGCTATCTCATTTTGGTGACAAAACTTCTTTGTTTGGTGCCTAAAAATTCATCTATGGTGTCATTTTCCTTGACACCTTAGTTCACTGCTATGGTGCCATTTGTCAAATTCCTAGCACTATTACCCTCTATTTTCGCACCTTATCCCTAGAATTTTTGGCCATCTAGAGATCAAACTGCACGTCTCTAGAAAATTGTTTTGGAATCCTTTAGTCTTGCCCAATCCTAATCTATGGTCATCTTGTCAAAATTCATCAAAACCCTAATACACATTTTCCTTGATGCCTTAATTCACTGATGTGGTGCCATTTGTCAAATTCCTAGTGCCATTACCCTCTATTTTGGCACATTATCCCTAGAATTTGGCACTATCTAGAGATCAAACTGCACATGTCTCTATAAAATTGTTTTGAAATCCTTGAGTCTTGCCCAATCCTAATTTATGGTCATCTTGTCAAAATTCATCAAAAGCCTAATTCACATTTGACCATAGCCCACAACCATTTTACCCAATAACTCATTCATACAGCTTCATTGTGAGCTTAGAGAAAAATCATTTTGACTATTGGACCCTCCATATCATTAGTCATCAAGCTTAACCATTATACCCTTTGATTTTCACTTTTTGGATGTTCACCCCATCCATTCCAAAATTTATTCCAAGACCAACATTTCATAATTCTATCCATCAAATCCAAAATATCAACCATATTGAAATCAACCTTTGAGCCAAGAATTAAACCTAGATCTTATTATCCTTTTAACATCCCATTTTTCTTGTTGCTCATTAGTCTACCTACAAGTAGAATAATCATCCTCCTTCTGCCTAAGGCCATAAGACTACCTTAACTAAAAGAAACATCCATTTTGTAACTCAAAGATCTTGATTTATTTTAGCTTACCTTTGATTTGAACATCCTCCCCAAACATCATCAAACCATCCAAGACATCCAAAAAACCTAAGGATTTCCTTAGATTATCATCCAAAATCTATTAAATCATCTAGGGTCTCCCATGGTTGATTATTATCCAAAGCATCTTATAAACAATCTTAATCACATCATCACCTCTCCTTTTCATTCATATTTACCCACCATCTCTTTTGGTCCAAAATTTTTGAAAATCAAATTACCCATTCATCTTTGAGGTCCTAACCTCCAATATTTATCATCCCTACATATCATACCTTAGGTTTAGAGCTTTTGAGATTTTTATTCTCTCAAGCTAAAGACCTATATCCTACCATATCATATCCATATCACTATTCACCCTTAGGGTTTAGAATTTTGAGATATCATCCTCTTAAGAATAAACCTCTATTTGTCTCTCACTACACCTCCATCACCACCTATCTTTGGGTTCAATAATTTAAATCTATTCTCTAAGGTCTCAATCTCCATCCATCCAACCAAAATCACATACCAAAACCATTGCATGCCCGTGACAATGTCCCAAGCTAAGAAAAACAAGGACATGGAACCTTTTAGGAATACCTTTGGCATAGACATGCCTACAACTGACCAAAACAACATCCCCATAGTCCAATAAGTTCCATCATTTGATGCCAATTCTATGCTAAATCCCTTCGCCATCCAATCATAGGCACCTCCATCCAACACATACAACATAGATCAAAATGTCCTAGATTTCACACAAGACTCCATGGACATACTTGATAGAGTCCTAAAGTCAGATCCCAATAGATATCTTGATTTTCTCATCAAAAATTGTGCCACTGTACCTAACATCACCACATTATCACAACCATGCATATCCTATACCATCCATAACACATCCCAAGCCTCCAATGTCACTACATCTACAATTCCCACAAACTCAAATGTTACCACATCCACAATCCCTACAAATACATTGACCATACCAAATATGTTGACCATATCAACATTCACAATCACCATATGTACACCACAACTCACCCTAAACATCCCCAACAACACCACACACCCTAGCACTTCAAAATGTGCTCCCCAACTTGATGCTAACACCATAGCTTTCATAACCTACTTATTCTCATAACCACCACATAACACATCCAACCCTTCATCCAATTTCATGTATGTACAAAATCCCATCTCACAAGCACCCATCACATCCTCCACTCAAAACACGCAAAAAAATTCTAACCAAAATAAACAACTCCCACCGCACGTCCTATAACAACTCCTCACATACCAACAACACCTCGCTCTTCAAAATGAAATCTCCCAAAACAAAACCTTAAAACATCAAATTCTGCCCCAAAATCAAATTCCACCTTTTCTCCAACAACTAATGTAAAATCAACAAACCTACATCCCGTAACAACCAGCCAACAAAGATTTATCTTGCATTGTCCAAACATTAATCCAAAAGGTTAACAACATACAACATGGAAATAAGAGGAAGCAACATTCTTTCAAGGATATTTGCTCATATACATTTGATAGGACTTTATACATGCCTCCCTTTCCCAAAAATTTTGAAATGCCCAAATTTGATAAATACAAAGAAACAAGAGACCCTAGAGAACACCTTAGGTAGTTCTACATAGCTTTCTTAGAAGTCTCATATGATGATACTTATTTGATGAGACTATTTCCTTAGAGAGTTGGTGGTAAAGCCACCGAATGGTTTTCTAATCTTCCTCCTGACATTAAAACATTCCATAAGCTTGCGGAGAAGTTTGTAAACCATTTCTCCTATAAATTTTAGAATGAAATATCATTGATCGACCTATGCAACAATAAACAAAAGAGCAGAGTCATTCACCACCTTCTTGGAAAGATGAAGAGGCTTATCAAGAAAGCTCCCATGGCCTATTCTCAAGAAACAACTTGTTACCATGTTTGTGGCAAACCACAATCAAGAAATAGGGTTCCATCTACAATTACAATGCACATCAACCTTTGAGGAGGTTATCAACAAAGGAACCACCATTGAAAGAGTCCCCATCGCTAAGGGCTCCATAAAACTTTACACCAACGATAACAAAAATGACAACAACAACAAGGTCAACAACAACAACACAACACATCAGCAAATGACAAGCCCCACTTTTGGGGAAAGAACAAGAACACTCTCAACGATGGTGTTACCAATGTGAAATCCATTTAAAATGTACAAAACCAAACCTCACCAAGCACATCCACCACAAATAACATTAGTGTCCCCAAAGGACTTCCAAAACAAAAGAATAATCCTAAGATAAAATTCACACCCTTAGGAGAGCCCATTGAAAATGTTTTGAACAATATTGTGAAGTTTGATTTAATCACTCTACTCCCTGTTATACCCTATGATGAAAATCAATTCAAACCCTCCTTGTTCAATGAGAACACCTTTTGTGAATACTATCGCATGAAAGGACACAAAACATCTAACTACATGAGGCTAAAACATTAGATACAAGAATTTATTGATAGTGGTGACATAACCATTCATGAATCGCTAAAGCAATCACCAAATGTTAACTTACGAGCATATAAGGATCCTTTTCCCAATCATAACAAAGAAAATACTTCTTCATCCAACCAAGCACATAATTTCATATGCCTCCCTCTTCTTTCAACTTTGTCATGGGTCGAATAGAAAAATATTCTATCCACATCAATACAATCACCATTAGAGTCAAGAACCTAAATTGCACCGTGACTATTCATTGCAGCCATGTTTCTATACATGGGGCTCCCACCAATGATCAACCCTCCTTATCTGCACCTACCAATCCACCCTCCACTCACAAGTACAACCTCCTAGATCATTTGGGCAAAACCCCCACACAAATCTCCATTCCTGAGTTGCTCTGTACACCTCCCCTGCATAAGGAAATTCTTGACAAAGCCTTGATGGAGACACAAGTCCCTCCTAATTTCAATGTTGATTAATTTCAAGCCATGGTGAACCACATCGCCTCACCTCACCATCTAGCCTTCTCTGAAAAGGTTCTTCCTGCCTTTGATGACATATAAAATGAAGCCCTATACATCAAAGTCTACATCCACAAACACACCACAAAACCATCAAAGGATACTAGTGAATGTATAACCATCAAAAAATACAATGACACCGAGAGATTGTCTAAAGGTACCATCAAACTTTCTATTCAAGTAGGACAGAAAATATTAGAGACTAATTGGCAGGTGCTTGATCTTGGCTGACCATGGATCCATGCCATGAAAGCCATCCCTTCCACCTTCCACCAATGTTTGAAGTTCCCCCATGATGTAGTCAAGGTTAGGAGGGTCCAGTGAGGGACTGTCCAACCTTACAGCCTTAAACTATTAACATCATGATTAATCAGAGGTTCAATAGAAGTAAATAGCTAACACAGAAAGAAAGAGACATTCATACACTCGTGACACTAGATATATCCTTGGAAAACCCTAACAAGGAAAAACCCATCCTTCAAAGCTCATTCCTCTTTATATTATGAATTGAAAACACATTACATATGCCACTCGAGATTTATAGATGCTAGGTTGTAGCCCAGGGTTACAAACATTCATATAACAACATTACTTCATGGTTTCCTTTTCTAGCATCTTGATTCTCTGGTCTACAACTTATTTTGTTCTCTGCTCTGCACTCTACTTGACTTTCTCTTCTCCTTGGATCAAAACACTTATGAATTTTATTCATGTCTTCACATACTTGTTCTTTCCATCACTAGTGCTTTATAACAAATCTTTATTCCTCATTTATATCCTCCATAAGCCTTCAAATCCTTATCAAGTCAGCCTAGTTGCAACGACTAGTATGAAATGTGTCTACATGGGTAGGTTGGACCTAAACATAAGGTATTGCTCCATTGATACATAAAACTCCATGTTGATCTCTATGAAGGTTGGCCAAGTCCTCAAATTCCTTGGATAATGTTCCTTTTAGCTCTGCAAGTCATGGGATTGCTCCATAATCCAATAAGACTTCACTAAACACTGACGACTCTCCTTTGTGAAAATAGTTGAAAACATGTAATCTTCTGATAGGGATATGTCTTCAGAAATGAACCAAAATCCTTTGAATTTTGGATATGTTGTAGATGATGTCTAGATACTATGTCAATCTCTACAACCTCTGATATGCAAATGCAACAAAATGTAGTATTCTCCAAGGTCACCCTCTCAGTACTCTACAACTTCACTATCAACTATCTCAATTGTTTTTAAGGCTTTTGGATGCTCCTGCATCAGACTCTTGGGGTTATTTGAAAAGTGAACCTCTTTACTTTGGGCTATATTATGGAAATATCAATGTTACCTCTTCAGATAGGTTCAATGATTTGTTTTTAGGTACTTACAACTACCTCAAGGTCAGCGGTCTATTCAAGTCCACCCTGCAAAACTGCCTTAGGTTCTTCTAAGTTCAATGTTCTACTTGCAAGTCTAAACAAGTCTTCTTTGTAAGATGGCTCAAATTCTTCATCTTGTCATGGTCTAGGTTTGATGGTCTACTTGCAAGCCTTGCACTACCTTAATGATTGGCGGTCTAAGCAAGTCTTCTGCACAAGATGCCTCATGATCAAGGTCTATTTCAATCACTTAAGAGTCAATCCATGAATTCATGCATCCTCAAGAACAATTATATTTTGTCTTGATTTAGTCATTACATTCTTGAATTCCCTCTGCAACACTTTCTAATTTCAGGTTCCTAACACAATTTCCTCCACACTCACCAAAATCTTACATTTTCTACTCTGTATACACTTATCCTATACTGCTTTCTATTTCTTTATTCATTATTCTTTTACTCCAGTACACAATATTTCTCCTCTGGTAGAATATCTTGTCATTCCCTTTTTTCTCTACAATATGAATTTCCTTTTCCTACTTTCCTTCACACTTGTCCACACACAAACTTTCCCTTACATACTGCTTTCTGATATGATTAGTCTACAACAAAATTATTCTTAAGATTAATGCTTCACCTTATTCTAGTTTCTCTATTAAATTTAGTGAGTCAATAGGTTCTTCTTCTACATAAACTTCCTTTGCATTAGTTATTGTTTCCTCATAATTAACTTCTCTGGTAACAGGTTCTTGTTGACATACACTGCTTGATTCTTTTCTCCTCCAAACTTGAAAACATGTTCCCTTTCTAGCAAATCCTCTTTCATCTCTTTTATATCATTCATTGTGATAAGAATTATGACTTCTGTCATTTCTCGATTTGTACTTTGAATTACTGTCCTTGTCTTGCTTTGCAAAATGTCTACTTTCTCTGCATCCTGATCCATATCCTCTTTTCTCTCCAACATGTGATGCTTCCATCCATACAACCTTCTAAACATACAAGTAACATGTTTCCATTTTTCTCCATCAATCCATCCATAATCCACCTCCATACAATCTGTCATAGGATTTCTTCTTCCCATTTTATTCCAACGCATCTTTTTAGAATGATTCCTTAGTCCATAGAACTTACAAGGGTATAGATCCCAACACAATTCCTTTTCATGTCCATGTCTACTACAATGAGAACAATACATGTCTTTTCTTCTCTAATTTGATCTATTTGAAATTATAACAACATCCTTACCTCTATCATATCTAAGACCTTCACTTCTTGATTTGATTATTGATTCAATAGGTTCTGTAATTCCTTGTTGATGATTTCCCAATCCTTGTCCTCCATATCCCATTTTCTACATGATTTTGAAACAAATACCATTACCAACCACTATAGGTTCAGTCATACTATCATCTTCAATCTCACTTTCCAAAGAAACTTTTGCACCATCACACAAATCATTAGTATCACAGAAACATCACAAATTTTAGGCTTAGATCTCAAACTTTTATTCTCTTCTCTACATACTGCAAGTAACTGCTCCAACTGATTAATATATTCTTTCAATCCTGATATTTCATTCTTCTGCGAACTATATTCCTTTTTCAATTCTTCAAAACTTTCTTCTAGATCTTTGTTTCTCTTTTCCAAACAACTTGACTCCTTCTAATTCTTCAAATCTATTTTCAACATCCTCAAACAATTTTAGCTCTGCCTCTACATCTTCATTCCTCCTCTTTACATTTTTCAGTACATCTTCAACGTCATCATATTTTCTTCTCCTATTTCTTTTATCCTTTCCATTAATTCTAAATTACACCTCTTGATTTCACATAATTCTCCATCCAAAATATCCTTTTCACATATTAGGTTTTCATTTTCTTTCTTCATCCTTTTTCCAATCTTCCCCATTGAAACAAATTAGGTAAACAACTTAATTTGAAAACCTTACCCAGATCTTTCATTCCTTGATCTTCTTTAGTGGTGACACTTGTTGCTTCTAGGGTTTTGCACTTCCAATAGATTCACAATCATCCCAACATATTTGCAACTAGCTCTGATACCACTTGATGTAGTCAAGGTTAGGAGGGTTCAGTGAGGGACTGTCCAACCTTACAACCTTAAACCATTAACAACATGATTAATTAGAGGCGCAAGGGAAGTAAAAATCTAACACAACAAGAAAGAGACATTCATACACTCATATTTAACCTTTTTAATAGAACATAAAACTTTTTAACCTTCTTCTCATATTTAGAAAAAAACTAAACTATTCTTCATTGGCTGCCTTCAAGTCCTCGAGATGAGTCAAAAATAGAAAGAAAATCTTTTCTTAAAATCTCACAAAATTGCTTTTTGAAACATGCTAAATATACCCCTAAAAATAGGCTTTATCTCTGCAGTTTCCTAGAAATGACATCCATATGAACTTCAAACTATTAGCATGAGAAGAAAAGGTAAGTTTGAACCTTTGCCTTAGATCTTGAAAAACCCGCTCACATTATTTCAAACTTCAGCATTAGATATGTTTTTTTCCACCCATGCTTATAAGAGGAGACTGGTTGAGAAGGTAAAGGGGCAAGTTAATATATGTATTAAGAACCATTCAACGGTTCATACTTAAGTGGAATGACTTATGATTATAAGTCAGCTCTTAAATATAATAAAAGGTGCATTTTTAACAAATGGTTAGAAATTAGGTGTGAAGGACTTAGAGTTTAGAAGATAGCACTAGGGTTTAAGGATAGAAATCTTAGACCTTCATCAAAAACTTAACAAATCCCTTGACTGTTGTAGAGAATCTGATGTAGAAAGATAGCAAAATGAGGACATTTGGAGAGTTGGAACTCCTCACATAACAAACCATAAAGCAAACCTTTGACTGCCTTGCTCATGCTATGAAATGGCAATATGATTGCATTGGTAACAGTCCTGATTATGAACAAAAACATCATCACTGTAGAGGCACTTATGTAGTGGAGCAATCAGATCATATAACAACTTTTGAAATAGAGAGTGAAGTAAAGTGAATAGGCATGAACACAAAGAAGGTGTACCATGAACAAATTCTTCAAGGTCTGCAAGAACACATGACACAAACAAGGTGTTCCCCCTTTTTACAACAATATGTAACATGAGATATATTGTTACTTATCATAAATCACTTGATGACCTCCTTGTTAAAAACATGTCTTGGTATACATCTAATTTGTAACACTCTTTTGCACCACTACTGACTAATCATTGACATTGGTCCACAAAACCAACAAACTTCCAAACATATCAAGGGAAATATAAATTATTGAATATTAACCTAACCACTCACCACTCATCGTAACTCACTACAACCTAAGCTCACACAACATCAAGGCATACAATATCTCATGTGAAGCATCATGACTTGAAAGAAGATCCTAATTCTTCTTGTTCATCTCTTGAGGCACTAATGCTGCATCAAACACCCTATACAACACCTTAATAATGAACAACAGCATGTAGAGAATGAAGCAATAAGAAACCATCCTGGGACTATGCAAACATCATGACATTACCAAAAATCTTGAAGCATATGAGTATTGAACAATACATAAACTCCTTAATCATGACATGAAGCATTCTAATAACATCATCTACAATTTTTTTATGTCCTTGCACACCTTTTTGACATCAATGACAATCAATCTCCATCAACCTACATGGTGCCTTTTGTGTGGGACTATTGCCATCTCCTAAAACATTTGGTGCTCCTAGGGAAGAAGAAGTCTCTACGATGATCATCAAGTGCAAGCTATCACCTACCTTCGAGAAGAAGCATCTCCTTGACCAAGATGTTCTTGAAGACATATCTTCATGATCATACAAGGAAGAAGAAGCAAAACAAGACGCTCCTACTATTCCAACCGAGATCTATGGGAAGGGTCTCGAAATTGTCAAGTACATGGGATACGAAGGACAAGGTGGCATAGGCCTTCATGAAAAGGGGATTGTAGAGCTAATCCAAGTAGTAAGAAATCCACATCTTCATGGGTTAGGGTATCGGAAACAAGATCCTACCCCCACTAATGATGAATGTATATTAAGCGAGGTCACTAAGGCCTTCCCCATAGTTGACAACATCAACGAAGAAGACCATCAAGACTCCTTTAGTGACTTTGTTGAATTCTTTGAATCCTCCATATGTACCATCAATACCTTAACCACCATACCATCCACCTTTGATGAATTGCCTTTTGTTTACCCCTAGGTTATAGATTGGGACCAAGAAGGACCTCCTATCATTGATGTTGCACAGAATGATGAAGCAATAGCCAAGATGATGGGGGTTACATATCACCTTCCCTTAGGAGACTATAAGGCCGGCTATATCATTGAGCTTAACACATCTGCATACTTCTGGGAGACCACCCAAGCTCTTAGTCACAAAAACATAAAAATAAAAATAGCACCCCCTATTGAAAACCACTTTGTGGCACTTTTAGGTGAAGAAAAAATCAAAATAAACGATGTATCACCTAGAGAAAACCTCCATGAGGTGCTCGGAGATGAAAGCATGGATCTTCCTAAAGTATCCAAACTGTATCAAGAAAGATCACCTATCCTAATTGAGGCATCATACGAAATGATTCTTGGAACAAAAGAAGCACCAAAAATCACATTCAGAGATGAGTCCTTCATATCAAAGTAATAGGAGAATTTCTTAGCCTTTTTCAAATAGAGGAGCCATAATTTCGCATGGACCTATGCCAACATGATGGGACTAGATCGTACCCTAGTTGTTCATCATCTTGTGGTACGTCCTGATGCAAAACTAGTGAAGCAAAATCTAAGGAAAATGAATCCCCAAATAGTGCTCCTTGTTAAAGTGGAGCTCAAGAAACTCCTAGATGTGGGGTTTATCAGCCCAATAGATTACCCCAAGTGGGTGTCCAATATTTTACCTATAGCCAAATTCACTGGGGGCATTTGGTGCTACACTGATTTTAGAGATCTCAATAAAGCCTGCCCTACGGATGAATTTTTTCTACCAAACATTGACATCATAGTAGATCTCACTACTGGTCACGAGATGTTGTCTTTGATGGATGGTTTTTAGGGTACAATCAAAGTAGGATCACAAAAGAAGATCAGCATAAAACATCCTCTATATGTCCATGGGGGATATACTCCTAGGTTGTGATGCCTTTTGGCTTGAAGAATATAGGTGCTACATATCAGAGGGCAATGCCAGTCATCTTCCATGATCTCTTCCACAGCATAATGGAAGACTATGTCAATGATCTATTGGAAAAATCAAGAACTAGAGAAGAACACTTAAATATGTTGGCTAAGATCTTTGACAGGCTAGAGCAGTATAACTTGCGGTTGAATCCAAATAAATGTGTCTTCGGGGTCACTTCTGGAAAACTTCTAGGGTACATTGTGTTGAGAAGAGGAATTGAAGTGGACCCTACCAAAGTCAAAGCTATAGTGAAGATGCCTCCACTTAAGACACTTAAGCAACTCCAAAGCCTACAAGGAAAACTCCAATCCATCTACCACTTTATAGCACAACTTGCTAACACGTGCCTATCATTTCAACATCTTCTCCATAAAAATATAGCTTGCGTATGGGATAGTGAGTGCTAGAACACTTTTGATTAGCTAAAAGAATATCTTGCTAACCTACCTATCCTCATCCCACCAAAAAAGGGGTTGTACATTTCAACAATAGAAATAACTATAGCAGTCTTCTTGGCACATCATGATGAGTAGGGAAAAGAAAGAGCTATATATTACATCAGCCACACCTTGGTAGCTTATAAGCTGAATTATACACCAATTGAATGAGGATGTCTCACTATTGTCTTTAATTCATAGAAATTGAGACACTACATGATTAATCATAAGACTAAGCTCACTGTCAAGATTGACCCGCTAAAGTATCTACTGACAAGATTAGCTCTTGCAAGAAGAATGGCGAAATGGGTTATTATCCTGAGTGAGTTTGATATCAAATACATAGAAAGAAAAACCATCAAAGGACAAGTAATTGTTGATCAATTAATTGATGCACCAATCTCCACAAAACAACCATTGCTTGCAGATTTTGTAGACAAATCCATACTCACAGTAGCGCCAGCAACAAAAACATGGAAAATGTATTTTGATATGTCTTACACACATCATGGCTTAGGGGTAGGCATCCTGTTTGTTACCCCTCAAGGAGACACCATCCAAAAATCCTATAAGATCACATTTCCATGCACAAACAACATAGTAGAGTACGTGGCCCTAATCACAAATCTCTGCATGACAATACAATGGAAAATTGAGAAGCTGATGGTTTAGGGAGACTCCCAAGTAGTCATCCGACAAGTAAATAATTAGTACAAGACAAATGATGACAAGCTCCTACCCTAAAAAAGAATGGTTGATGACTTCAAAGATTATTTTGATGATATCCATTTTGAATAGATTTCAAGATTGAGTAACAAAGCAATAGATTGCATGGCCACAATAGGGTCCTTGGTTTATATGAGGAAGGATAGCAAAAAGTGTGAGTTCCTGATTGAAGAGATCCCCATACCATCTTATGATGTTCCACAATCAAAATTAGTGTGCAACATTGCTGGTCCTTTATCTCCCTGGTATCAAGAGACTTACATGTATCTTCATGATAGAATTATCCCACCAAACCTATCATCTACAAAATGCAAAATCTTTATCTGCCAAGCCTCTCGCTTCACCCTCATAGGAGACACTATGTATAAAAGAAGTCTTGATTTTACACTTCTACAATCTCTTGACTCTAAGGAAGCCAAAGTGGCCTTGCAAGAGGTACACGAAGGTATTTGTGGGGCACACTCTAGTGGACCAACCTTAGCAAAAAAGATTCTAAGAACTGGACACTAGTGGCCGACCATGGAGCGAGATGCTTATAGGTTTGTGAATAAATGTTTGCCATGTTAGCAACATGGGGATCTCATCCATGCACCATCACAAGAGTTGTAGCTGATAATGACTCCTTGGCCTTTTTCATAGTGGGGACTCAACCTCGTAGGTAAGATTCACCCTTCATCATCTAATGGCCACAAATTCATCATCACTACCACCAAATACTTCACTAACTGGGCCAAAGTCATTCCACTCACTTTCACCACAGGTATCCAAATAGCCAAATTTATCCTCCAAATTGCATAATATGTCGTTATGGTATTTCTCATTCCATTATCACAAGTAACGAGAATATTAAGAACCCGTGTTTAACCCTTCTCTTTACTTTGATAGTATACCAGTTGCTATGGATGCATATTCTTTGTAAGTCATCTTGTGAGCATATTATATTATCCCACATGCATGGGAAGTAGTTGTTGTTTTGATTAGATTTAGTATATAAGTACGTGTTGAGGCTAATGAAGGCATCCACAAATTTACTATATTGATCTTGCTCAAAGGAGGTTTCCCCCTTGAAGTGGCCTGCAATCAATAAATATCTTTTCTATTTCTGTTGTTTATATATTTCTATTATTTCATGCATTTTTCATTATATTGTTGCGGGAGGTTCCTGTCATCTAGTATCAGAGTGCTTTCTTAGGATCGCTAGGTGGAATTTATGCCAAATTGTTTTTTTCCGCGGTGGCCTCCAGGTGTTGTGATTATTGTAGTGGTTCTTTTTTTCACATTTGTATTGTTCAGTTCAATTGTAGATTTAGATCAGGGAGTACCCCTATCCGCTTAACTGTGGGAAGTACCTGGGCATATAGTACTAAAACTCATTGTGAGGAGTACCACAGGAATCTTGAAGTAGATGACCCATTGAGAGGGCCTGCCAGCAAAAAGGGCAATGACCCCTCCCTGATTGACTAGTTCCCATCCATGAGGTAAACCAAGAGCTATTATTTGTGGCAAAGCAGTTATCAATTTTACTTGAGCCATGGAGTGAGGGGTACTACCCCAATATGCAAGCTGTTAGGCAGCATTGGTGGTTGAGTGACTCCCCTGACCCTTTAGTAAACCAAACATACTTGGGTCCCATATCTATTGACAATTAGCAAATCACAGATTGAATCCATCTAGGACAGCTGACAAATCATTTCTAGAAAAAGAAAAAAAAATATTTTTTCACCATATCCTTCTTGTTTTATCTCTGTTTCCTCCTAAAATACATTGGAAAACCTATAATTTCATTCTACACATTTCCTTCCTTGAGGACCCTATCCCAAATTCCACTTATCAAAGCCATAAATCCTACATTTGTCCAAATTTAGGGTTTGCCATAACTTCTTTGATTCTCACCCAATCTCTTTGAGAGTTTACCATAGTGTTCCTTTCATATTTTTGTTCCTTTGTCTCTCTAGGAGAAATTTTCCCATTCTTACACCATGCTTCTAAAATCACCATTTTCTTCTTCCATTTCCCTTAAGAAAGTGTCCAAAATCTAGTCAAACCCCAATTACCCATCACAGTTTTCCCCAAATCAAAATTTTCCTTTACTAAAACGTTTTATTACATGTTTTTCTACCATTCCCAAAAAAAAATCTCCTAGCTATGGTTGAAACCCAAATAGGAGAAAAAAACATGGATGATGAAATTGCAGCCCTCAAGACCAAGCTCCAAGATCTTGATGAAAAAGTTCTTAGACTCAATCTTTAGCATTCAGCCATAAGCAAGAGACAGCAGCTAGAGTCTTCAGCAGACACTAGGTTTTCTTCTCCTAGAAATTTCTATGGATTGAAGCTTGGTTTTCCTCACTTCAATGGTGATGATCTGACTGAATGGATATACCGGGAAGAACAATATTTCAGTTTGCATAAAATTAAATTGATGTCAACAAAGTCCCACTTGCATCCTTTCACTTGGAACATGAAGCCCTTCAATGGTTCTGGGTTGGTATATCAAGGCTCATGATGAGGCAAAATGGACAGATTTTTGCAACCTAATTTTGTAATGATTTGGCACTAGTGCTTTTGATGACTTCGCATGAGCACTCAATAAACTTTGCCAAACTAACACTATGAGAGAATATCAAACAAAATTTGAAAAATTAGTCAATAACACAGAGGGATTGTCTGATGAATTCTTCAGGAGTTGTTTTGTCAATGGTCTGAAGGATGTAATTTGATCAAAGGTTAAAATGTTCCATCCTAACACAATGATGGAAGCCCTAGGGTTGGCTAAGTTGGTAGACAACAAGATCATAGCTTAGCAACAATCCAACTCTAATTTAGTTTCATTTAGAAATACAGCTTCCCAAAAATCTCAAATAATACTAGCTCTTAGAACAACTCCTATCAAGCATATGACTGAAGCAGAGATGCAAGCACGTAGAGAAAAAGGACTTTGTTATAATTGTGATTATAAATTCACTTGAGGCCATTGATTTGTTGAGAAAAAGATCTAACTATTGAATATGGACTCTCAGCCTGACACTAAAGTTTGGGTAGATTCTTGTGATACAACAGATGATCAGGAAGAGGCTCAATAATTACTTGTTGAACCTGGTTCTCAAGAAGACCCCCTAGAAATCTCTCTCCATGTTGTAGGAGGAGTCACCACCCCACAAACCATGTGGGTCAAGGGTTACTTCAAGAAGCTCCTTCTTACCAAACTCATTGATTCTGGTAGCACTCATAACTTCATTGACCCCCAAATCATGAAACAAGCTAATTTTTTTGTCCTTCCTTGCTCTAACTTTGAAGTCATAATTGCCAATGGGGACACATTACCTTGTAAAGGGAAGTGTCACAATGTGCATATCTCTATCAGAGATTATAACCTATGCTATAAGATGTTTTCCTTGACCTTATGCAAATGTCATTTAGTTTTGGTATCCCAATGGTTATGCACACTTGGACCAATCTTATGGGATTTTGCTGAACTTTGGATGTAATTTTCAGACAATGGAAAAAGCCACACATTGAAGGGCTTACAAATGGGGTCTCTCAGCATCATAAGTTCACATCACATCGCAAATCTTCTTAAGAAGAATTCACACGACATCATTACCCATCTCCATTCCATCTAGTCTATTTTCTTCACTAGTTTAGGTAGTCAACGTGATTCTCCAAACCTAGGATCAAATTCTAAGCATCTAGCAGGACAATCTTCAAATTGAAAGAAATAGAATGACACAACAGGATGATTAGCACCATTCTGAGAATAATTTTCAAGTAGGCGATATGGTTTTTCTTCACTTGCATCCATCCAAGAAATCATCCCTGAAACTCAAAGGGCATCATAAGCTAGCTCTAAAGTTCTATGGGACATATAAGGTTCTTTAGAAGATTGGGTTGGTTTCTTATAAATTGGAGCTTGCACCTTCTTCCCAAGTTCACCTAGTATTTCATGTCTCTTGTCTACTAAAAGTTCTTGCCAGCACCAACATCAGAGCACAAACTATTTTACCAAAACTTTAAAATGAACTATCTATCCTTCTAGAGCAAGAGATAATCCTCAGCAAGCATGCCTATCAACTTGGCTCCTGATCCATCACAGAGGTATTAATTTAGTGGCATGGAATGTAGCCAGTGGATGCAACATGGGAACCACTCTTTTAGATTCAACAACAATTTCCACATCTTAAGCTTTGAGGAAAAAACTTTTCTAAGAGGGAGGGGATGTTAAGAACTTGTGTTTAACCCTTCTCTTTACTTTGTTAGTATATTAGTAGCTATGGACAAAATATGCTTTGTAAGTCATCCCATGAGCATATTGTATTATCCCACATGCATGGGAAGTAGTAGTTGTTTTGATTAGACTTAGTATATAAGTACATGTTGAGGCCAATGATGCCATCCATGAATTTATTGTATTGATCTTGTTCAAAGGAGGCTGCCCCCTCGAAGTGGCCTACGATCAATAAATTCCTTATGTGTTTCTGCTATTTATGTATTTTTGTTATTTCATGCATTTTTCATTATATTATTACAGGACATTCCTCTAAGGGAAATCTTTTAAAAACCAGGAAGTATGCACCTTATGCAAGAAGTTCCATATCCAACACTAATTTTCCACACTGTATTACCCCCAAAGTAATGGTTAAGCTAAGACTTCTAACAAAACCATCTTGCGCATTTTGAAGAAGATGATTAATGAAGTTGGTCGTGACTGGCACCTCCAACTCAATCCTTCCCTATGGGCCTACCGTACAAGTATTTGCACACTGACATGAGCCACCCCATATTCCCTAGTATTTGGTTCTAAAGCTATCTTACCTATTGAGGTTGAGCTCCCATCACTCAAGGTTTCATTACAAAATCTATTCACTGAGGAACAATATCTAGTTGGAAGGTTGCATGAACTAGAATTACTAGATGAGAAACACTTGGATGCTCTCCACCATCTGCAAGTCTACCAAAATAGCCAACATAGGAGCTATAACAAGAAAATCAAGAACTGTAAGTTTGAAGTAGGTGACCTTGTCCTTATGGAGAACTACAAAAATTTACAAGATTTCACTTAAAAGGGAAAGTTTGAGCCCAATTGGTTGGGACCATATGTTGTTATAGCCAACCACAGATCAGGGGCATATAAGCTTGCAATGCCTAAGGGGCAGCCTCTAGATAAACCAATAAACATTTTGCATTTGAAAAGGTTCTATGCATGACTCATCGAGTATAACAAAGAAAAAAGTACAAAAAATCAAAAAATAGAAAAAAACCAAAAAAGATTAATAAAACAAGAAAAACTCAAGTGTAATAAAGTTGTCCAATGGTGAAAATCACTTCGGTGACACCTTGGATAAGTACCATGGTGAAAACCTATTTTAAGTGCCATGTGTAGTGGCTAGTTCCACCATTTAGTAAGCCCTCTTTCAATCATGACATTCCATACCATGCATTCCCAATGGCTTTAAATTCTGAAACATCAAATCCTGTCCCCCACACCACATTATGCCACCCAAAACTAATCTATCGAATGACGATCCTTGTATGCTTCTTTTGTATAGCTCTAAAATCGAAAAATCCAAAAATATTAGAAAATCCAAATAAAATTTGGTAGTCCTAATAATTTTTTTTACGTAGTCCTTCCTTCCTTTTTTCATGGTAAAAAAATTTTAAAAAAATTGGTCATCCATAAAAAATAAGTTGAAAAAACATATATAAAAATTGAGTTAATTAAAGGGAATGATCTTATGTGAGCCTCAATTTATATTTAAAAGCATCAATTACTATCAATAGATTTTGATAGTGGCTACTCTTATAGGGGGCTGCTATTATAGGACTTCTGTAAAACCCACAACCATGTGCTCTGTAAAAAGACCCTAGTGCACATACAATATAATAAATTTTATTGTAAAAATAATATTAACTATATTAGCCTCAATTTATATTGAAAAGCTTCAATTACTATCAATACATTTATTAAAATAAAAGTGTGCATGTTGTTATAGGGTGGTTGTTGTAAAGGCCACAACCATGTGGTCTATAAAAAGACAGGAAGGCACACTTACAATATAATAAATTTTATTGTAAAAAAAATATTAACTATATTATTTTTAGAAAAATAATATCATGGTAGAAGAAGCCCCATTAAGAAGTGTTACATCTTCGTGTTGTTGGGCCATGTATAAGACATCGCATATCTTCCTTCTATTGAGGAATGCCAAGATATATTCAAAATTCCTTGAGAGTTCAAATTTTGGATTGGTAATGAGCATATAGGTATGAGTAAATGAGGAGTTTGTTTTTTGTTTGAGGCAGTACTAACACGGTTTTGCATAATCGATACTGCATAAAGCATTTCAATTCTAATATGTGATTTTAAAAAAAATATTTCATTCGTGCTCTGGTGGATATAACTCAATGTTTTAACCAATTTCCTTTTTTTCATAGAAAATTTGTCAGTAGAGTTGTTTTCTACATTTCCCGTTATCCTAGGCAACATATCTTCTACACATATCAGAAGACGAGAATTCATATATTTAGAACTCTATTTCAATTCTATCCACAATTTCATATATATATAGAGTGAAAATAGAGCTTTTGTTTTTTTTTAACTTTTTATTACATTCTTTAACTATATAAATCTTTTAAATTAGAAATTTCTAAATTATAGAGTATTCTAATTTTAAAAAATATAGTAAAGAAAAAATAGTTTAAAAAAATCAAATCAAGAGCTTTTTTTGTTATATATATATATATATATATATATATATATATATATATATATATATATATATATATATATATATATATATATATATATATATATATATATATATATATCCCCTCTCCTGTAATTTATTAAATCAATTTTAATACAGATTTATAGAATTAATATATTTTGTTGATCTAGGCATGAACAATAAACACAAGAATTATATTATTAATTGGATATACTTAAGATAATTAAAACCCTGCCACATATAGACAAACCCCACTAATAAAACTAAGGTTTTTGATCTTGGAATTTTTGCAATCTTTTGTGCCCTACAATCAAACTGTAGGTAAATCACATCTTCCTTCCTCTTAGCACCTACATGCATACCATCTTCTTTGTGAATCCTACTGCTTCAATAAAAATGATAGATACAATAAAATATTTAAAATAATTTGTAAAACACCTCCATTCCAAATCCTCTCATTTGTAACCCTGCATGTAGACAAGAATAAGAAATTTGAGAACCCATAGAAAAAACAAGTATGGAGAAAATTAAAACAATGTAGTGACAAAAAGAAGAAATTTGAGAGCCTCCACAAAAAAAAAAAAAAAGTATGGAGAAAATTAAAACAATGTAGTGTAAAATTAGAGTTTTTATATGTTTTTAATATCATTTTGGTAAGTTTTATTATTTACTAAAATTATATCTCTACAACTCTTTATTTTCTAATTTAAAAATATAAACCTCTGATTTTATTTAACTCTTTTTTCTTTGAATTCTTTGTTGATTGGTTAAATCTATTAAGTATAATATATAATATATTATTGTAAGCTAGAGAAAATCAGGGAGAAATCACTCATATCAATCATGAAACCATAAGTAAACAATGAAGTACAAGATAACATAGAAATCAAAAGCATGAAAGCAAACTAAATCAAATGTCTATGCTAATCTTGGCTCTCCTCCATTGCCCATCTCAATCTTGCATAGGTATGCAAAATGTTAGAGATTGAAGATGTTGATGGAAGAATGTTGATGGCTCACTTCAACAACATAACACTAGGATTGAAGATGAAGAATGAGAATGGAGATGAAGAGGACTTTTGACAACATGAGGCTACCTTCCCATTGATCTCCCCAAATAGCTCGGGAGAGGGTTGATTTATATGAAAGGCTGATTTGGATGAATGGTTGTGATTGCTAGTTATTTTGAATGATATGGAAGGTCAAGATTGATTAGGTTTTCCCACTTCATGAGGAGTTGTAGTCATGTAACAAGTGTGTGATGGAGAATAAATGAGACCTAATTTAAATAAAAGATTATTTAAATTAGTTGGAAAAGGTGGGAAAGGGCTATTTTAAATAAATATTTTATTTATTTAAATTAGAAGAAAGGTGGGAAACTAATTAAATAAATATGATTTATTTAATTAATTGGCTAGTGGGATAAATGAGATTAAATGGGAATTAGGATTGGAAATTAATTAAATAAATATGATTTATTTAATTAATTGGCTAATGAAAGGGATCTAGGACAAAATGTCATAAGATGTCTCAAGTAATGCATTTGACAAGGTGTTGTAAGACATGGACAAATTTAGGTGTCTAAATTTTGCCCCTCTTTGAGATGATGTTCGAGATGATGAAATTTATGTTGAGAAACATCATTTCAAGGAAGCGAAGGTAAAGGATGATGATGGCCCCTCGAGAGGACAAGCAGGTTGGACAAACATAGGTAGGCTCTTGAAATGAAAGGGATTGGTCAAGGAAGAAAAATGATGCAATGGATGGAAGAAAAGGAAGGATGTGTTATGCTGCAATGAAAGTGAGCAATCATGATGTTTGATTTAGCACTAGACATTATGTACCAAGGTATAAAGGAAAAGGTGATGATGTGTCTCATGTCCCAGTGTAATACAACCTTGTCTAGATACAAGATATGAATATTAGCTGGGCTGGATTTGATGCGAATGCAAGAAAAAACAATAACACACACAAACAAGAAAGCGAGCATGCACAAATGATACAAAAACAAACAAGGTATTGTTCCTATCAAGTTGTAAACCAATGATTGGTTGATTGATTGATTATAATGATAATTGTGATGATGTTTGGTTTGAGGAAATGATACATGTCGTATAAGACACCTAGTCCAGTTTCAAAACTGCAACATCCTATCTAAGACAATGATTGATTGATTGAAACGAGTGTTGTTGGCCATGTGAACAACACCATGATTTGATTGATTGATTGATTGATTTGGTTTATGTCAAGATTAGGATCAAGACCATTGATTGTAATTGGATAATTTAACAAGATTGACTAACTTGATTGGTATGGATTAAGGATTGACTTGCATGTGAGTTTATTTCTTGGATGAATTGAATTGGAATACGATTGATTGGTTGAATTGAATTGGTGATTGGATTGGAATGATTTGATTTGATTGTGATTGATATGGATGAATTGAAGAAGTGATTAGATTTTGAAGGTACTTGATTTGAAGAATTGATTTGATTAGATGATGATTGGATTGAATTTGAGTGATTTGATGATGGAGCACAAAACACAAATTTCTTCTTATTTCACAATTTCTATTCTTTAATACCAAACTACAGATCACCAAGCTCTTCTTCTATACACCTAGAAGGATCTCAAGAATGATAAAGATTACACAATAAAAATATAGACAAGTAGTTCATATAATCACATTCAGTTTCCAATAGGTGACAAGAACATAAAGTTCATTACAATTCTTTAATGACAAGAATGATAGTAAATTCAATCTCAGTTCTAATATGCTACAGGAATTTGTAATCTTGGCTATAGGAACTGTTACCACACATGCGACAACAATATACACTTTCTATGTAGTGACAGGAACTTATTAAAATGGATAACAACCATGATCCAAAATGAACATCTACAAGGAATCAATAACATACAATCCTTTCTTTATTCATTTCATATTGATGTTTACATTGTTAATATCTATTTCCAGATTGCAAGCTCTGATCTATCTACACTTATTTTATCTTCCTCTATCTACTTCAACCTGCATGGGGTCTTTTTCTTTGCATACAAATTTACTTTATTCTCACATCTCTCTTCCTCCGTTTGATCAGCCTCTGGTCACCTACCTCCTTAATCCCTTTGGTCCGCATCCCTTCCATCTTTCATCAATTACTTTCCTTTTCTCCTACTATCAGCCTATTACAGAGTGACCTCCTGGAGTTAGCCTTCACTTCCCTTTGGCCGTTAACTAACTATCCATTAAAAACCTTCTTCTTCTTCTATTTTTCAGCCTCGATTATTTGGTCCTTGCCTTATTTCTGCATCGACCTTCTCCTTCTCCACCCTCTCTTCTTCATAGTAATCATAATCTTTTATTTGTTTCCTCTAACTCTTCTATTGTCATTACAAAGAGTCTCTTTGTCTTCTAACTTCTATGTCATCATTGCTAAGCGTTACATGTCACCTTCCCTAATGGTCTCCAAAATAATCGAGTTAACTACTCAAACTGACACCTCCCAAAATAGTAATCAAACCACCCTTGGCAACCAAACTGACACATTTACTATCGGTTTTGGAAAGTAACAGATAATTATTCAACCACCCTTCATTCCTATGAGTTCCTGCCATTTGGTGATAGGAAGTCTAACATTTGCTTCTTGTGACATGAAGATATTGTGAAAAGAAGTTACATCATAACACATCCAAACACTCAAACCACCAAAACATTACATAAATCCCAAAATTGAAATGAAATTCCAACCAAACTTTGGATGGAGAGCAGTGCCCCTGCACCATACTCCCAAGGGGACTAAAAATATCATGTGCTCCTACACATGTAGTGCTTCTACCAACTTATCTAATCTCTTGTTCCACTTTTTCCATAATCTCTCTGGCCCATATGTCATATCCTTCCAACATTGTTGTGTAACACTATCTGCTACTCTCATGAGGTTGTCTACATCAATTACTGTCCACCATCAATCTCTGATCCATCTTTCATTCACATACAACATATCATAAACAAATGGAAAGTTTTCTATGTTTTCAACATCCCCCAGTTCATCATCAACATTTTCCATTTATATGGTATATTCATCATGTTCTTCCAAAATTCTTTCCAGCTACTTTTCCTCTATGGTCATCTGCTACAACAAATTATCTTCAGATTTATCTTCCATTTCATGACTCATCACATTCATCTCAAAATTTGCCATGACTTCTATATCTTCGGTCTTCATTCCTACAAATTTTGTATCATTATCTTCAACCTCCTTCAAGGTGTCCTTTACTATTCCACACATCTTCATACCTTCAACCTTTTTATTCCACTCTTTCTCAATGGCTACAAATTACCTCCATAAGTCTGCTTCAACATTTTCATTCGCTACCCCTTCTTCTAATTTTATCTCTGCAATGCTTTCATCAACCTTTTTTTCCTTATTCCTCTATGATCACTTCTATTCCCATATCCAAATCTACATTTCATATGCTACTGCTATCTCCTTTCATGTTCAACTCTTATATTCAACTTTTCCTCTTTCCTATCAAACTTGTAGTTATTCATACTGCACTTTCTATCCTGCCTTTGCTTACTTTCTTTCTTCCTCTTATATTTATTCCTCCTCATCTCCATCTTATCCACAATCCTCCACATTTCCATCTCATATTTATAAATTTCATTCAAAGCCTTAAAATCATCATTATTAAAACCAGATTGGTTACCTCTTACCTTGCACTTACCATGTTGCTCTTCCTTAAACTCTATTGTATGCTCTTGGGAATAATCTTCTTGTTCATCTTCTATGGCTTTATTCAGGTTTCCTTGTTTATGAGACTCATCTTCTTCTTCCCATATTCTATCCTCTTTCTTTGTCTTTCTACCACCATGTCCTTCATTGTCATCTTCTCCTACCATTGTTCCAGGCTTCACTACCCACACTTTACTTGTCAGATTGTTAGACTGTTGTCCCTTCATTGCTACACTCATTTTTCTTAATCCATTCTTTGGTTTCAACCTTAATTAACCATCTCTAAGCCTCCTTGCTTGCCAACTCATCCTAAGTTTAGATTTCCACTTATTCTTCAACACATATTCCGCACTTTGCACCTTCTTGTTAGTACAAACATTTACAAAAGAACCTTTTTCTTCACTTTTTAAGTGTTGTCCCCCCAACAATCTATATCTTTTGCCAACTTGGAATTATATACTCATAGTTTATCAATTTCCTTCTCCCCTTATAAATTTGTTTATCCTTATTTTTTCTTCTACTTGAAGGATCAAAACTAACATTTTTATTTTCACTTGCATAATCAAAATCAACATTATGAATTTCTTTTATCTATTGTCCCAAATTTCCTTTATCTTTGGCTTCCTTTCCTTACAACTTCTCCTCTTTATAGGTGTCTTTCTCTACTTCTGCAACATCTTCTAAAGCATCATGAAAATCTGGGGTTTCTTCCTCATATCCTACGTCAAACTACAAAACTTTAACATCATCATTTTCTTTATCCTGAGGTACTTTGCAATGTACCTCTACTGCCAACTATTGCTTTATGCCTTCTTGGCAAATTGCTGCAACTTGGTTCCTTTCATTCTCCTTAGCATTCCTCTCTATGAGTATTCTTTGTTCCCTTTCTCTTTTCAACTCCAAGGCCTTGTTCTTGATATTCACCCTGAGATTTATCAGACTTGCATACACATTCTCACATGCAACATTGGTAATTAAAACAAGAGACCAAACTGTCTCGAGAATTTCCTCATTCCTAGAAACTCTTCTTTCTTAATTACTCTCCTTCTCTAGTATTTCTTTCTACACTTCTTCCTCCTTCCCTCTTTCTTTCTTATCTCTTCCTATGTTCTCTTCAATGAGAACTTCCTTCACCTCCTCTGGTGTATGTTGTTCACTGGGTAACTCTCTACTGTCCCACCTTCTTTGGTTTCTCTCTTCTCTTTTCAACACATTCATCCTCAGCCTTTTTCTTCTCTCCATAATCATCTTCACAAGCCACTTTACTTTCTTTTCCATGGGCCAACACCAAAAATACTCCTGGCTTTCTTCTTCAAACCTTTGTTGCCTTACAATCATGTATTGTTTTAAGTCTCTTCTCAATTCTGCCAGCTCTCTTTCAAAATCTAAATTTTGCTTGGTTATGTTTTCTTTCCTCTTGTCTCTCTTCATGAGACTCTCTTTTCCAATTTTCTTCTACATTTTTTCAATCCTTCTTTCACCTTCCTCTACTACACATAGGTCCTAGCTAAGTTGTCTCACCTCGGTGATCTACTCAGTGCTCAGAACCTTCTGGGCTCTTATAGCACTTGATGGAGCACAAAGCACAAACTTCTTCTTATTTCATAATTTCTATCCTCTGATACCAAAATACAGAGCACAAAGCTCTTCTTCTATACACCCAGGAGGATCTCAGGAACTATATCGATTACACAATAACAATACAGACAAGCAATTCATATAATCAAATTCAGTTTCCAACATGTGACAGGAACATAAAGTTCAATATAATTCTTTAACGACAAGAATGACATTAAATTCAATCTCAATTTTAATATGCTACAGGAATTTGTAATCATGGCAACAAGAACTGTTATCACACATGCTTCAAGAATATACAATTTCTGTGTAGCGATAGGAAATTATTAAAATAGATAACAAGCATGATCCAACATGAATAGCTACAAGGGATCAATAACATACAATCCTACCTTTATTCATTTCATATTGATGTTTACATTGTTAATATCAATTTTTGTATTGCAAGCTCTGATCTATCTACACTTATTCTATCTTCCTCTATCTACTTCAACCTACGTGGGGTCTTTTTCTCTGCATAAAAGTTTTCTTTATTCATACGGCTCTCTTCCTCTGTTTGATGAGCCTTTGGTCACCTACCTCCTTAATCCCTTCAATTTGCATCCCTTCCTTTTTTCATCCCTTACTTTCCTTTTCTCGTACTATCAGCCTATTACTAAGCGGCCTCCTTGAGTCAACCTTCACTCTCCTTTGGCCTTTGACTGACTATCCATTAAAAACCTTCTTCTTCATTTTTTTAGCCTCGATTATTTAGCCCTTACCTTATTTCTGTATCAACCTTCTCCTTCTCCACCCTCTCTTCTACGTAGTGATCATAATCTTTTATTTCTTTCCTCTAACTCTTCTACTACAATTACAGAGAGTCTCTTTGTCGTTTGATTTTTATCTCATCGTTATTGATAATTACATGTCACCTTCCCTAACGGTCTCCAAAACAATCGAGTTAACTACTAAAATTGACACCTCCCAAAATAGCAATCGAACCACCCTTGGCAACCAAACCAACATGTTTACTATCATGTTTGGAAAGTAAAAGGTAATTATTCAACCACCCCTCGTTGCTATGAGTTCCTTCCATTCGGTGTGAGCAAGTATAGCATCTGCTTCTTGCAACTGGAAGTTATTGTGATAGGAAGTTACATCATAACACATCCAAACACTCAAACCACCAAAACATTATAGCAATCCCAAAATTGAAATGAAATCCCAACCAAACTTTAGATGGAGAGCAGTGCCCCTACATCATTTGATTTAATGAATTTGGTTTGAAGAAGTGATTGATTTGATTTGATGAAGTGAACTAATTTGAGGAAATAATGAATTGATAACGATGATTGGAATGGATGAATCGATGAAGAAATGACTTGATTGAATTGAAGAGTTGGATTGGATGAATTGGAAGAATTGATTTGATGAACTTGAATAATTGATTTGGTGATGTGATTGAATGAATTGATTGGTTTTATTGAAATGATGTGATTTGATTTTATTGATGATTTGATTTGATTGAGTGAATTGATGATTGGATTGATTTGGAATGAATTAAATTGAAGAATTGATTTGATTTTGAATGAATTGATTGAAATGATTGGAAGAAATGATGAATTGGATTAACCTAAGTTGGTGATTTGGAAGAATTGATGTGATGATTGTATTTGAAGGAATGAATTTAATGATGAGATGATTTAATGGATTGATATGATAGATCAATTATTGAAATGGTGAAGTGATTGAAGATTTGATTGGAATGATGTGATCGATTGGATTGAATTGATTTGAAGGAGTGACTGATTTGATGAATTAATTGGGAGAATTGATAGATGTGAAGGATTGATGTGATGAATTGAATTGAATTGATTTGAAGGAGTGATTGATTTTATTGCTAGGATTTTTTTTGGTTGATTATTTGATTTTTTGTATTTTTGATGATACTTTGATGTTTTTGGTGATTTGAGACTATTTGAATGTTTTTAGATTTTTGACATGTTTTGATTTTTTGTGTTTTTGGAATGTTGTGATTTTTTTGTGGTTGTTGTGATGTTTTGATATTTTTGGGTTTTTTGAAATGTTGTGATTTTTGCGTGTTTTTGGAATTTTTGGAGTTTCAATGGGTGAAAATTTGTGTAGACTTTTTGCTACATATCAATGACAAGGAGAAACCATGTCTAGGTGCAAGGGAATGAATATGATTAGATGAATGGATGTACGGGCAAGGATGTGATCTCCAAGGACTATGTCGCATAGGAATAACATGCCCTATTCTAGTTAGGAGTTTCCATGATAGCTTATGACAATAGGATGATGATAGGATGGATCATTTGGAAGGAATATGGTATATCAAGAGTTATCTAAAGCATGTTTCTACATTTTTCCCCCATTTCTTTATCAAGATCAAAAGAGAAAGGGAGAATGAATGGCCTGTATAGGATAGGTCTTTGTATGTAAAGGATGGGATGATATGGAAACAATAGGATATGAAATGGTAGGATGAAAATGATAATGTGAATGAGACAAGGTGCCCCCAAGTGTAGGTGACATAGAAGATCAATCTACACATGACACCTATTTGCCATGTCTTCATCATGGTACTTATCCAAGGTGCCACCAAGGGTGGTTTTCACCATTGGATGAAGGGATTTCTCTTTACTTATTTAGTTTTTTTTTTTTTGACTTTTTGATTTTTGAATGGGAGAAAGAAGAATATGGAAAGGAGGGACTCAAGTGTCTAGTTCCATGAAAGGTGGTAGTTCCATTAGAGAAAGATGTCATTGCATGGACCATGTCAAGTCATTGTGCTCATCGATGTTGGTAAAGGGATTGAATGAGAGTGAGATGAATTAGGTAGGTGGTGAATTATGAAGGGAACAATAGTGGATTATGATGTGGATTATGTAGGGAAGATAGTGGATTATGTAGGATATATGCAATGAGGGATGAAAGGTTTATGCAAAAGCATGGATAGTAAGGATGTGATAAGGCAAATATGTAGGATAATTATTGAATGATGGGGTGATCGAGGTATGGAAAGGAATCATGACCAACAGTTGCACACACCATGATAAACATTAAAGATTTTGATTGGATGGTGGTCTAGGAAGCAATGGTGATGTTTGCTTAGTGGATGTATGATGTAAGAAGGACCCACATCGACTTAGTATTTTTATGACTTTTGATTTTCATGTGGGATAGACGAATGTGATATTTTTGAATGGAATAGATGGAAGAGGATGTTTAGGATTTGCGAGAGGTGGATGCCTCATGTGACTTAATTCCTTTTTGTTTAGGGACCCATACCATTTTCCTTTTGAGCTTTTCTTGTGAAGGTATGGGTTTGGATGGATTTTTGAATGGATTTTTTTAAAATTTGGATTGATTTCCTAAGGTATTAGGACCCTTAGGATGTTTGGCTTTATGAAAGGAGGCATCTAAATGTTTGTTTTTGAATCCCATAGGTTTGGTGGAATGAGTGGAAGATTCATGTTTAGATGATGCATGCGTAAATTGGTCATGATTAAAAATGTGATAGAATTTATAGATTATAGGAATGTTAGGTGTTGGAAGCAATGATGGTAAAGTGGATGGAGCAATGTTAGGAGCTGGAAGAAGTGGAGGTAAGTTGGATGGTGGAAGATGTATGGTCACATGCTTTTGACACTTGTAGGATAATGGAGGTGGATTGGTGACATATGTTTTGGGTACATGATGGGCTATGTGATGGGAAGTGGACTTAGGAGGCATGGAGGAAGTACGAACATCTCTAGATTTTTTTCCTTGGGGTGTATATCCGCTACCATATGAGCATAGGGGAACATTGACATGGATTGGCTCCAAAATACCTTGTTCATGAAGGCCTAAGCATTTACCTAAATAATTCATGTGTTGGAGAATGCGATGGACTATGGGACTAGGTGTGTTTTGGGAACTAGACATGAGTTCCTTATTTGATGGAGAAGGTGAAGTGGTGGACAAAGGTTGTTGTGTTCCTAAGGAAGAACACTCATGAATGAAATTGGATAAACCAAGAGGATATTATAGTGGATTTGAAATGGAGTTGGTGGTGGATGTGGAAGGATCATTAGGATCTTGATTAGGATTTTGTTCACCTAGATTCAAGTTATTTGTTTGATCTTCTATGTATGCTTGGGAGGCACATGTCTCATCATGACAAGTGGAAGTGGTTAGATCATGGATTGGTGGAGTTTCTTCACTTTGTAGGAAGACCATGAAATGAGGTGAATGCTCAAGTAGGTCAACAAGACTTGCATTAGATAAAGCACATAAGTGTTGGGTGTCTTGTTCATGAATGGTTGTGGAGGTATGAATAGGATCAAGATTCTCATGGATAAGTTCTTCATCATGCATAATGTCTTGATCATGGAAAAGGTACATGTTATGGATGGGATGGATGGATGTGATTTTATCTTGACTAGAGTGAGGGTTAGATGTTTATTCATGCTTAGGATTGTGTTCTTGATGTACCTCATGACTTGTTTGAATGGAGGTGGAAGGAGATGACTCATGGAGAGGCTTGACATGTTCTTGATGGTCGATTGTGTAGGAGCATGATGGAGGTTGACTTCGACTCATAGGGGGAGATTCATGAATAGGCTCAAGGGGTTTTGGATGACATAGTTGGTTTGAAGGACTTGACATGGTATTTGAGGACTCTTTTGTATGTTCAAGAATATGTGTTGGATGACATGGAGACAATTTATTCCTTGCTTGTAGCTATTGGGTCACATCCTTTGTAGGTGGATGGGTGGATTTGAGTTTGTTTTTGTAATGTTTGAGCTTAGGACGTGGAGTTGATGAATTGGCCAGTGGATTAGAGGATGGTAAGGTTAATGAAGGGGTTAATGGGTTGGAAAGTGTGGGGACCATGGGATTAGGACTAGGACATGGTGACTTTTGGATAAGCATTTTGATTGGATAGTGGTATGATATACTTACAGGGTGCATGTCCTGGACTAGTGTTCCCCTTGTAAAAGGTGGGATTAGAGCATGAAGGCATTTAGACCTATTGAAAAGAAGAACTTAAGTTCACACATGCTTGTTGTGAAGTGACTTGATAGCTTGATGTGGCATTGATATGGGAAGAAGTGGATGGATTAGTTGATGTGGCATTGACATGAGAAACATGGATTGGTGGGAGTGGTCTTGACTTGGCATATGGGTGAATTAGATTGGTATGAAGTGGAAGGGGATGTCACATAAGGTTGAGATGGCATTGGTTGATAATGAATAGATAGAGGATGATGTGCTTGTTGGATTTGACAAGTGGCCATGAATTCTTGGGCTTGGACTAGGAGATGTTGGATTTCTAGTGATTTGAATTGTTGGAAATTTTGGAAGACGGTTTGAAGTCAATGTATGGTTTGATGATCGAAGGGTTGGGGTACTTGGTGAAGTATTCAAATGAGGTTTTGGAGTTCAGATGCTAGGACTTTGTTTTCTAATGTTAGCATGGTGTCACACATGTGTTTAAGTTCTTACATGTCAATTTGTTCCTCAAGGTATGAAACATAGTTCATGTCATTGTTGGAAGTGGTAGGAGGGGCCCCTTGAAGTATGATTTTAGGTCTTGGATTATTTTCAACATTATAATTAGGGAGAGGGCCTCCTTGAATTGTGATTTTGGGCTTAGGTTTTGTCTCATTATTAGAGGGGTAGGCCCCTTGAATTGTGATTTTGGACTTAGGTTTTGTCTCATTATTAGAGGGATAGCCCCCTTGAATTGTGATCTTAGGCTTGGGTTTTGTCTCACGATTTGAATTAGAAGGGTAGCCCCCTTGGATTATGATTATGGGTTTTGAATTTGTCTCATTATTTGCACTAGAGGGATGGTCCCCTTGAACTATGATCTTGGGCTTAGGATTATGATTGGGCTTGTTTATGATTAGGGCCATTTTGACAAGTGTTGATTAGGACTAGGTTGATGTGGAATGGTTTTGAATGAGTGATTGAATGATTAGGGTATGATTAGAATGAAAGTTGAATGATGAAGATATGATTAGACTATGATTAGGAATGATTAGGATGGGATTATTGTGAAATGTTGATTGGGATAATGATTTGGATAGAATGATTAGGAATGATGTGGAATGACAAGATTGGGTGACTTGGATTGATCAAGATATGATTATGATTGAAATTGATTAGACTAGAATGAAAATGATTAGAATAATGTTGATTGGATAATGAAGAAGGTGACAAGGAATGATTAGGATTGGATTAGGATGATTTAGATATTTAATTAGGATGATGATTAGAATGAAGTTGATTTGATTAAAATGAAGTGTTGGAAATAGTTTGAACACCTGAGGGGGGGTGAATCAGTTGTCCCTAAAATTTAATCTTTTCTAAACTTTTAAGCCTTCTTTATAATTAGATTAATGATGAGAACATTTAAGCATTAATCAACACAAGAGAAGAAACAACATGAACGCACAATACCAAAATTTTGACATGGAAAACCTGGTTAAGGGAAAAACCACGGTGGGGTTTAACCCACAAGAATTGCATACCCTATTAAAAGTACTTAAGAAAATAGAAGGCACATGCCTTCATGCTCACTACCTAGAGCTCACTACTCAAGAAAAGGCTCACTGCCTATAAGAGATTATGATTTACACAGAGATAACGAATTGAGAAATAGCATCTATATTCATGCCTAAATTAGTCCCTTTAATGGCTCAACAACTTCTACTCCTATCTTCAAATTCTTCTCCACTCTAGACTTCCTTCGCACCTCTTCTTGTTTTCTCTACTTTTTGATCCTTTCTTTGGATTTAACTCATTTTTTCAAGGATAATTTTCCACAACTCTTCAACACATATTTATACACTTCATTGACCTTGGAATGATCAACAAGGTCAGATAAACTTGATGCAGATCATTACACTATTGACCAAACATAATTAAGACTTGGATCATTCTGAATAACCATGCCATGCTTCATAAAATGCTCTTGGGATCATTCACAACAAGCCATGAACATATGGTCAGCCAAGACTGGGAAGAACATCAACCTCAAAGAAGAAACCTTCAATCAACAAGCTCAAACTTCAATGTAGACCTCCAACATAGTAGCCACATGATCTAGAGACCTCCACAAGAACATTGAAATCATCAATAACATTCATTCTAAACCAAATTACTGAAATCATGTGTATCTTCCTCCTGAGCCTCAAGAACATTATCTGCCATGATTGTCAAACTAGAAAGATCACTTGTAGACCTCCAAACCATGAACCACGGGAGTTGATGATACACACTGACTTCCCAAACATGTCTTCAGATCCGTAAACCATAATATTTCATGGTGGACTAGTTTGGACCAACTTACTATCACACTGTCTCTTCTAAGTACTGTAGAATTTAGTTCTACTCAGATGCCCATAACTTCTTCATATCTTTATGCAGACTTCTCAAATCTTGATTGGAGCAACCTCTAACAATCCTCTACATATCTATATGGTCCACATGCATTGATTATTATTAATTTTCTCAATATCCTCAACAATCTAGTCTTCTATGCAGACAATAAAATACGATACAGTTGACACCAATAGCAACAAGGATATGTTGACCTCAATGACAACACCACTTAGGCACATATTTACAGCAATCTCCCTCTTTGTCATTGATGGCAACATATGATGTGAAAAACTTAATTCAACTATCAAGACAAGAAATTCTCCCCCTTTATCTTCTAGATTCTGCAATTGCTCCCCCTTACATTAGCAACTAGCTTTTCACTTGACTTCTCTCCTCCTTTTACATCAATGGAAAAGGGCACATATTTTCTATCTCTTCTTTTTGCTTTGACTACTCCCTCTTTGAGTAGTACCTTCTTAACATCAATCTAGATCACAAGACATGAATGTGAGTTCCACCAGACTGATGCACCTTAGTGCATCTTAGTTCTGATCAGGAGGGGTAATAACCCCTAACTTTTCTTTGAGATACTCAAAAGTATTGTTGGGAAGAGGCTTAGTGAAGATATCTAAAATCTAAACTTTGGAAGACACAAACTCCAATTTGACTTCATTCTCATTTATTTTCTCTATCAAGAAATGAAACTTGATGGATATATGTTGTGTCTTTGAATGTAATACTAGATTTTTTGGAATACTTATAGCACTTGAATTATCACAAAAGATTGTGACTGGTTCCTCAAATACAATTCTGATGTCGTCTAGCATTTGCTTCATCCATAGAACTTGAGAACAATTATTTGTTGCTTCTATATACTCTACCTCTATAGTAGACAGAGAAATTTTCTCTTGCTTTTTGCTCATCCAAGAAACCAATCTTCTTCCAAAGAAGAATTCTCCACCACTTGTACTTTTTCTATCGTCCACATCTCCTACCCAATCAACATCTGTATATGCATGAAGAGTGAAATCATTGTCCTTAGGATACCACAGTCCATAGTCAATTGTCCCCTTGATTAGTTGACAATTCTTTTAACTGCCACCACATGAGATTCTTTTGGATCAACTTGAAATCTAACAACAAGTCCAACTGCATTCATGATATCAGGTCTGGTCTAAGTCAGATAGAGCAATCCTCCAATGATTGATCTATACCTTTTCTAATTTGCCTTTGGGGAATCATCATCTTTGCTTAGGTTGCATCCAGTTACCATAGGAGTACCTACTAGATTTGAATCTTCCATTCCAAACTTCTTCAACAATTCCTTCACATACTTGGACTGAGATATGAAGATACCTTTATCTGAATAAACAATTTACAAACCTAGGAAGAAGTTCATCTCACCAAGAATTGACATCTCAAACTCACTTTTCATATGATCAGTAAATGCTTTGCACATAAATTTATTTCCACTAAAAATGATATCATCAACAAAGACTTCAACAATTAGAATGTCCTCATGATTAATTTTACAGTAGATATTGCTATCAGTTGTACCTTTGCTGAATCCTAGCTTGAGCAAATGCTTATCCAATCTTGCATACTAAGCTCTTGGGGCTTGCTTAAGTCCATACAATACTTTTCTCAATCTACAGACCATATTTCCTTGATCAGATAATTGAAATCCTTCTAGTTTTTCAATGTAGACTTCTTCCTCTAAATCTCCATTTAGGAATGCTAATTTGGCATCCATTTGATAAACTTTAAAATCTTTGAAAGTAGCATAAGTAAGAAATAATTTGACTACCTCTATCCTTGCCACTGGAGCAAAAGTTTCTTCAAAATTAATTCCTTCCACTTGAGAATAGCCTTTACATACCAACCTTACCTTATTTCTTACGACCTCACCATCTCCATTTAGTTTATTTTGGAAGACCCATTTGGTTCCAATCACATTTTTGTCCTCAGGTCTAGGAACAAGATCCCAAGTATGATTCTTTTTAATTTGCATCAGTTCTTCTTCCATTTCTTTAACCTAGTTTTCATCATTGCAAGCTTCATTTACTGATTTAGGTTCAATCTTTGAATTCAAACAAATCTCTTCTTGATCTTCAGCAACTATTCTCCTAGTTTAGACACCTCTATTTTTATCTCCTGCGATTTGATCTTTAGGATGATGTAGTCTTACATACCTGGGAGTTTTGGGAATTGATTGAACTTCTTCTTCTTGAACTTGTTCTTCATCATCTACATTAACCTCTTGAGTTACTGGAGTTACCAGATCAATCTGAGTTTGGGTTTGGATTTGAACTTGTTTTTCTTGACTTTGACTTTCTTCTTGATCATCTAAATCATATCTGCAGTACTTGGAATGATGTTCTTTTCTTTCATCAACTTTAACATTTGTACTTTCAACAATATTTCTCAATCTCTTGTTGTAGCACCGGTAAGCCTTACTTTGAGTTGAGTATCCCAAAAATATTCCTTCATCACTTCTTGCCTTAAATTTACCTAAATCCTCATCTCATTTGATATAGCATTTACTACCAAAAACTCTAAAATATTTCATAGTAGGATGATGACAAAACCATAGTTCATAGGGAGTTTTACCAGAATTTCCTTTGATCTGCACCAGGTTAAGAATGTAGACAATAGTACTCATAGCTTGCCTCCAGTAAACTTGAGGAATATTTTTTTCCATCATCATGGTCCTAGTAGCTTCTTGAATGGTCCAGTTCTTCTTTTCCACAACTCCATTTTGTTTAGGAGTCCTAGGAGCAGATAACTATCTTTTTATTTCAAGCTTTTCATAGAAAGCATCAAAATCTTTCGAAGTGAATTCTCCACCTCTATCAAATCTCAAACATTTTAACTTCCCACCAATCTCATTTTCAACCATCATTTTGAACACCTTAAACTTATCAAGTGCTTCTAATTTTTCTTTTAGGAAAGTTACCCACATCATCTGGGAGTAATCATCAATCAGTAACATGAAATATATGTCTCCTTGTACATTCCTAATTCTAGCAGGACCACAGAGATTAGTATATACCAGTTCCAATCTCCCACTTGAACTACATTCCTTACCTTTGAATGAAATTTTGTTCTGTTTACCCAATTGACATTCTCTGCATATACTGTAAGGTTTCACAAGTCTTGGAAGATCTCTCATAGCTTGAGTGGAACTTATTTTGACAATGTTACCAAAATTCACATGACACATCCTCCTATGCCATAACTAAATTTGATCTATTTGAGCAATCAAACAACTTTTTCCCAAACTACTTAAGTGGAAGATGTTACCTTTACTCTGAGTACTAGATGTAATTTCAGTTTTGGAACTTTCCAAGATTCTACATTTTCCATCCTTGAATTGAAGATCATAACCCTTGTCAACTAGCTTTCCAACACTGAGAAGATTATGTTTCAGTCCTTCCATATACATAACATCATTGGTGTTGTTCTTGCCATCAAAAGAGATTGATCCTTTGCCATAGATTCTACCAGCTGAGTTGTCTCCAAATTTCACAAGGTCTCCTTCATAATTTTCATAACTCACAAACTTACTCTTGTCACCAGTCATATGATGAGAACATCCACTATCAATCACCCATTCATCCCTTTCAATAACCTAAGTAGCCAAGGCACTTTCCATATTTGCATAGCCAGCAGATTCAGTAGACATTTGATCTTTTTCTTTAATAGCAATGAATACCCAACCACTTTCTCCATGATTAGATTCATCATATGTGACTCCTTCTTCAGCTTCTTGGACATAGAGACAATTCTTCTGACTTTTGTATCGATTAAGGTTTGGTTTTAGAAACCTCTTTGGACACCCTTAGGTCAAATGACCAATCTTATTACAAGAAAAACATTTGAGTGGCAATTTTCCTTCATAGTTATCAGATCCTCTTAGTATCTGTCTTGCAATGAGATCTTCAAGGTCTACAGTCTTAATCTCATCATCTTCAAGATCCTTCCTTGTCAATATGTTTGTTCTTTCTAAGGAACTTTTACCCAGATCATATCTTTGATTTCTATACACACTAGCCTTGAATGCAGTTTCAGACTTAGGAAGAGAATCTCCAAACCCACTCATTTCAAATGCTGAAAGCTTACCAACCAATGGATCCCTTGTGACAATTGTTATTGTCCTAATTTCTCCAATGGCTGCAACCTTGTGTTTGTAAGCTGTAGGTAATGATCTGAGCACTTTGGCAACAATTTTTTATTCATCTAATACTCCACCTGCATATCTAATACCGGTCACAAGTTCATTTACTTTTTGCATGTAGTAAGTATTGTTTTCATGTTTACTCATTACCAGTCTTTCATATTTACCCTTCCGGCTTTGTATCTTGGCTCATTTAACATATTTGTGACCTTCATACAAATTTTCCAATTTGTTCCATATTTCATGAGCAGTTTGCAAATCTAGAACATTTGTCAATTCAGTGTCAGACAAGGCACTTAACAATGCTTCTTTGGCTCGAGTGTTACATTTAGCATCTCTGAGTTCATCTATATTTGAAAGTCCATTCTTTGGAATCTTATATACTTTCTTGGTTATTGACCAAATACCATCTCCCATACATTCCAGATGACACTACATGAATACTTTCCAGAGGGAGTAATTTGTTCCATGAAATATCAGACTTTCCTTCTTATAATATGACATCTTGGATCTCCTCAAGCTGTCAAGCTTCTTTTAGAGGTACTTGGCTATGATGCGATGCCCCATCATGAGACCCTAGAGTGTTAGACTAACAAGAGACAATAATACATAATTTTTTTTTAAGCTAAAATATGCATTATACATTAAAATAACAACATTAATACAACTGTAAAACTAACAACTTTAGGGCACAAAACTGCATCAAATAGAATTATAACCATAGAAGTGTTATGCAACACAATGCAACATAAGATTAATAATTTATGCATTTGTTGAGATAAAAGATTAAAAGATTCCATACAAGGTTACAAGGCCTATTACATCAGTTTACAAATTGATACAATAGTGAATGAATAGTACAACTCAGAAAGTGTAAAACAAATTGGGAGATGGAACACTTATGCACTGGACTCGAACCAAACATCCAAAAGAAACAATAGATAGCTCTACCACCCAACCACATGGAACCTTGAGGTCCAATCCTCTGAGCTAGGAGATAACATCAAGACTCCACAAGGCCAACAGCTACGGACAAGCAGAAACAAATTTGACATAGACAACTCAGATCACAACTCAACAAGACAAATCACTCATCAATACAAGTCCATAAAGTACTCCAAAGGCTACAACAAGAGATAAAAGGAAGAAACTATACTGTAGTTGGGAGAGTGTCAACACATGGGCCTAGAATGGGTTTTCCAGGCTATCTCTCACCATAAGCCTGCTCCCATCTATGGTTTTCCTGATGACCTCTCTATAGGCACCAGCCCCATAGGGTGACACATGCGGAGTGAACACTTCCTTTCATGGAGACAAGGAATTTGACCTTGCCAACCAGGCCTTCTCATCCCATCCTTAACCTATGAAAGCACTCAAGGCATGGGTGAGGCATCAAACCTATCTTGTTAAATAAATTACTACCCAACCCCACCTAGATCAATTATTAAGTTATCACTAGATTACAACTTCCATGGGGCTTTCCAGGTAGCCACTTTGGGCACTGGCCCCACCATGGAAGCCACTCCCCCCACACCTAAACATTTTTTTTAAGTTTAATACAAGGAAGGACAAGGAAAAAGTAAAGATCTATCTTTTACAATCCACTACTTTCCAATTTTCCATCTTAACAACAAGGGTTTTCCTTGCCCATTAAAACCACTCAAATCAAAGAAACATTTGAACAGAATGACGACAAAACACAATGAAGACCCAAAAGACCTAACCTTTGGAGTTGGTAAATGCACACAAATCCACTTACATAAATCCGTCTCACAACATTAAACGAGGATATAGATGATTTATGACATGCCTTATAACAATATGACTCAGGACAAAAATGACACAATAGCCAAATTGCATCAATGCAAAATCCAATACAAATTAAGGAATTTTGACCATACTATAATAACAACAAAAGATGGTATAAATCGACAATCAACTCAAAGTTTTTTTTTTACTCTATAAAATGAAGTAAACTAACATATACTACGATATCAACCATTCACGTAGCATGGGATAGTATATTATAAGCATGACTAGCAAATTAATATTTAACAAGCTAATCAATACTTGATTATCACACTATTGTTACCTCATGAAACTAGAAACAATAATTCAAATCACTCTAAAATTTCTATCTCTATATTTATTTACTAAAATAATGTATCATGGAAATAACAACTTTATATACATCATTACTCCCAACAAGGAAATTTTCAAACAAGACCATATTAAAATTTGACTCAACATAACACCAATGAGTGACATAGATCAGCAACATAGAAGGACAAAATAACCTATTTTGTTTCATCTAATAATTGCATAGTCATTACCATAGAATCTAGCATGCTTAACTTGAAACACACTAAAACTTAAACTAATTATTTATTTACTTACTAACATTTACGTGTCATGAACTAGCATATTCCAATACATAACTAACAAGTTTAAAAAATGACCATATGAATCTAGTATAAAAATTTAAATAACTCTAACTCATTATTTAATTCCAAAAAGGTAGTATATCATAGGATAGCAATTAAGAAAATTATATTTAATAAAATGAGCACTAACTTAATTATTTAATCTACTTGCATCTACCAAAAACAACATTAATTTAATAAATTTACTTCTAAAATGATACAATTCTATCCTACTACCATATGAACATTCTAATATTAACTTAATCTGTAATATTCTAATATTAACTTAATAAATCAAAACTACAATCACAAACCAAAGTTAATGAGTTGTTCACAGAGTTTAACTAGAAGCTTACTAATAGCAAGATTTCCTCCAAGCATTCTAAATAAATTCAATAACAACTCCCTATTCTATGAACTCAAAGAATTAAATTTTCATTGCAGAAGAAGGACATTTCACCATTTTATTTGCAGAGTTAAAAGAAAAATTAGAGGTATGGGAATGAAAATCATCTGAGGTCTAGACAAAGAATAACCAGAGCATTTTAATTGACTAGAAGAGGAGAACTAGTAAAAGATTCAGAGAAATTAGAGATGTCATAGGTAAGAACAAGATTTCATTAACATTATTTTCATTAAAAGAAAATTTCAGGCCACAAAAACAAGATCCAGAGAAGCTAGGAGGAACCCAAAGGATCCATAGAAGTTGTAGACTAAAAAAAAATTAAGAAGCAGAAAAAAAATCATTTAAAATGATCATTGTGAAGGCTATACAATGGTCATACAACGTCCCAAAGTGAGGGTCAGAATGTCAATCAGAAAGAATATCGTACCAGGCTCCTTCTAGCGTCGTACGGTCAACAGGGAGGGAAGAAAATAGAAATTTCAACCAAAAGAAAAATATAGATGGGAGTCTCCTACGCCATATGGTCAAGGCACAATATAAGGTATTTCTCAAACTTCAGTAGCATATACATGGTGTCGTCCATAGCTGAGGTAAAAAGAATTGCAAAAATTTCCATTTAGTTAAATCGTTTCCAAAAGAAGCAGTGTTAGAGCTTCAAATCTTGATAAAATTATGAGAAACTAAGGTTGGAAGAGGCCTTACTATGGCACTGAGAGTAGCTAAGGAAAAGAAATGAGGCAAGAACTAGAAAAAAAAAATGCTTCATATGGGTTATTTCCTTTTTAATTTGGGTCACTTTGCAAGATTTACAGATTATTGGACTCCAAGTTTTCAAGAAGGATTTTAACAAAGAATGAACCAAAAGAAGAGTAAATTTTGAAGTAGCAACAGAGGTTAAAACATTGATAGACATCAAAGTGCAATTCCCAAGATGAGGGCGAGGTTAGGGGCAACTACATTCAAACACACAACTCACAGAACTATTCAAGCTACCATAAGATTTAAATTCCAAGCTATAGAAATGTAAATTTCTCACAAACCACAAAATGATCATACTACAATAAGATAAGATTTAAAATTCTAAGCTATAGACATGCAAAATTTCACACACAGAGAGTCCATATGACATACCCGAATCTCAGTCCCACTTCAGATCTTATCCGTTTCTTGCCACCAATTCTTTGTTTTTCCCCAAATTTCTATCTTTTCTTTCCCACACACAACAACCCCTGAGTACCATTAAAACCCATAGCCACAAACATGCATTTGTTACCAAAATCCCCACTCCTCCAGGAGTTTTAAAATTTTTCTAATAATAGAGATTTCACAAATCCAAGAATTCACATTCGACAGCTCACCACCATAAATTCTTCACTAATAATATTCTTTAATCAACTATATACTCATTACCTGAACCAACAACTTATGACACAAATATTCTTAAATTAATAGATGATTAATTTTAATCTATTTTCAAATTTTACTAAAGTGTTATTCCAAGTTCTAGGCTTAGCAAATTACTATCCAATAAAACATATTAAAAGCATTATTATTTTAATAATAATTCATTAAAGTATTACCAAACTACACATAGGCACAACTAAAATAAAATTCAACAATACTCCACAACACATGACGACCAACAACATGAGGCAAGGACCAAGCATCACAACATGACACCTAACCACAACAAAAGATTGGGACTGACCTAGTGGAATAAACCTCGAGTTATCTCTCATCATCAATATCTATTGGTGTAAGAGCCCGCTCAAACTTGCTATACTAGGTGGAGTCGAGGCTTGGTACCTACAGCCTGCCTCTAAACATTAGGTTGAATATTATCAATCACATATATGTCTACAAACATAGAGTCAGAGAATCATGGCATAGTAGGGTGCTTGAAGCGAGTAGTACTACACCGTCCCTACTCTTGAACATGACAATAACCACTATATTTGAATTCAGATATCAACAAATCTAAAAAAAACATGCTAATATTAAAACATTACTAATCATGCCCAACTCATCATAACTGGAATAATAATAATGTCATCATGAACCCATGACACATGTCAAAACTATATTAGTCAAACATAGTCCATCATGATAAAAATAAACATAAACCATAAGCCTACTAATCCAAATGTCTTAGAACTATCAAAAAGCAATCAAAGAACTCAAAATTGTCTCAGACTGACAAGGAGTAAAGCAAAAACTACCAACTATCACAAGCCAAAAATGAGGGGGCATTACATCCTCCCCCCTAGAGTCAGGCTTACTCCTAGAAGCCTACAAAAAGGAAAGGGTATAACTCTCTCATCCTGGAAGCATCCTCCCAGGTAGCAGAAGTCTCATCATTAGGATCCCACTAGACCCTGATTTGCTCCATGTCTCTACCCTTGAGAGCAAGTCTCCTGTGCTGTAGAATACGTACGGGCTCCAAAGCCAGCTGCCCATCCTCTACCTGTAGAGTAGTCCAATCAAGAACATGAGCAATATCTAGATAGTAAGGTCTAAGTACAAAAACATGAAACACATCATGGATGCATGAAAGGCTAGGCGGCAAATCAAGATGATAAGCAACTGGACCAATCCTCTCCAACAACTCAAAGGGTCCAATAAAGCATGGTGCTATCTTAGAGCCCTTTCTATAACGGATCAGACTCTTTTGTGGTCGCACTCGCAAGAACACCCGATCCCCATGTGAAAACTGTCGATCAATCCTATGAGCATCTACATACTTCTTCTGTCTGTCCTGTGCTACCACCAAATGCTCTCTAATCCTCTCAACCTACTTCTCCATATCTCTAAGCATATCTAGACCTAGAAGAACTCTATCCTCGAGATGATCCCAACTCAAAGGGGTCCTACAAGGATGGCCATACAAGGCCTAAAATGGAGACATATTGATAGAACTGTGATATCCATTATTATAAGCAAACTCCACTAGGTATAGGTAGTCCTCCCAATGGCTCTTCCAATCCATCACATACATCCTAAGCATATCATCGAGAACCTGATTTACCCTTTCGGTCTGACCATCAGTCTCAGGATGGTAAGCTGAACTAAAGTTTAGTTATGTCCCCAAGGCATGCTACAAAGAAGTCCAAAGGGTAGAAGTGAACATTGGATGCCTGTCAGAGATTAACCTACGAGGAATCCCATGAAGTCTAACGATGTCCTCCATGAACACTCTGGGCACCGTAGTAGCATTGTAAGAAGAACGGATAGGACAGAAGTGAGCTACCTTCGTCAACCTATCCACAGTGACCATAATAGCATCATGTCGACAAGAGGATACCAGCAACCCAACAATGAAGTCTATCGAAATGATGTCCCACTTCCACTCTAGAATCAAATGAGGCTACGAAAGACCTGCAGGGTGCTGATGCTCCATCTTCACCCTTTGACACTTAAGACATCTTGACACAAAATCAGCAATATCCCGCTTCATGCCACTCTAAAAGTACAGCGGACGCAAATCTACATGCATCTTCTTGACACCCAGATGAACAAAAAACGGTGCCCGATGCACCTTTGACAACACTAGGGTACGAAGACCCTCAGAACTAGGAATATAGATACGACCCAAATGTCACAAAAGACCATATAAGTCAAGAGAGTAACCAGAGAATCTACCCTCTAAAGGTCTACCAGAATCAATCTTAGACTTCACCTCCTAGTACCAAATATCGGTAGGAAGTGCTACGAGAATCTGACCTCTCAAATCAACTGTGAGAGAGACTACTAAGATCTCATGCCTCTGACCACTAAGAGCATCTGCTACCACATTCTCTTTACCCTGAATATACTTGACCTCAAAGTCATACTCACACAAGAACTCCAGCCAACGCCTCTACCTCACATTCAAGTTTGGCTACGTGAAAATCTACTGCAAACTACGATGATCACTGTGCAGCTCAAACTGATGCCCTAAGATAAAATATCTCCACCTCACCAAGGCATGCACAACTACTGCTAACTGTAGGTCATGAGTGGGATAGTTCAATTCATGATCCTTGAGTTTGCGAGACTCATAGGCAATCACACGACCATCCTACATCAGAACTACTCCTAAACCCTCCAAAGAAGCATCGGTCCAAACAACAAAGTCCCTAGTAGGATCAAGAACTACTAAAACAGGTGCACTGTTCAACTGCTCCTTAAGGGTTTGAAAAGTTGCTTGACACTACTCTAACCAAACAAACTTCTTTCCTTTCCTCTGAAGAGAAGTAATAGGATGGGCAATCCTCAAAAATCCCATAACAAATCAGCGATAGTAGCCTGCCAAACCCATAAAACTGCGGACCTCAGAAACATTAGTAGGTGTAGGCCAATCCATAATAGCTTGGATCTTTGAAGGATCCACTGCAATACCCTTGTGACCCATGAGCCAAATACTTCACCTCTATTTGAAAGAATTTGCACTTTGACAAATTAGCATAGAGCTAATTTTCTCTCAGACACTGCAACACCTAATGCAAATACTCTTCATACTCCTCCATAGACCTCAAATAGATCAATATATCATCTAGAAAGACAAGGAAAAACCTATCGAGATAAGTGCATAAAACACCATTCATTAGGCTCATGAAAACTGAAGGTACATTTGTCAACCTGAATGGTACAACTGTGAACTCATAATGTCCATAACGGGTACGAAATGCTATTTTGTGAATATCTGCCTCAAATATCCACAACTGGTGATATTCTGACTTAAGGTCAATTTTAGAAAACACCTTAGCTCGCTTAATCTAGTCAAACAAATCATCGATCCGAGGCAAGGGGTACCTATTCTTCACTGTCACCTTATTGAGCTGTCGATAATCAATACACAGCTGTAGAGTTCCATCCTTCTTTTTCACAAAGATCATAGGTGCTCCCCAAGGAGAGACACTAGGTCGAATGAATCGCTTGGCTAACAACTCCTCTAACTATAGTTGGAGCTCCTTAAGCTCCTGAGTGGTCATCCTGTATAGAGCTTGAGAGATAGGCTCTACGTTGGGAAGAAGATCAATCCTCAAGTTGATTTCATGCTTAGGTATCATCCCTGGAATCTCAGAAGGAAAAACATCAGCATACTCCCTCGAAAGTGGGTGATCATCAAGAGATGCCTCTCAACTCTCCTCCATCTCCAAGTCACTAACAAAAACTACAAAAAGCTGACATCCCTGATGCATACATCTCTTACGTTGTATAGCAGAGATCATACGTAGGGAAATAGGTCTCTGAACTCCTACAACCTCCACCTCTACACCAAAATCATCCACACATCTAACAGACTTATGTTGACAATCGATCACTGCCCGGTGGGCCTCTAGCCAATCCATCCCCAAACCTATATCATCCAATCCAAGGGGTAGAGTACAAAGGTCTACTGTAGTAGATAGACAACCAATCCTCAACTCACAACTGAGCACTAGAGACTTAACCATGACCTTAGCCCCAAAAGCTAACTCAACCTACCACCTATCATCCTGCATTGTTGCCACTAAGCCACAATACTCCATAAGAGTAGAAATGAATGAATCAGATGCACTAGAATCAAAAGGAATAGAAAAACCACTACCTCACATGAAACCAGAAGTCTCCACCTTCGTGCTCTACCTAATGATTATCAACTGCTACAAAGACTCTGTACGATCTGCCTGCATCACCAACCATTGGCTCTTAAGCTACCGGTCAATGTCTAAACCCTGAAGTACTCCTCTGAGGACATTATTTAGTAATATGGCCCTATTGGTCACAAGAGAAGCACCTGATACCTCTACCGAAACCACTGCCACCCTGGAAAGCACTAGACTACTAGAAACTACCCCTGCTCACTACAGACTACATGCTTTAAGTAGTGCACTCAACACGTTCCTACCTAGATCACTGCAAATTCTAGTTCTTCTTGTTTTGAAATCTGCTACCCTACTGATGCTATAAATTATTTGGTTTGGACTAAGAGTACTACTGCTATTGTCCACCCTTTGAGGGTACATGAGATCCTGATGCCTGAGTATGAACACCCTAAGAACCATATCCCAAAGAAGGTGTACTGCCAATATGTACACCTATATGCCCATCGATTGCCATAGCCAAATTCTCCTCCACTAACTGAGCTTTCTCCATTGTAACCTCCATAGACTTAGGTTTGAATACACGAACCCCTCCACTAATTTGGGCATTCAGGCCCCTGATAAAATGTTGTACTAGCATAGACTCGTCATCTCTGATACCTGCATACTGTTTCAACTCATAGAATCTACGTTGGTACTACTCAACTGACATGGCCATCTACCTCAGGTTGTGAAACTCATCTGCGCGGCACTTCCTCCAATGATCAGATAGGAAATGGGCTTTGAATCTCTATAAAAATAACTCCCAAGAGATAGTGCTAATCTCCAAATATAGCTTCTGCTCTTCTAACAGCCACCAAGGCAAAGCAAACCCTCAGAGATGCAAAATAGCACATCTCACTTTGGTGTTGCTGCCATAAGGATGCATGGTGAAACACCTACCTATATCCAATAACCAAGTCTCTGCCTCTAGGCCACTACCAGCTCCATCAAAGGTGGGAGGGCATGCCCTAAGTAAATCTTTCATATGGCTAGCTAGTGTGGCCTCCTGCTCAACTGTCAACTCTCTCCTCCTAGGTGATCTTTCTCTTTCCCTAGGTTCCAGTTGATCTACCTCCTAACCTCCTCTAGGCTGCTCAACCTCCTACATCAGGCCTAAATAGGCAAGGGCCTCTTCAAGTAGTTGTCTCAACTAGGCTCCCTCAAGCCGGCCTTGACCCTCCATATTCTGACCCCCACCTTCATGGGTACTCTCATGAGGAGAACTAGGAGGAGGTGTACCACCACCACCTCTCCCACGACCCCTACCTCTGCCATGACCTCAACCCCTACCTCTAGGCATCTATTACAATTAGAAAGGGACACAATAGAGAGGAAGTTAGTCTACAGAGTTTAAGCACTAGGTCACATAATGGGCTCAATTGTAAATAGAGTACCTAGTGTTTAAACCTGGCTCTGATACCAAATGTGATGCCCTGTCATGCAACCCTAGAGTGTTAGACTAACAAGAGACAATAATACAGAATTTTCTTTTTTTTCAAGCTAAAATATGCATTATACATTAAAATAACAACATTAATATAACATTAAAAGTAATGTACAACTAACAACTCTAGGGAACAAAACTGCATCAGATAGAATTATAACCATACAAGTGTTATGGAACACAATGCAATAGAAGATTAATACTTTATACATTTGATGAGATAAAAGATTACAACATTCCATACAAGGTTACAAGGTCGATTACATCAGTTTACAAATTGATACAATAGTGAATGAATACTACAACTCAGAAAGTGTAAAATAAATCTAGAGATAGAACACTTCTGCACTAGACTTGAACCAAACATCCAAAAGAACCAATGGATAGCTCTACCACCCAACCATGTGGAACCCTGAGGTCCACCACTCCGAGCTAGGAGATAACATCGAGGCTCCACTAGGCCAACTACTACAGACAAGTAGAAAGAGACTTGACATAGACAACTTAGATCACACCTCAACAAGACAAATCAATCATCAATACAAGTCAATAAAGTACTCCAAAGGCTACAACAAGAGGTCAAAGGAAGCAACTACGCTGCAGTTGGGAGCGTGTCATCGCATGGTCCTAGCATGGGTTTTCTAGGCTATCTCTCACCAAAAGTTGGCCCCCATCTATAGTTTTCCTGGCAACCTCTTTATAGGCACCTGCACCATAGGGTGACACATGCGGATTCGACACTTCCTTTCATGGAGACAAGGAAGTTGACCTTTATCCCATCCTTAGCCTGTGAAAGCACTCAAGGCATGGGTGAGGTATCAAACTTATCTTGTTAAATAAATTATTACCCAACCCCACCTAGATCAATTATTAAGTTATCACTCGATTACAAATTCCATGGGGTTTTCCAGGTAGCCAATTTGGGCACCGGCCCCACCATGGAAACCACTCCCCCTGCATGCAACTAGCACTCCTAAACATTATTTTAAGTTCAATACAAGCAAGGACAAGAAAAAGTAAAGATCTCTTTTATAATCCACTACTTTCCAATTTTCTATCTTAATAATAAGGCTTTTCCTTGCCCATTAAAACCACTCAAATCAAAGAAACATTTGAAGAAAATGACGACAAAACAAAATCAAGACCCAAAAGACCTAACCTCTGGAGTTGGTAAATGCACACAAAGCCACTTACATAAATCCGTCTCACAAAATTGAATGAGGATATAGATGATTTATGACATGCCTTATAAGAATATGACTCAGGGAAAAAATGACACAATAAATTGCATCAATGCAAAATCTGATACAAATTAAATAAGGAATTTTGACTATACTATAATAACAACAAAAGATGGTATAAACCGACAATTGGCTCAAAGTTTTTTTTTACTCTCTCTAAAATGATGTAAAATAACATATACTATGATATCAACCATTCACGTAGCATGGGATGGTATATTACAAGCATGACTAGCAAATTAATATTTAATAAGCTAATCAATACTTGATTATCACACTATTGTTACCTCATGAAACTAGAAACAATAATTCAAATCACTCTAAAATTTCTATCTCTATATTTATTTACTAAAATAATGTATCATGGAAATAACTACCCTATATACATCATTACTCCCAACAAGGAAATTTCCAAACAAGACCATATCAAAATTTGACTCAACATAACACCAATGAGTGACATAGATCAGAAACATACAAGGACAGAATAACCTATATTGTTTCATCTAATAATTGTATAGTCATTACCATAGAATCTAGCATGCTTAACTCGAAACACACTAAAACTTAAACTAATTATTTATTTACATACTAACATTTACGTGTCACAAACTAGCATATTCCAACACATAACTAACAAGTTTAAAAAATTACCATATGAATCTAGGATAAAAATTCAAATAACTCTAACTCATTATTTAATTCCAAAAAGGTAGTATATCATAGGATAGCAATTAACAAAATTATATTTAATAAAATGAGCACTAACTTAATTATTTAATCTACTTGCATCTACCACAAACAACATGTCAATCAGAAAGAATATCGTACCAAGCTCCTTCTAGCATCGTACAGTCAATAGGGAGGGAAGAAAATAGAAATTTCAACCAAAAGAAAAATACAGATGGGAGTCTCCTATGCCATATGGTCAAGGCACAATCTAAGGTATTTCTCAACCTTCACCAATATATATACGGTGGCTTCCATAGCTAAGGTAAAAAGAATTGCAAAAATTACCATTTAGTTAAATCATTTCCTAAAGAAGCAGTGTCAAAGCTTCAAATCTTGATAAAATTCTGAGAAACTAAGGTTGGATGAGGCCTTACTATGGCACTTAGAGTAGCTGAGGAAAAGAAATGGGGCAAGAACTGAAAAAAAAATGCTTCATATGGGTTATTTCCTTTTTAATTTGGGTCACTTTGCAATATTTACAGATTATTGGACTCCAAGATTTCAAGAAGGATTTTAACAAAGAATAAACCAAAAGAAGAGTAAATTTGGAAGTAGCAACAAAGGTTAAAACATAGACAGACATCAAAGTGCAATTCCCAAGATGAGGGCGAGGTCAGGGGAAACTACATTCGAACACACAGCGCATAGAATGGTTCAAGCTACCATAAGATTTAAATTCCAAGCTACAGAAATTCAAATTTCACACACAAAGCACAGAACGATCATACTACAATAAGATAAGATTTAAAATTCTAAGCTACAGATATGCAAAATTCCACACACAAAGAGTCCATATGACATACCTAAATCTTAGTCACACTTCAGATCTTCTTTGTTTCTCGCCACCAATTCTTTGTTTTTCCCCAAATTTCTTTATTTTCTTTCCCACCCACAACAACCCCTGAGTACCATTAAAACCCATAGCCACAAACATGCATCTGTTACCAAAATCCCCACTCCTTTGGGAATTTTAAAATATTTCTAATAATAGAGATTTCACAAATCTGAGAATTCACATTCGATAGCTCACCACCATAAATTCTTCACTAATAATATTCTTTAATCAACTACATACTCATTACCCAAACCAACAACTTATGACACAAATATTCTTAAATTAATTGATGATTAATTTTAATCTATTTTAAAATTTTACTAAAGTGTTATTCCAAGTTCTAGGCAAAGCAAATTACTATCCAATAAAACATATTAAAAGCATTATTATTTTAATAATAATTCATTAAAGTATTACCAAACTACACATAGGCACAACTAAAACAAAACTCGACAATACTCCACAACACATGACAACCAACAACATGAGGCAAGGACCAAGCATCACAACACGACACATGACCACAACAAAAGACTGGGACTAACCTAGCAGAATAAACCTCGAGTTATCTCCCATCATCGATATCCATTGGTGCAAGAGTCCACTCAAACTTGCTATACCAGGTGGAGTCGAGGCTCAGTATCTGTAGCCTGCATCAGAAAAATAGGTTGAATATGATCAAGCACATATATGTCCACACACATAGAGTTAGAGAATCATGGCATAGTAGGGTACTCGAAGTGAGTAGTACTACACCATCCATACTCTTGAAAAAGACAATAACCACTGTATTTGAATTCAGATATCAACAGATCTTAAAAAAACATGCTAATATTAAACCATTACTAATCATGCCCAACTCATCATAAATGGAATAATAATAATGTCATCATGAACTCATAACACATGTCAAAACAATATTATTCTAACATAGTCCATCATGATCAAAATAAACATAAACCATAAGCCTACTAATCCAAATGTCTCAGAACTGTCAAAAAGAAATGGAAGAACTAACAACTATCTCAGACTAACAAGGAGCAAACCAAAAACTACCAACTATCATAAGCCAAAAATGAGGGGGTGTTACATCTGATACCAATTGTTGGAAATAGTCCAGACAACTAAGAGGGGGGGTGAATCAGTTGTCCCTAAACTTTAATCTTTTCTAAACTTTTAAGTCTTCTTTATAATCAGATTAATGATAAAAACATTTAAGCATGAATCAACACAAGAGTAGAAACAACATGAACACATAACACTAGAATTTTGACATGGAAAACCTAGTTAAGGGAAAAACCACAGTGGGGATTAACCCATAAGAAGTGCATACCATATTAAAAGTACTTAACAAAATAGAAGGCACATGCCTTAGGGATCACTACCTAGAGCTCACTACTCAAGAAAAGGCTCACTGCCTATAAGAGATTATGATTTACACAGAGATAGTGAACTGAGAAATAGCATCTATATTCATGCCTGAATTAGTCTCCTTGATGGCTCAAAAAATTCTACTCCTATCTTCAAATTATTCTTCACTGACTCTTCACTCTAGACTCCCTTTGTACCGCTTCTTCTCTGCTCTATTTTTCTATCCTTTCTTCATATTTAACTCATTTGTTCAAGGATAATTTTCCACAACTCTTCAACAAGTATTTATACACTTCATTGACCTTGGAATGATCAACAAGGTCAGCTAAACTTGATGTGGAACATTACATTGTTGACCAAACATAACTCAGACTTGGATCATACTCAGTAGCTACTCCATGCTTCATAAAACGCTCTTTGGATCATCTACAACAAGCTAGGAACATCCGGTCAGCCAAGACTAGGAAGAATGTCAACTTGAAAGAAGAAACCTTCAATCAACAAGCTCAAACTTCAATCTGGACCTCTAACATAGTACCCACATGATCTAGAGTCGTCCATAAGCACATTTAAATCATCAATAACATTCATTCTAAACCAAATTACTAGAATCACCTATATCTTCCTCTGGAACCTCAAGAACATTATCTGCCATGACTGTCAAACTAGAAAGATCGCTTGTGGACCTCCAAACCATGAACCATAGGAGATGATGATACACACTGACTTCCCAAACATATCTTTAGATCCATAGACCATAATATTTCATGGTAGAACAATCTGGACCAACTTACTATCACACTATCTCTTTGGAGTACTACAGAATCCAGTTCTACTTAGATGCCCATAACTTCTTCAGATCTTTATGTAGACTTCTCAAATCTTGACCGGAGCAACCTCTAACAATCCTCTACATAGCTATATGGTCCACATGCATTGATTGTTATTAATTTTCTCAATATCCTCAATAATCTAGTCTTCTATGCAGACAACAAAATAGGATACAGTTGACACCAATGGAAACAAGGATATGTTGACATCAATGACAACACTACTTAGGCACATATTTGTAACATGAAGATGATGAAGATGTGTAATGATTAGGTATGATTTGGTTTTGATCAAGAAGAAGGTGACAAAGAATGATTAGGGTTTGAATTATGGTGACTTGGATATGATTAGGATATGAAGTGGCTAAGAAGGGTGATTAGGATGAAAGTGATTAGATTTCAATGTGTTGGAAAGAATGTGTAGAATGACTTGTCTTTACGTGTTTGGTGGCTAGATCTTGATTTGGCAATGTTTAAACAAATGATTGCACATGTAGAAACATGAATCACTCACGCAAGACACATATGCAAGTTTAAATTTTAAATTGAAGAATGTGATGATGATTAAACAATCACACATAGAAGACACATCAACAAGGCCTAGAACTAGTCAAGTGTGGGTATGGCCAATTAGGTCTTAATCTAGGTTACACAAGATTAACTAGGGGAATGAATTGAAGGCAAAATCCTGCCACATAGCCAAGAGAAAGGGGTAACCCACCCTTCACCTTCACTTCTCAAAGGTATAAAGTTCTTTGGGGCTTAGCCACGAGTGACAAGATTTCAACTTCCAACAAGGGTGTCTTTCAATTCACACCTCAGTTGAGGTTGTCCCTTAGAGTGGTGTGTCTCCAAGAAGGCCTCTTAAGAAATGTATGACAAAAGTAAACCAAGTGGGTGTTTTTGATGTCCAAGGTCACCTTATGGTCCAAGGAGAGAGCATACACAGACACACTTGATTCATACTCGCACTTGTAAATTGTCCTTAAGAAAATTAAAATGTGAGGTGTGAAAATGAATGGATGAGAGGTGTTTTTGACTCTCAAGATCGCACGAAGTGCATGAGAAGAGCATACACATCTCTAATCACAATCAAGTTCACCGAGTAGTTCAAGCACTAGTTCTTTTTATGCCCAAGTAAAAATTTGAATGGCATACACTTGTTCATTTTAATGCCCAATTTTGATGTGTGAATGCAAGCAAGAGTTTGTTTTACGAGCCCAAATCGAAGTGTGAGACAAGAAATGTTTGATTTGATTAAATGAGAAATGAAAGATTAGGAGTGCATCTAAAATTTTCACTTCCAATCTGCTGTGTATGACTGATGCAATGTTGTTCTAGCCTTGTGAGGTCACCTACAAGCCACAAAATTGAAAGAGAAAGAAGTAAAATTGCATAGAAGACCATTATATTAAAAAGATAAAGTCTGATAAAATCTGATTAAGATGTCTTGATATAGCTGAATGGATTGCATAAACAAAAAATTTAGAAAATTCTATGCACTTTTAAAAAATCATGAAAATTGGATGAAATATGCAAAAGATATGAGCATTTGAAGTTTGAAATCAAGTTTGACTTTGACCAAGAACAAAAGAAGGAAAATGGTATAGTCACATGATAAAACCTGTACCATTGCGTGCTGATTGAATCATCTTTCCAATGATCCTTTGTTTGCATGATTTTGATATTGTATGATGACGTTATGAGCAAAACAGTCAGATGTATCACAAGAACTAGCAGATACGTTACATAAACTTGCAGATGCCTCACAGAAACTTGTAGATGCATCACATAACTTACAGGCATCATAGAACTTGTAGATACATCACACTATATTTTGGGCATCAAAAACATATGAAATTTGATAAAAAGTGACCCAGACATGAAACCCTAATGTTGAACATAAACCTCAATGATATAAATTAATTATTAGAGGGTTAGACAAACAGATAAAGCATTTAAACTCCCTACAAATAAGATTCAAATGAAAAAAACCCTTGAGAGCCTTAGAAAACCCTAATCAATAGTCAAGTAGATTCTACAAATGCGGTGCAGGATTTAGTAGATGTGAAGCAAGAATCAGTGGATGCAGTGCAGGAATCAGTGTATGTGGTGCAGAAAACAACAAATGTGGCACAGAATGCCATGGATGTGTCACACTGCATTCACGATATAAAAACACATGAAATTTGATAAAAAGCCACCTAAGCATGAAACCTTACTTATGAGCATAAACCCTAATGTTGTATAATCATTGTTAGTGTATCAGAAAAACATAGAGAAATGGGAAATTGATTAGAGAGACAAATAAAACTCTACAAACAAAGTTAAATAGATGCAGCGTACAAAGTCACAGATGTAGTGTAGAAAGCCAGGGATGCAGTGCACAACTTGTAAAACCCTAAATTCATCAAATCCATGCAAAATTTACAAAATTCATTAGTTCACGTCAGGTTCACCAATGTAAGCAAGGGAAAATCAGGGAGAAATCAATCATATCAATCATGAAACCCTAACTAAATAATGAAGTACAAAATAACATAGAAATCAAAACCATGAAAACAAACTAAATCAAATCTCTATGCTAAGCTTGGCTCTCGTCCATTGGCCTTCTCAATCTTGCATAGGAATGTAAAATGTCAAAGATTGTCATTGATGGAAGAATGTTGATGGCTCACTTCAGCGGCATAACACTAGGATTGAAGATGAAGAATGAGAATGGAGATGAAGAGGAATTTTGAATGCATGAGGTTGCTTGCCCATTGATCGCCCCAAATGGCTTGGGAGAGGGTTGATTTATAGGAAAGGATAATTTGGATGAACAGTTGTGATTGCAAGTCTGTGATGGAGAATAAATGAGACCTAATTTAATTAAAATATTATTTAAATTAGTTGGAAAAGGTGGGAAAAGGGCTAATTTAAATAAATATTTTATTTATTGAAATTAGAGGAAAGGTGTGAAATTAATTAAATAAATATGATTTATTTAATTAATTGGCTAATGAAAAAGATCTAGGACAAAATGTCATAAGATGTCTCAAGTAATGTATTTGACAAAGTGTTGTAAGACATGGACAAATTTAGGTGTCTACAATTTTATATATCGCCTCCTTTGTAATTTATTAAAACCATAGCATAGAGTAAAATAAAACTAGAGTTTTGTTGTTTTAAATTAAAAAATATTTTAAAAAATCAAGTGAAGAATTTTTTTGGCTATATATATATATATATATATATATATATATATATATATATATATATATATATATATATATATATATCTGTGTGTGTGTGTGTTTTTTCAATATCATTTTGGTAAGTTTTAATATTTATTAAAATTATAGCTCCACAACTCTTTAAAAAATATAAACCTATGATTTTATTTAAATGTTAATTTTTTTCTTGTCTCTATGTTGTTATTTTATACAACTTTTACTATTTAACTTCTTAAATATAAGACATTGAGGAAAATATTCATCTTCATAATTGTATTATGGATTGTTTAGAAATTAATTTGTGTTAAATTGTGTTCTGTTAAATTATTTTGTTTTAGTTATATAAGGGGAATGTTTGTATGTGTCTCATTTACCCCTCTTTCTCTATCTTTAAGTTTTCTTAAGAGGATGGAAACTTCCAACCCCACTTGTGTCAAGTAATTATTATTATTAGTTTTTATTGCGTTTGGAGTTGCGTAAATTTTTTCTCTTATTATGAATTTTCTTACAATTAAACTTTTTATAAGACTATTTAATAATGAAATATGTGATGAGCTAAAATTAATTAATGTTGATGATTTTTTAATAATATTATATGTTTATTTTATTCCAAAGTATTAAATTGGTTTTAATAATATAGCCGAGAATTGTATTACAATTTATTTTATATTGAGAAGAATTACTGTCACATCTCATTTTTACGAACAATATGATTAATCTAGTTTAGTGAATAATTATTTTGATTTACTTTACTTTAAGTAATTTTGAGTACATGGAGGTAATTATTATGATTTATATTGACAAAAATTAGAAATTGTTTTAAATATTGGATATTGTAAATGCAATGATTTGCTTCGGCTATGTTTTTGGAGACACTAACCTATTGACGTCAAGATGAGTGCAAACGGATGCAGGTACTCGTCAAAGACGAGAACATGGCTGAGGTAGAGATGTTCTAGCCACATGGAAAGAACTGATAGATGTATTACCCCGATGTAATCACACACATCACGTAGTTGCATATGCATTATTGATTGGCTTTGATTGCTTTAATGCGTGGATGTTAACAATCTTTGAATGCATGATGTGATTACTCAATTTAACATCTTTTTGAATTATGTTTGAATGGTGTGATAATAATAAGGAAATATAAATGATTGTATCTTAAATTAATTAATAAGATATTTCTTATAGACGTTTTGAAAACATGTTCCTTCAAAATAAATAAGTATATTAAATTATATATAGATAAATATGCAATATTATATTGCATTTCTATTTTAATTATTTAATTGGATTTGTTTTAATAACAATAGTTAAATTAGATTAAAAATAGTGTTATTATATTTAGATGAGTAAACAAAAGAATTAAATATAGGCTTCCTGTCATTCATGCGATAGTAACCTGAAAAAATATTATTTTATTGTTTTAAATAGCATTTTATTTTCTCTAATTCTATTGGTCGATTATTCATGCAAACTGAAATAAAAACTTTAGTTTTGAACCTAATCTTGGACCAACATAAATAAGAGTTGAGTTTTTGGTTAAAAGAAAAGGGCTTCGCAGTCAGAAAATTCCATGAATTCCTAAGAGCAACCCACGGTGTGCAGTAAGAAAAAGGTGATTTTGAGTAGCAAAAGCTAGTCTTGGGCAACATCAAAGCTGAGATCTCTAGGTCGCAACAGGAGAGAAGGCAACAACTCTTCTACAATTCTTCTTCAATGAACTAATATCACCAAGTTTTTATCTCATGAGTTTGCATTCCTGATTAACATTTTTTTATGGCCGAATAGAGATAGAATTTGGTTGGGCTTTTGTCTGGGTTTGTTGACCCTTGTTCTGCCTAAGTCATTCCTTGTTTTGGTCGATCTTTATTCTGGCTGGCCATCCCTCTATTCTGGCCACTTGTATATTCTTTCTGGTTGGCAAAAACATTGAAATTGCTTTACTCTAAAAACTATATCTGCATTCTTGTTTTAAATCGATGATAGACATTGTTCTTGCTTCTATTCTTGTGTTTATCTATTGTCTAGACGATTTGACCTAAGTTTATTTTCTCTTGTCACTGCTCCCTACTCTTCTTGGTCAAACCATTCTCTAGTAACCAGTTACCTTACCTTCTGAAGACTATTTGAACCGTGATTTGTAGCAGCCTATTTTAGTTGGCCAAATATAGTTATCGATCTAAAATATTTTAAGCCTAAATTAGGCCGTTGACTTCATCTACTAACCCATCATCCCCATCATTCAGCCGTTTGGCCTTCTTGGAGGATCTTGTATAGATCGATCACCCTTTAGTTCTTGCAAATTGTCATTTCCAGATCTTGATATTGCCATTTGAAAAACATATTTTATCAAAATCCGTTGATGCCATCAACTTATTCTCTGTCAGATATTTATATTATAGATATTATTTTTCTGTATGACTGCTTTTTTTTCTTGTATGTTGGCTGAAGCGGTTATGTGATAACAATTGACCTTACTATAAGAAAATTGTATTCTTGAAAATTAGAAAAGAAAGCTATTGTTAACTCCATAGACATTCCTCAATTACTACTGTGTAAAACACCATTTTTCAAACCATTATCATGGATGACAACAAGCTATTACAAACTCTGTGAATTGTTTATTTTACCATTCTGCCACCGCTCCTATCACCACAGTGATAGGAAGGTTGTAGAGAGATGTATATTCTTAAACTACATGCTTAACAAATTAGTTTCTTGTCACCAGAATAACAATAAGTTAAAACAATTTGGGAATGAGATTTTTATTATGTTTTTATGACTGAAAAATTAGATTATACTATGATTTATGTTCATGTTTTTATTTCTATGACAGTTCCTATTGCAGTGGTGACACGAGGTCTATTTTTATAGTTTTTATTATTTTTGTAGTTTTTAAAACTTCCTATCACAAAAATAACAACAAGATAGATTAATATCTTAGAATGGCTATTATTGAAGACATTGTGACTGAAATACAAGATTAGAAATTATATCAAATTGATAAACTTATGAGTTTGATTGTATGCCCAAAAGACAGTTTATTGCTTGAAAGTGTATTTTCCTTATTTAATGTTTGGGAAAGGGATTGGATTGATTTATTGGAAATCTTGAATTTGTTATTCTTTACTTATTTTCTTGCTTCTTCGGGAAAGAAGTAGTTTTTATATAAGAATGTATTGGGTTACTTTTGGGATTGTGATGCCGAATGTGTATTATTAGAGATGGCTTTTCCTCTTTACAGGAATTGACCAATTTACTTAAATGATTAGATCTAATTGGAATAACATTGAAATAGACATTCATTGTCTTAACAAACTTATTTATTGATATCTCTGCCACATCCTGTTGTGAGACAATTTTCTTTTCATTACTTAGAATTGCACATTCATACATTAGGGTTGCATCAAGTGTTCCCTCCTATAGTTGTTACCAGGGAGCTAGATATTTCGTATAGGGCTGGGTATCCTTCAATTCAAGAAAGGATCCAAGGAAGTGTAAATAGTTCATGGTTCGGTGGAAAAGCACCTGAGCCATGTTCCCATCTCTCAGTTTTTAGGTGGTGGACCACTTGGTTCATGCAGCTAGAGAGTGTGTTGATATATTTATTAATGGCATGATTGCCAAGGGATTTATGTATATTATTTTATAGTGCTTGTTAAATGGATTAAGCATGACTATGTAAGACTCATTAACATTGAGATTCATATTTTTGAGATTATCTTTTATTGGAGATATTGTGATTAAGCAGATTAATTACATGTTTTATCTTTGAAATTTGTTTCTAAGTGGATTATTTACATCTTTTCATTTTAGATATTGCAATGTTGTATTTAAGCAGATTATTTACTTCATTTATTTTTGAGTTGGTTTAGATGCCTTAACATGATTTGTGAGGCTTTACATTTGGTATCAGAGCTCTAGGTTTAACACTACGGCCTTTGTTTTTGGGACTATTGTGCTATAGTTGCAAACATGATCTAGATTGTCCATCATGAATACTATCTAAACATTGATCAAGATGAATGATTGGACCATATTCTTGGTCTCATGATCCAACAAGACACAAGGATGAATACTCTTGAACAAGAGATCAGAGGAATTCCTATAGGGTAGAATGCTAATGAAAACCCAAGGGTTCAGACACAAAATGAGAACCCAAGGACATAAGTTCCAGTTCCTGAAGTAGGAGTTATTGCTAATAATTAAACAAAGATAGTGAATGAAGTAGGTTTTTCATTTACTTTTATTTTGGGATTAAATCCTTAGATTGGATCTAAGGTAGATATTCATAACCCAATCACTATGGATGCCACTTTTGAGAAAGAAATAAAGCAAGAGTAGAGGTTGCAACAGACAATAAATTACCATAAGCAAAGAGATGCTAAGTTTTCAAATAAGAAACCACAGAATAATCAACAAAACTATCAATAGAATAAGAAACAAGGCAATAATAGACAGATCAAGAATCTGAAGAGGTAATAACTCTTAGGATGGAAATGGTGGAAACAAAAGAGTTGGCAATAACAACAAAAAAACAATCCGAGGGAAAAAACTAAAGGATCGAGAGCACCTAGGGGTGGATGTTACATCTGTGGAGGAGAGCATTATGTAAATGTGTGTCCACATACTGAGGAAACAATAATCAATAAGGAGCACTGCAGCATTAGATTCATGCTGTAGTGGATAATCAACAAGCAGAGTTTCAAGCAGCACCTATTCAGTTCCAAGGTAAGCTCTATGGACTACCTATTTCTATTTTCATTGATATTGGTGCCACAGAGTGTTTTGTTGATCCTAGAGTAGTATCTAGAAGTTATCTATTACACCTGGACATATAGAAAACTCTTAGACGGTAGAATATGACAATAGTGCAAAAAAGAGAGTAGACTCATGTCTAGCTTGCAGTGAATTAGAGCTTCCTAGTTTTCAGACACAAGTGAATCTGTATGTAACACCTTTAGGCTCTTATGATGTAATTCTAGGAATGAACTGGTTAACTTAACATAAGTCTAGTAAACTATGAAGACAAGGTTGTTAGATGTTTAGATGACATAGGGAACCAAGTGGAAATTAATGGAACTAAGAGACCTTTAGAGCTTAGAGAAATCTTGACTATGCAATTGAAGAAAGCCAAGAGAAAAGGATGTACAATTTATGTTGTCTAAGTAAAGGACCTTGATAAAGAAGAACCAGTGTTCAAGGAGAATATCCAATCCTTAGATATTTTAGAGATGTGTTTCCTATAGAGTTGACAGAATTACCGCCTAAGAGAGAAATTGACTTCTCAATTGACTTACTACTAGGGACTGAGCCCCAATCTAAGGGACCCTATAGAGTTGTATGATCTTAAGGCATAATTGCAGGAGTTATTAAATGAAGTGTTCATTAGACCTAGTGTGTCACCATGGGGCACATTAGTCATCTTTGTAAAGAAGAAGGATGGTACTTTGACATTATGGATTGATTATAGGATGCTTAACAAGGCTACTATAAAGAAAAAGTATCCACTTCCAAGAATAGATGAGCTCTTTGATTAGATGAAAGGAGCAATAGTGTTCTCAAAGATAGACCTTAGATCTGGTTATCACCAATTATGGATTAAGGATGAGTACATCTCTAAGACAGCTTTTAGGACTTGATATGGTCACTACGAGTTCACAGTAGTACCATTTGGATTGACTAATGCTCTAGCAACTTTCATGAAGTTGATGAATAGTATTTTACGAGATTGTTTAGATGATTTTGTGTTAATCTTCCTTGATGACATAGTGATATCCTCTAAATCAATGGAAGAACATGAAAGGAATTTAAGAATTGTTTTGCAGTGGTTGAGAGAAAGAAAGTTTTAGGGTAAATTATCTAAGTGTACATTCTTTCAAGATAAAGTGCACTACCTTGGTCATGTGATCTCAGTAGAAGGGATTGCAGTTGATCTTGAGAAGATAAAAGTAATAATGGAATGACCTACACCATAGAGTGTAACATAAGTTAGAAGTTTTATGGGACTCACAGGCTATTATAGAAAGTTTGTGCAAGGTTTTTCAACCATAGCAACACCGATTACTGCACTTCAAAAGAAGGGTAAGAAATTTGAATGGACAAAAAGGTGTGAGCAAGATTTCCAAGTGCTAAAGGAAAAACTCACAACTGCTCCTATCCTAACCATACAAGATCCTAATGGGCACTTTACAGTTATAAGAGATGCTTTAGGAGAAGGATTAGGAGGAGTTTTGATGCAGAATGAGCAAGTGGTTGCGTATGAGTCAAGAAAGTTCAAACAACATGAGTTCAACTATGCGCATGATCTTGAGTTAGCTACCATAGTTCATGAAGTTTAGAGGTGGAGGCATTATCTTCTAGGTAAGCCCTTTGAGTTGAAGAACTATAATCTAGGGCTCAAGTATATATTTACTCAACCTAACCTTAATGCACAACAGAGAAGATGGTTGGAATTCCTTAGTGAGTATGACTTTGGAATTGAGTATATAAAAGGAGAGGAGATGAGAGTAGTAGATGCTATTAGTAGGAGAAGACATCTGGCTACCACTATTACTATGAGATCCAATTAGAATAGAAAGTGATTCAGAATCTTCAAGGGGATGAGCATTATGAAAGAGTAAAACAAGCTTTGGAAGTTGACCCCTTAAATCATCGGTTTGATGGTTATGTTATTGAATCAGATGGACTATTAAGATTTCAAGGGAAGATGTATATTCCTAACTCATGAGAGTTGAGGAAGTCAGTGCTTGAAGAGATTCACAATGCACTTTATTTAGGTCACCCTGGAGTGACAAAGATGGTTGAACATTTGAAACCTTTATACTTTTGGCCTAGACTTTAGAGGGATGTGACAGAATTTGTAGCTTGATGTTTGGAATGCCAGTGAGTTGAGGCTGAGTATGTGCATCCAACAGGATTGTTGTATCTACACAATATCCTTGAGCACAAGTGACAAGTCATAAGTATGGATTTTTATTCAAGGGTTACCCATGTCTAAGAACAGGCATGATGTCATCGTAGTGATTGGTGCTAAAATGTTAAGAGAAATGCATGATCAAATGAAGTTGATCAAGGAGAAGTTGAAGGAAGCTTTAGATCATCAAAAGAATATACAAATAAGAATAGAACTCCTAGATAGTTTTTAGTTGGTGATAAAGTCTCTTTTAGGGTCAAAACTCATAAGAGTTTAGTATTGTTTGGCAAAGCATCCAAACTTGCTCCTCATTTTGTAGGACTTTTTGATGTTTTGGAAGCGATTAATCTTGTAGCTTATAGACTTGCTCTCCTGCATGCACTTGCCAAAATCTATAATGTTTTTCATGTGTCTTTACTTAAGCCTTATCATCCTGATGCACCACATATTCTTGATTGGCGTGCTTTATAGGTTCAGGATCTAGGAGTGGTGTTGGTGGAGCCCACTCAAATTTTGGGGAAGTGCAACATTAAGTGCGTAGCAGAGATGTGGTGTAATATAAGGTCCAATGGGATCAGTATTCTGAGGACAGTGCCACATGGGAGGATGTAGAGGAGATTGATAGATCTTTTCCTCATTTGAGGATATTGTTTAGATTTCTTATTCATGCATGGATTATGATACTTGAGTTTGATTATTGCTTGAGATATTTGGAGTTTAGTTATGCTTTAATACTTTGAGTTGTTGATTATACTCTTTTGATACTCTGAGTTGATGTTATTGTTTTATGACACCTTGATACTTTATTGGTGGTTGATGGACACTTTATTGTTTTGATGTTTAATAAGACATCGCGATGATGTCTCTTCCAAGTGGGAAAGGATGTCACATCTCATTTTTATGAACAATATGATTAATCTAGTTTAGTGAACAATTATTTTGATTTACTTTACATTAAGTAATTTTGAGTACGTCGAGGTAATTATTATGAGTTATATTGAGGAAAATTGGAATTTGTTTTAAATATTGGATATTATAAGTGCAATGATTTGCTTTGGCTATATTTTTGGAGATACTAACCTATTAATGTCAAGATGAGTGCAAATGGATGTAGGTACTCGTCAAAGCTGAGAGCATGGCTGAGGTTGAGATGTTGTAGCCACTTGGCAAGAACTAATGGATGGATTACCCTAATTCAATCACACACATCACATAGTTGCATATGCATTATTGATTGGCTTTGATTTCTTTAATGCATGGATGTCAACCATTTTCGAATGCATGATGTGATTACTCAATTTAACATCGTTTCAAATTATGTTCAATGGTGTGATAATAATAAGGAAATATAAATGATTGTATTTTAAATTAATTAATAAGATATTATTTATAGATATTTGGAAGACAATAAGTTCCTTAAAAATAATTAAGTATATTAAATTATATATAGATAAACATGCAATATTATATTTCATTTCTCTTTTGATTATTTAATTGGATTTGTTTTAATAACAATAGTTAAATTAGATTAAAAATAGTGTTATTAAATCTAGATGAGCAAACAAAAGAATTAAATATAGGCTTCCTGTCATACATGCAATAATAAGCTAAAAATATATTATTTTATTGTTTTAAATAGCATTTTATTTTCTCTAATTCTATTGGTCGATTATTCATACAAACTTAATTAAAAACTTTAGTTTTGAACCTAATCTTGTACCGCAAAAAATAAGAGTTGAGTTTTTGGTTAAAAGAAAAGGACTTGGCAGTTAAAAAACACGACAAATTCTTGAGAGCAACCCATGGTCTATAGTAAGAAAAAGGCAATTTTGAGTAGCAAAAGCTAGTCTTGGACAATAATAGAGAAGAGATCTCTAGGCTACGACAGGAGAGAAGGCAATAACTCTTCTACAATTCTTCTTCAATCGACTGATATCACCAAGTTTTTATCTCATGATTTTGCATTCCTAATTCACGTTTTTTATGTCTGAATAGAGATAGATGTTGGTTGGGCTTTTGTCTAGGTTGGTTGACCCTTGTTTTGCCTGAGTTGTTCCTTGTTGTGGTTGATCTTTATTCTAGTTGGTTGTTCCTCTATTTTGGTTTTTTATGTATTCTTTCTGGTATGCAAAAACATTGAAATCAATTTACTCTAAAACCTATATCTACATTCTTGTTTTAAATCGATGATAGACATTGTTCTTGCTTTTATTCTTGCATTTATTTGTTGTCTAGATGATTTGACATAAGTTTATTTTCTCCTGTCAGTGCTACCTATTCTTCTTGGCTGAACCATTCTCTAGTAGCTAGTCACCTTACCTTTCTAAGACCATTTGAATTGTGATCTATAGTAGCCTATTTTAGTCGGCCAAATATAGTTATTGATCTAAAGTATTTTAAGCCTAAATTAGGCCATTGACTTCATCTACTAAACTAGAACCCCCATCATTCAGCTATTTGGCCTTCTTGGGTGATCTTGTAGAGATCAATCCCCCTTTAGTTCTTGTAAATCGTCATTTCCAGATCTTGATATTGCCTTTGGAAAAACATATTTTATCAAAATCCCCAAATGCCATCAACTTATTCTCTATTAGATATTTATATTGCAGCTGTTATTTTTTTGTATGACTGCATTTTTCTTCTTTTATGCTGGTTGAAGTGGTTCTGTGATAAAAATTGACCTTACTATAAGAAAAATGTATATTCTTAAAAATTAGAAAAGAAAGCTATTGTTAACTGCATAGACATTCCTCAGTTACTATTGTGTAAAACACCATTTTTCAAACCATTATCACAAACTTTGTCAATTGTTTATTTTATCATTCTGCCAATACTCCTGTCGCCAAAATGACAAGATGGTTGTAGATAGATGTATGTGCTTAAACTGCATGCTTAGCAAATTAGTTTTCTATCACCAGAATGACAATAAGTTAGAACAATCTAAGAATGAGATTTTTATAATGTTTTTATGACCGAAAAAGTAGATTATTCTATGATTTATGTTTACTTTTTTATTTATGCGATAACTCCTATCATACTGGTGACAGGAGGTCTATTTTTATTATTTTTGTAGTTTTTAAAACTTCATGTCACAAAAATAATAGCAAGATAGATTAATATCTTAGAATGGCTATTATTGAAGACATTGTGACTTAAATAGACGATTAGAAACAATATCAAATTGATAAACTTATGAGTTTGATTGTATGGCCAAAAGATGGTTTGTTGGTCGAAAGTGTATTTTCCTTATTTGATGTTTGGGAAAGGGATTGGATTGATTTATTGGAAATCTTAAATTTGTGATTCTTTACTTATTTTCTTGCTTCTTGGGGAAAGACGTAGTTTTTATAGAGGAATGTATTGTGTTACTTTTGGGATTGCAATGCCAAATGTGGATTATTAGAGATGACTTTTCCTCTTTTTAGGAATTGACCATTTTACTTAAATGATTAGATCTAATCAGAATAATATTGAAATAGATGTTCATTGTCTAGGAAACTTATTTATTGATATCTCTGCCACATCTTGTTGTGAGATAATTTTCTTTTCATTACTTAGAATTGCACATTCAGATATCAGGGTTGCATTGGGTGTTCCCTCCTGCAATTGTTACCAAGTACCTAGACATTTCATGTAGGGATGGGTTTCCTTCAGTTCAAGAAAGGATCCAGGGAAGTGTAAATAGTTCATGGTTGGGTGGAAAAGCACTTGAGCCATGTTCTCGTCTCTTAGCTTGAAGATGGTGGACCACTTGGTTCATGCAGCTAGAGAGTGTGTTGATATATTTATTATTGATGTACTTGATTATTGTACCTATTTTTAGATGTATTATGGCATTATTGTCAAGGGATTTATGTATATTATTTTGTAGTTCTTGTTACCTAGATTAAGCATGATTATGTAAGATTCATTGACATTGAGATTCATATTTTTGAGATTATCTTTTATTGGAGATATTGTGATTAAGAAGATTAATTACATCTTTTGTCTTTGAAAGTTGTTTCTAAGTGGATTATTTACATCTTTTCCTTTTGGTTATTGTGATGTTGTATTTAAGTGGATTATTTACTTAATTTATTTTTGAGTTGGTTTAAATGCTTTTACATGATTTATGAGGCTTTACAATTACAAAATAAAAATGAATGATATGATATTATTTTTTACATGTTTTTAAAAAAAATGATAGAAAGGAAAATGAAGTTTATGCCCATATATGGTCGCTTGAAAGTTCATTCATCCATCCATCATGGTATTATTGATAAAACATAATTGTATTAATTTAATATGATGTGCTGATAATTAAATTAGTTTTTAGTTTTGATTTGATTGTTTTATTTTTTATAATTAGGGTTAGAGTTTATAATTTTACTTTTAGCTTAACTTATATTTAATTTCTAATTTTACGATATAATTTTTGTATCAATGGAAAAAAGACATAGAGGAGGCCCATTCTAGAGGAAAAGGAGGTCATGACTGACAAATCTATAGAAAAGACAAAGTTTGTATGGTGTGAAATAAAGTACCTCAAAAAGATTAATATGATAGAGGTACAAAAATAAATAAAAAGAACAAATGGAACTTAAAAATCTACTTGTTTAAAACTCTCAAGCAAGTGCACTCAGATATCAATATTTTGAGCAAAGCTATGGTAATTATGGACAAGTTTATCAATGAGATGTTTAAGAAAATTGCAACCAAGGCAGCTTACTTTGCTCACCACAACAAAAAGAATATCATCAACATATGAGAGATTGAGATAGCTATGACGGTTTGTCTTCCTCAATAGCTTGCAAAATGTGCAGATGCTCACTGTTCAAAGATAGTTGGTGAGTTCATGAAGGCTTGATCTTTTTGTCTCTATTTTGAATTAGGTTTAATTTTGTGTGAAGGGTTATTATCCTTAAATTTTATATAAGGAAAGTCTCCATAAATAATTTATGAAGGAATTTTTGGTTTTAGATTAGTGAATCTTGATATTAAAATTTCATATTAATCTTTCAAATTATGTCTTACATTTTAAAAGTAAAACTATAATTTTATATATTTCCATTTCTAAATTAAATTATACGTAGGAATAAGACATGATTGTTTAATTTTTAAATAATAGTATATATTAGTTTGTGTAAAGGGTTAGATTAAGATTTTTTAATAAATGCTCATAAAAGCTAAATTGAGAAAGTCCTTTAAAGGGCAAGTATAGATCATACTACATATAAAAATTCCTCAATAGAAACTAATCTTATAGTTAAAATATTTATTTTAAAGGGCAAGTAGAGATAATTACTTGGTATTAGTTGGTATTAATCTTATCATGACTTGATAAAAAATCAAAGATATAAATATATGAGTAGAGAATTACAAAACAAGTCCTAAAAAGTTAAAACTAGAGGTAGTCATTTCATTATAGCTTAAAAAATTAAGCTCTTAATTGCCATGGAATTGCCAAAAAGGGCCTATAATATAAATTAATAAATGGCGCCATCTATACCAAGAGAAATATTGTGGACCTTAAATGGAAAATATAACTAAGCATCTAATACTTTATCTACTTCCAACTATTGAAAAGAAATCAAATAAGTTTCTCACTTAAGGCATAAATAATTTTGATAGAATAACTTATAACTGCCAAATTATGTAATGTTAGGGATACAATTAGGGTTAGGGTTATTGTTACATTTAGGGATAGGATCTACAAATAGGGTTTAGGTTAGGAGCAGGGTTAGAATTAGGGTATTCAAAATGTAATATTATTCTAAAGATCAAAAGAAGGTACATAAACTAATTATTTGAGGATGATCATAGATTCATAAAGCCTTGAAGTTGCATACTTCATACTATTTTCAAAGAGGCTACTCAGAGGTCTATACTAAGGGTTAGAGTTTATAATTTTATTTTTAGCTTAACTTAGATTTAATTTTTAATTTTATGATATGATTTTAAGGTGATGCCAAAGTTCAAACATATGCTTGATATAAGCAAATTGGATGGCAATGCACAAACAATAAATGACTCAAGTCCAGCTGAATGTGAAATTTAGTTTAGTCACACATACAAAGTGAATGTGAAAGTTAGTTCATACACATCTTACACACATAAAGTGAATGCCAAAGTTCATTCACATAAACATGTGCACACACAGTGAATACCAAAACTAATTTTCAAACATACCCACCCACACACAATAAAAATCATAGTTAATTCACACACACATACACTTGACACAAAGTGAACATCAATGTTTTTGTACAAACATAGAGTGAGTGTCAAAGCTAATTCACAGACACATGCACGTACACACAATGTGACAAATTTCATTCAAATACATAGGAACACACTTCACACAAACTGAATGATGAAACTAAATATCTTTTACACACACACACACACAAATTTCACATGAAGTGAATGCCAAAGTTAATTTCACACACAAATTTTACAAAAAGTGAAAATCATTTAGTTTTTTTGTACATCACACAAAATCATATCCAAAGTTCATTTGTACACACACAAAAAAGGAATGTTAGTTCTTTCAAGTGCATTCCACATAAAGTGAACATCAATGTTCATTCATAAACTCTACACAAAATGATATCTAAGGCTCATTTGTATACACAAAATAAAGAATTTTAAATCTTTCAATTGCATTATACACAAAGTGAATATCAAAGTTTGTTCATACACTCCACAAAATGTGATAGTTGAAGTTCATTCATTTCACAAAATGTGTTAGCTTAAATCCATTCATAAATAAAAAAAATAAATAAATGTAAAATTTCTTTCAAGCTCACATAGATACACAACAAATCCCAATGTTGGTTCAAACTCATATACCATACAAAGTGAATAACAAAACTATTTTTTAAAAACACACACTAGAAAGTGAATGCGTAAATTAACTTTCCCACACACACACAATTTACATAAACAAAAAGTGAATATGCCAATGTTCAAACATAATTCATTCACATAAATTTAGTACAAGCATGCATTAATACCTAAGATTAAACATTCCAAACTATGAACACACTCATAAAGTGGGTGCCAATTTTTTAAAACATGGTAATGTTCAAATACACACACTAGATAAAGTTGAATGCCCAAATTAAATTTCACACATACAATTGACACAAAATGAATGTCAAAGTTAAAACACACACTTCACACATAGAAAATGAACATGTGCCAAATTTTAAACATGCTTCATGCACAAAGTTATCTCAATCACACAGAAGTAAATGTACTCGAGTTTAAATATGTCAAAGAACAAACACACACAAAGTGAATTTCGAAGTTAAAGCACACTCTTCACACAATGTTAGTTTAATCACTTCATAGAAAGTTGATTCAAACACACACTTCATACATATATGTTTTTAAGAGCTATTTTGTGCAACGCTTGGTCGATACGAAATTAGTAACATGGATTTTTATTATCCTACATTATTTAGGTACTTCACGGTTCACCTAATCTCTTGATTGCTTAGAATTTATTTAGTTCATTCATAATTTACTTCATGTGCTTATTCATTTAATATCACCCAATTATTTTTATTTGTAAAAAAAAATTGAATTTCTTATTGTATTTATAGCCTTGTCTACCAACAACTACATGTAATGACTTTCCATAAAAATAAAAACATAAACATTTTAGTGATAGGCCTATAAATATGTGTGCCTATCAGCCATTTGATAGAAACTTTGGTGCTTTAACTTATTTACTAACCCAATTTTTTTTAATCCATGCATAATGAGTGACTTATTGAATTGCCAAGGCTGAATACTTCATTTCTATAAGCACTTGTATGTAGCTATCAAGGTGCTTCATCTAAAAAGAGAGTAAAGCAATTTCATGGAAAAACATCTAACTGCAAAGATGTGACATTTATGTAGATAAGACACATTTTTAATAAATCTTTCATTTACATTGCATCATATATCATTTGTCTTTATTAGATTAAAGCATCTTTCTTTTGCTTCATTGTGTTTGTAATATTTTATGTTATTTGTAGTTTAGTGTGTTGTCCACCATTTTTCTAATTAAATCTATTTTGCAAAATCTACAAGAGGGCACTAAAAAGGGAAAATTTGAGCCCAATTGGTTGGGACCATATGTTGTTATAATCTTGCAACACCTGAGGGGTGGCCTCTAGATGAACCCATGAACATTCTACATTTGAAAAGGTTCTATGGATGACTAGTTGAGTATCACAAAGAAAAAAAAGTACCAAAAATAAAAAAAAATAGATAAAAAACCCCAAAAAAAAATCAAGAAAAACTCAATTGCAATAAAGTCATCAAATGGTGAAAATCACTTCAGTGATGCCTTGGATAAGTACCATGGTGAAAACCTATTTTAGACACCATGTGTAGTGGCTAGTTCAACCATCTAGTAAGTCCTCTTTCCATCATGATATTCCATACCATGCATTCTGCATGGCTTGGAATTCTGAAACATCAAATCTTATCCCCCACACCACATTATCCTACCCAAAGCTAATCCATGGAATGAGGATCCTTGTATGCTTCTTTTGTATAGCTCTAAAATCCAAATTTACAAAAACATTAGAAAAGCCAAATAAAATTTGGTAGTCCTAATAAAACATAATTTTTTGGTAGGCTTTCCTTTTTTCGTGGTCCAAATTGTTTAAAAAAATTGGTCATCCATATAAAATAAGTTGAAAAAAAAAATGTATAAATTGAGGTAATTAAATGGAATGAGCTTATATGAGCCTCAATTTATATTTAAAAGTATCAATTACTATCAATAGATCTTGATAGCGGCTACTCTTATAGGGTGGCTACTGTTACACAACGACTTCTATAAAGGTGACAACCATGTGGTCTATAAAAAGACCTTGGTGCACTTACAATATAATAAATTTTATTTGAAAAATAATATTAACTATATTAGCCTCAATTTATATTTAAAAGCATCAATTACTATCAATACATTTATTAAAATAAAAGTGTGCATGCTATTACAGTGTGGCTACTATAATGGCCACAACCATGTGGTCTATAAAAGGACCCTGACACACTTACAATATAATAAATTTTATTGTATAAATAATATTAACTATATTATTTTTAGAAACTAATACCATGGCAGAAGAAGCCCCATTAAGAAGTGTTACCGCTTCGTGTTGTTGGACCATATAAAAGACATCACATATCATCCTTCTGTTGAGGACTGCCAAGAGATATTCAAGATGTAATGCCCCTCATCTTGTCGTCCATCAGATTGATGTTTGCTTAGACTTTATGATAGTGTCTTAGACCGTAGATGATGGATCTCTTGTTATCTTGTTACTTCATTATGAACCTAATTGTTATGATAACAATTGATGATGTTGGATTTTATCATTTTATACTTTAGAATTTGATAAATGAACTAGATGTTATAGATGTTTGATGTTAATTGCGATATTGGATTGTAAGAGGATTGAATGTTTTATGTTGTTGATTAATATCGAATACTTTGTTTAACATAGTTAATCGTTTATACATAGACGTGAATGGAACAGTGTTGTATTACTCGCTCTCGAGTATCCTACATCACTGCGATTTCCATTCACTATAGGACTGCATGTGATGTATATATATCTTGTTATGTTTAACCATGCGTTGTTGCAGGAATGTAGGTACTAGGCATCGACTCCACCTGATTACAGGTCTGAGCATGCCTTCGCCAATGGATTAGTTGTTTGGAGTTAACGTGAGGTCCCATGACAGTGTGGTCTGGTTGTCAGTTTATCCTTTTAGTCATTGTCTGTCATTCGATCATGATTTACGGACAAGTAATATTGCACCTTGGAGTCTAACTAGGTTAGAAAGTGTCTAAGTGTGTAAGGTGTCGTTGTGCTTTTATTAGAATCATATTACGGAAAGTATAATGTTGATGATTAAATGTATTGATAAAAGATAATACTGAGTCGATAGTTGTTAATTATTGTTGTAAATAAATTATTATTTTAATAGAAGTATTATTGTTAAATAAAGATTGTAAGAGGTTTTGTATTATTTAATATAATATTATTTGCAATAAATATTTAAATAAATAAAATAATCGTAAGTTATGTTGTAATTAGTGATTTACAACTTAATTAATAAAATAAATTAATATATAGTTGTACAACTATAGATAGTTGTAATATTATAACTTTATTAAATGCTATATGCTTGGTCGGCTATAAAATAATTAAATGTTGCCAGAATTGTGTGTTAGTATTTAAAAAAGGAATAACCTCTTGGGAGTATGAAATTAAATAAATGTCTTTCTCGAGGAGGGAGATGCACGGGATCGCGTACCAAGTTCCTTGGACGATAGAAGGGATTGTGTTATAAAAGAAAAGGCTTGTTGAGGTAAAGGGGATAGGATTGCAGGTAGAAGCAGAAAGAAGAAGACTGGAGAGAAGTTTTGTTACCTTGTCTATGATGATGAAGAAGAAGAATATAATGGAGGCCGCTCTCTTCCTTGCTTCAGAAAGTGGCGAAGTTGATACCATGGAATTTATGTCGGCGGGACTGGCGTGTTTAGCTTGAAGTCACTTTCCAAGGAGATACTCCTCTGCATATTGCTGCAAGGAAAGGCCATCTAAATCTTGTTAAATGGATTCTTAAAAAGAGCCCCTTTCTGTGTAGTGCTTGACACAAGGATGGGAACATGCCGCTGCACGAAGCTGCTAAAAACGGCAATCAAGATCTCGTCGAATTTCTCCTTCAGAGAACATGTTCTTGCTTCCCCTAGAATAAGTTTGGAGAGACAGCTCTGATAATAGTTTTCCAAATATCGCCACGTGGAAATAGTCAAGCGTTTGTTAAAACACAAGTCTACTAGAGAAATCGAATGGAAACTATCTGCTAGAAAGGCAGCTTACAGTGGATATACAGATATTGTTGTGGTGATAGCTGGCAATCCCATCAAACCCATTCTATGCATTCGTGTTTGGGATGTTTACTGCTCGTTTTTTTCTTGAAATTCCAATTCCTAGTATTCCTAAAACCATGATTCTGCATAGAGGCGTGCAAGGAGGACATCTTGAGATGGTAATGGCAATGTTAGAACATGATTGGTGGAAAAAATGACTTAATGACAAAGAAGGATGAGCATGGATGGTGTGCAGTTCATGTAGCAGCCATGAAAGGCCATTGGACCATAATCAATGAATTTATGAATAGAATGCCAGCCTGTGTTGAAATCCGCAGTTCAGATCATGAATCTGTTTTACACTTTGCCGTGGAATATGATCAATTTGAGGTAGTGCATAATCTACTATTAAACCGAGATGAGGAAATAGTCAAAGAACTAGTGAGCCACGACCATGATAGTTTTCACAATACAACATTATATTTGGCAGCAATAAATGGAGTGAATCCCCAGGCCTCCATAGCAGTCTTAATATTATTCATCGGTCAACAAGACTATCCTTCCTCTGTGTCATGAGAAATATTATCCTGTCACTATTATACAAGCTCTATGGATTGCACTCCGGGCTCTTTGGGCTTGAATTTGTCTCTTACACGATTGAATGCAATAGGCAGCACTCATTTTTGAAATAGTCCGCACGCCAGAAAGTTCAGTAACGACCAATCTTCTGGTGGACCTACAACCGAAAAATCTTCGATGATAGTACCTATTTACCGTATAGAGATCTGAATTCTAAAAATAATTACAGGTTTGGGTACTTCTCTACATGATATAAATTCCAGTGTATATGGAATAAGTGTAAAATCCTCCGAGCATTACTTTTCTGTTGTTTTTTAAAATTTAAAGCCATCTGTGTCTTTCTGTTCCGCGCTTCTGAGATTGCATCGGAGAGGAATTAGATGTCTTGTTTAAGAGATCTGATAGAATTGAAAAACTTTTTGAAGTGGGCGTTAAGGTGTATAGCAATCTGTATTTGTTGATCGGGAGTACTGCAACGGACATTTAAGCAATTTGAGATATTCTGGATGCATTTGAAGAGCAGCATTTTGGTCATTATCATGTCAAAACATCAGTTGACATGCTTGATTAAGAAATTCTGAAGGTTTATGGAAGTTTGCTCTTGACAAACGAATATAAATCTGCAAAGTTGTGTGAGGTCCTGTACACAAAGGGTGAGGACAAAATGGATGAACTCCAAGACTTGAGGCTTCCATCAATGGCAAAGTTCAATGTAGGCTTTGTCCAGTGTAATAGGAGCTTTGAGGGCGTGCAATAGACAGAATTGGAGACGCTGCTTCTCGTGATAAATCTTCTTCACTGCCTGCTTGTCATCTACAGAGTAATCCATATCTGCATATCCAACCCAGATTGGGGCAAAACATGATATATTTATGGTCTTTGCTTGACTTGTGCGATTGAAACAAGTTTCATCCGACTCTTGCCTGACGTGTCTACTTTGAGTAAGCTGAACGTGAGCATAAGATTAGAAGCGGTCTTTGAGTAGGGGACAAATCTGGCAGCAGAGGAAAAATCTGTAGTTGCAGACGCAACCCTAGACAGCTCACAGACTCTGTGCGAAATCTTATGCACTTCACTGAGAAGAGGTCATATTTTGGAGGCAGGAATAGAGTTTTCTTATTTATTTTTCCGTGCATTAAGGTTTATTGTTTCAACTCTAGTCTGCAGAAACCCGTCATTGTTAATCCAGGTTAGTTGTGCTTTCTTGTATGCATTTCATCTGATTGGCTTAGATTAACCCTAAGGAATGTTTATTTACTTTACAATGTGTTTAAATGCATATTAATAGAAGTACTATTAATATCAATGCTATTATTAGTATCATTGTTATAATTATAGTTATTATTATTATCATTATTGTTATTATTACAATAATAATAATAATAATTATCTTTACTATTCTTATTATTAGGTCAAAACGAAAGATGATGGTCAAATACCTAATATAATAATAATGTTATTGCTATTCCATTGTAGGAACGATTAGGTTTTATGGTAGGATAATTTGTTTTGTAATATTGCTTCTAGAGCCAATTTAAGGAGAGGGTTTATTGAGGATTTAGTGAGCAACATGATTTGGAAGTTATGAATAATTAATTCATAATGTTCTTGATTAGTGCAATAATACTTTTAATGCTTCAACCGTATAATTGATCCATAATCCTTTTAGGTCTAGCTATTAGCATTCTCTATAAGTTCAATTTCTTATAACCTTGAAACTTTAGAAATCGTTGGAGGATATGATAATCAGGGGACTATGGAGAAATGATATAGGATACTTCAATTATTGTTGTGTTATGAGTTTTATACTATAGAAGGATTTGTATAATCTAATGAGTTGTTTTAATAGATGGATTTGTTTAATTTAAATATTTATTGGTGATGAATCAATTGTTGAATGTTTTGAAGTTATTGATCATCATTATTATTATTATTATTATTATTATTATTATTATTATTATTATTATTTCAAAAGTATAGTTGATTGTTTAAAAGAAAATCACTATGATTATATATTATGGTTAATGAAATTTAATTTAGTTTGGCATCGGTTTTAATATGGTTTCTTCATTTTGTAAAGGTAATGGATTAAGGATTAGGTATATGATTATTGTATTGGAAATTGGATTTAAAGGTATTAGATAATTAGTTGGTGTGAACTGATATTGTATGAAATGGTCAAAGTGTAAGTTGTCAAGGGTTCATTTCCAGAGGCCAAGGTTGTTGTGTTTTGACTTCATGTAATGTGTTGATAAGTGTCCTGAGTTATTGAAGTCGTGTCACTTGTGGTCATGTATAAGGAATTTGGTTATTGTGTTGTGAGAGAATGTAAATATTCTAAATGCATCATGATGTGTAGAAAGGCTCTTCATGAATGTTGTGATTTATTTGTTTGTCTGGAATAAAAGACATTGTGAATGATGAATGTACTCCCTTGGGGATGTATTGTTGTTCGTCTAATTATATTTATCTTGTATCCATTTTGTCGTAATTGTTGTTTGGAGAGACCTGGTATCTGTAAAAGTGTAAAATGTTGTAATGCTATAGGCGATGGATAACAATTGGTGTTATGATTCTGTTTGTAATGCAAGAGGGTTTATGCCTTGCAATGAACATGTATGTGTATTGCTATAATGCCTTGTATGATGGTTAAGGTTTACTAGGTGTTAGGAAGGAGAGTGGCTTTCAACGTGGGGCCGGCGCCCAAAGTGGCAGTCAGGATAACCCGTTGAAAGTAGATTAATTAAGTGATAACCTAAAATGAACTAGGGGGTTAAGGGTAGTTTTCACATTAAACAAGATTAATGGATTCCTCTCCGATGGCCTGTAGTGCTTGTATAGACTAAGGATGGGTAGAGAAGGCCTGGTTGGCATGATTGACTTCCTTGTCCTCACGAAAGGAAGGTCGATTCTGCATGTGTCACCCTATGGGGCCGGCGCCTAGTGAGAGGCTGTCAGGATAACCATAGATGGGGGCCGGCGCCTAGTGAGAGGCTGTCAGGATAACCCATGTTAGGACCGTGCAATGACACTCTCCCTACTACAACCTAGCATCCCTTGTTCGGTCTCTCCTCATTTGTTTTGTCTCACCTCTGGAAGCTAAGTTAAGTTAAGTTGTGTTGTATTGTTATTGCCATGTGTTGTATTGGCATTTGGTCGTCCTTTGTTCTTGTTTGTCTTTTGTCTACCTGACTGTTATTGTTTGGGACCTCGTGTTAACTCCTAGCTCGGGGGGTGGACCTTAGGGTTCCACATGGTCGGGTGGAAGAGCTATTTTATCCATTGGTTATCCCTTGTCAAGTTCTTATGCAGAAAAGATTTATTCCAGATGATTGTACTTGTACCAGTTGATGAAGATGTATGTGTATAATCTTGTACCCGCTTTGTGTAATAGATCAATCATAATGTAAGTCATCCCGATGTAGTTTGATAATGGCAATGTAATGATGTCATGATGTACTTATATGAAAGCATTTCAGTTATGTATTTAATCATGCAGATTCCATTATTTGATGTTATGCAATGAATGTGAATATGTTATTTAATTGAGCATGGTTTTGGATCAGTTATTGATGTCTGTTAAATTATGTTAGTAGGTTTGTTAAGTGATGCAGCCTTGGACCCTTAGAGAATATGTCATAGTTAGTTGTGTTAACGTTACTTAAGCATTTTTAAAAAAAAATAAAATTTATAGCATAAGTGTGCATTTCTTTAAGGCGTTCAAGGCGGGCGTTACACAAAATTCCTTGAGAGTTAAAATTTTGCATTGTTAATGAGCATATAGGTATGAGTAAATGCGGTGTAACGCCCCGCCAAGGAACTCTAGAGAACAACACAATTACACTATACAAACAGGACAATTTTTTTTTTATGCAACAAATAACAAGGTAACATTTACCTATCTATACTAAGTAACATTCTCTCAGGGTTCCATGGCTGCATTACTAACAAACTACTATCATGTTTTCTCATACATCATGTATTAATTGACAACAATAATTCATTCTATATCTATTGCATTAAATGAATAACCATATACATTTCCATGACATCAGATAAATAATCATCCAGAACAAGTACAACTACAGTTTTCCCACAGACATGATACAATATTACATTGTTTACATCATCAACTTTTGATTACACTAGATTACAAACATTATGAATAATCTAATACACAGGATAGTACATGAGCATAATTAACTGTCTTTATAGACTGGTACAAGATTTGAATCTGCTACAGGAGTTACAACCTTCTTGCACATGAACAAAGGCAAGAAAAAACTAATGGAGATAAAGCACATCCACCTGACCATGTGGAACCCTAAGGTCCACCCCCCATGCTAGGAGATAACATAAGGTCCCAAACATCAAACAATCAGGTAGACAATTAACTAACATGAACGAGGACTAACATGACTCCATTACAACACATGACAACATCACAAGCAACTCAATATCACTTCCAGAGGCAACACATGATGAATGGGGAGAATACAACTAGTGAATGCTAAGTTGCAGTAGGAAGAGTGTCATTGCATGGTCCTAACATGGGTTATCCTGACAGCCTCTCACTAGGCACCGGCCCCATAGGGTGACTCATGCGGAATCAACCTTCCTTTCGTGAGGACAAGGAAGTTGATCTTGCCAACTAGGCCTTCTCTACCCATCCTTAGTCTAAACAAGCACTACAGGCATGGGAGAGAAAATCCAATTATCTTGTTAATGTGTAATTTACCCTTTCCCCCCAATTCATTTTTAGGTTTTCACTTAATTAACAACTTTCAATGGGTTATCCTGACAGCCACTTTGCATGCCGGCCCCACATTGAAAGCCACTCCCCTACCTACATCTAGAAACCCTAACCATCAAGCAAGAAAATCACTATCATACTGATAAGTATACATAAACAATGCAAGGCATTTACCTTCTTGCATACAAAACATAATCACAATGACCAACCTTTAGATCATTGTCCCAAAACTTTCAGTTCATCAATCACAATAACCATAACAACACATATCCAGAGTAAGGTATGGATCATCTCACTCTCAAATCTCAGCTATGAACCAAAATAGTTTCTCATTACAATTACAAAATCTCCCCATTTCCATACTAAACACAAGCTCAATATCAACACATACGTGAAGGAAATGTAAACCCATCATAATATATTCACAACATAGTATGTATATCATCTCACATTATTGTCTACCAAGACCCACATACATAGACAAGAGACATCATGTTCTTACATCTTCATTTCAAGACAACTATGAATAGAATACATACAATTAAATCATAATACCTTATGCCTCTGGAACCTAAACTTGACAATTTACACTTAGACCAACTCACATGAAAAAAATTGCTTGCAATAAGCAATTTCAACTAATCGACTCTTTGACAACATAAATTTTTCTTACAAGAGCAATTCAATCTCTTAGTTACACTATTAGCTATAAGTTTTACTTATAAGGCTAAATTTTCTAGTACATTGTTGTTTAACCTAATTCCAACCTTTAAATCCAATCTCCACTTAACAAATCATTATAAAAGATCCTTACAAAACCAAATCATCTAGATTAAATTTCATCTACACTAATTATTTTTGTCATATCCAATTACATTTAATCATATTAGCAACTAGATTTAAGTTATATCTCCACCAAGGATTCATAAAACCTAGGTCTAGTTTAATTAATATTAATTCTATCTATTATATTAATCAATCATTAATTACATATAAATATAGCCTTCAAGCTAAACAAATGCATAAGTAATGCTTATAAATCAAATACTAATTACAAAATTTATAAATCCAAACCCATTTATCAAATTTTTACTAATAAATCCATTATAATAAAATTCAATGCCAAATTACAGAATAATCATATCGAATAGTTTAATAAACTTTTGTATTAATCTACAACTACATTTCTTTTATTTCATAATTCAATAATTCTATCATATCATATCATATATATATATATATATATATATATATATATATATATATATATATATATATATATATATATATATATATATATATATATATATATGTATATATACATGTATATATATGTATACATGTATATATATGTATATATGTATATATACATGTATATATATTACATATGTATACATATGTATATGTATACATATGTATATGTATACATATACATATGTATACATATGTATATGTATACATATACATATGTATACATATGTATACATATACATATATATATATATATGTATATATATATATATATATATACTCCCACAACTCATCTACATAAATCATGTATCTTAACTATGCATGGATTCATATTTAATTTATAATTAATAATTGATACATATACAAATATCCATATGGCATAAATATATATACACATGTTCATACACTTGTGTATAGGTTATTCCTACTCTCAAGGTAAGATTTGGTCAATAATAGAGCATTTATTTACCACTTTTGTTGAAGATAAGGTGTAAAATTGTTATTGATTGTTTGACCATTGAAATGGATATATAGACAATATCATTCTTTCATTTTGCTCTCACGATTATCTTATTAATAGACTTTTAACTTCTATGAGTTTACGTAATGACATTAGATGCTCTAGAAGCACTTGCCACATTGACTAAACCAAAAAATGGTTGAACTTTTAAGATTCCTTCATGGGGAAATACACATGGAATCACATATAGTTTGGAGCCATTACCAATAGAAGTTTTGATGAATGGGTAATGATTAGGAAACTTAAACTCAAGTCTATAAAAATTAGGGACAAATATGGAAGCTTGAAAATGAGTTGTGACACAAAATTGAAGAAACATATGTTGTAGAGTGTTAGGGCCATGAGGATTTTGTTTATATTGGCCTTTGAGAGCATAAAGAGTTTATATCGATGAAGAATATAACAAAAGTAGAGCTTGGGATTTATGAGATTGAAATGGGATACTTTTCACCCTCAATAAATTACTCTATTAAACACATAATATGATAGAACAAGATCTCTCCTAACTCCTCATGGAACCCCTAATTTAACATAATCGATTCCATATTTTATGTTTTTTTTTGCCTTTGTGTTGTTATCAGTAATTATTAATAACTTTTATTGGCTTGTAAATGGTACAAATCAACTACCCAATTTCATTCAAGTTTTCAAAACTGATTAAAATGCATTGCAATGTTGCCAGACTTTCCTAACGTTCCCTAACTCGAAAGCAATTTTCTTCACTTCTATTTTGTAGGAAAAACTTAATGGCGTATCTAGAATCATTGCCGTACATATTAACCCTAACAAGTTTGAGAAAGGTAATAATTATGATATTAACATTACAAGGTTGGTAAGATGTTATTTTAGCAAATTGGAGATTATATCCTGAACTATGTAGTTTTATAAATCATTGTTTTAAGCTTAGCCTGATGGGACTTGGAATTTTTGATTCTAGTGCAGCTGAGTATCATATGAATAAATATTTGAAAATATTATAGATGCTGTTTAATTTCATAAGATGAATTTCATATTTAATCAGCTCCTTTCAGTGGTTTTGGAACACTTAGAACTGTGTTCTATTTCTGCAAAACTGGCAGCAGTGTGATTGTATATTATTTATGATGCAAGTACAAAAACATATGTTATGACCAGGGCTATGCAGTCTGCACATTTCATACTCTGTAATAAACCTTAAAGAGTGGCTTTTAAAACTTCACCGTAGTGCAGCAGTGAATAAATTTAAGCACTCAATTTTTTTTTTGGTAAGCCATAGCAATCTAGATGAGAAAAAAATGAGAAGGGTAAGTTGTTATTACGGTGGTGTCTCTATCTTGCATGTCCTAATGCCTTACCGGTTATTGGCCTCCTAAGCTACAAGTGGATGACTAGATTGTTTTTTTTTCCTAACATGGGTGCTTATACTGTAATGGCTGTGTGTAGTTTTAATGACTTCACTACTTCTGCTATATCAACCTCTTGTGTTGTCTCCTACTACTAAGATGGTCCAGCATACACTAATCTTTTAGGCTCTGAGAACAAGTGTACAATGTAATGCATGCTGATATCTATGTTTGACACTCTATTGTATGTTTCTATTTCACCTAATGCTATTAGCCACTTCTCATGTTTTTCCAAGATTTTGTTTCTTTGGTTATAGTTCAAATCTCCAACTCATTAAACTCTCTTCCAAACAATATAATTCAATTTAATTAATAGGAGAGTAGTTTACTACAAATCACTGCCTGTAATTGAAGGAATGTTTGTCAATTTTCAAGCCTAGCAGATTAATTTAACCACTGATGAAAATGGTTTTAGATCCATGAAAACCACCAAGACTAGTAGGTGGAAACCTCCAATAGACAAGGTGACTGCTTGAAAAGAAAATTGTGGTCGACTGGAAGTTATCAAATGCCGACGATGCGAAAACTGCTTCAGATTTTGATTGCCAACTGGTCAATAAAAAAAAATTGCCAAAGTAAATATGCAAATTTAAACAAAATATGGTTGAAGCCTTTATTACCATGTGTGGGTGAGGACATTACCCCTCCATGCTGGCCATTTGAGCCACCCTGAGGATTTAACCCACTGCCACTTGTTTTTTAAAAAAACACACTAGAAAATAGGTGAGTGATTGGCTGTGTAGATATTTTCATGGAAAGGATTCAATGATTCTAGGTGACACACAAAATGAACTTTATGAAGAGGCTTTAGAAACTTTTAAGCAAAGGTGATTGAAAAATAACAGACAAGGCACAAGATCTGAAGGCAGGAAAAATACATACACGAAAGCATAATAATTTGTGATAGATATTATAGTTGGAAAATGCTCTGGTAGATGGATATGGCATCCATCAGACATGGAAGATAGTAGAAATCAGTTAGATGTTGCAATTACAATGGCCCTGTTAAATATATATGCAAAATGTAGGAGCTTGCACAAGGCACACGACTATTTATAACCTACTCAAGGAATGAAATCACTGAAATACAATGACTACAGGATGAATGTATACATCAGAGATTCAAATTTCATGTAGATTCAAAGAATTAGAGATAAATATTAAAGGGTTAATGGAACCTGGATTGTTGACAGAGCGTAGCGTCCATGCTGATTTCCCCCATCCAATCCTCCAACTCCCATCACTCCAAAATGCTTCTCCCCCCTCTCTAGAGAGAGCAAACTCTCCCTTTCTTCTAGAATCTTCCTCCACCATCTTAGGAGGTGAGAACATGATCCTATGCCAACTAATATAACAACTATTTACTAAATTTATCGCTTACACCTCATGATGTAATTTAGAACTAAATATTATAATCTTTTATTTTATTTATTTTAATATTTTGCTATAGATATATTTTAATATATATATATATATATATTATAATTATTTATGCCTTGTTTTTATAACCTTTGAATCACAATGCATATTAATTTATATATTTTATTTTCATATATTAATTTTATCAATGTACAACCCACTTAAGCATAAGATATGTTGAATATCACAGCATTTCGCCTTTTACAAATATTCCTGTATTCATGCATAAGTGGATTTACGAGGTTGGATTCCTTGGAATATGGACATGAGGCCAATATCTGAATAATAGAACAAAATAATATGTGATGACATTAATCCTAACTTTTACAGATATGACTACTTATTTAAATTTATAAATACCCTCAATTAAATAAATTTAATAACTGTAATAAAATAATTTACATTCAAACAACTTTGGATAATTACCTTGAACTAGGTAATTATCAGTTATCATTTTAGCCTTATTTAATATTAATAATGATAATTGATGTAATCCTATTAAATATTATAGTGGATCAATTAATAGTATGACTATCTAACGAAATGTAGGCATACAACATAACCCACTGAGCAGGACAGCTGTTAAAAACCAAATCAAACATGTTCACAAGCTAGGCCAAAACACACTTAACCAACAAGCTCCATCAAATATAATTCAATTGCAAGACCTGACATACTGACAGAACTGACAGGTTGAACTAGACATGCCATGCATCCGGATCGAGGATGATGACTTGGGATGTGGGACCTTAAGTTATCTCTGAAACAACTTATCCATTGGGTTCAAGGCATGTGTTGTGATGTTCACAACACGCCCCATTTTGCTCCTTAGCAAAACGAGGACCCCTGCTGATGTTTTGCCTTTTGCTTCTGCTTGTGTTTGTCTGCTTTCTGGCGGTTTGGTAAAAATGAAGGTCAGGTGCATCATCATCATGATATTGGATGAGGTAGGTCATCATCATGAGGTCAGTTTGTCAAAGTTCATATTTTATTTCTGTGACCACATATTTAGAAAGAGCTTGAAATTCCATGCAGGTTTGCCTTTTACTTCACCTGAAAATTCATCCATATGTGGAAGTTATGCACAGTCAAAGTTTTGGTCAAACCTGATAATCGCAAGTGATCATCATATTTTTTCATGTTGTCAAGGTCATCATGATCTTGGTCTATCACCCGATAAAAATCATGCAGTCACAATATCCGGACGTCAATCTTAGGTGGTAGTGCCCTTTACCCGTCAAATGGCCTTATGCGCATTATGCGCATCATGATTTTTTAGGAGGGTCATATTTTATAAACTCGGTTTTGCTGTATCAAGGACATCATCATCATATTTGAAACGCCCCCCCGATAATATCCTGAGGTTCAAATATCATATGACATCAACTTTAAGTCACGGTAAGTTTCCCCCGTCGAGCGGTCTTTCGCATCGCGAGCATCATGATATTTTTTGCATCGCCTAATCTTATAATATCATGCTGATAATATAAGATCACCCTGACTTAGAAAATCCGCCATCGGCATATTTGCATGCGCATGTTCAAATCCTATCGGAAGGTCATCATCCTGATATTTGCTGAAGTTCGCTAAGATGATGATGACGACTTCATATCCTCCTGATCTTCTTTTGCATGATCATGATGATCACCCTATCTTTTTGAAGAAGAAGGCGATATTCCTTTCCTCAGCAGCAGGATCATATTCCATATCCTCCTATTCTTTTTCAACATGATGATGATGATGATGTTGTTCTTTTCTCCAATATGCAGAAGTGAAACATCCTGATGACGTCATCTAGACCTTCAGGAGGGAGAGCATCATATTTCCAGAATATCATGATGCTGAAGTGAATATCGACCAACATGTTTTTTTGACGCGCCGATAGCGATAGTCATGCCGATGGGCGGGAAATGAGGCGGTGGAATTTTAAAGTATTTTTTTTGGCGCCTGTGGCATTTTCCCGGTCAGCGATAGTTGACCCGATGAATTTTGAGCAGTTTGAACACGTTTTGGGCACGTTTGAGGAGTATTCTGGATTCGATCTCCGCGATTTTGCGCAGTCACCTGGATTTAAATGATTATTGTAATTTCCTGCTGTTTATGTGATAAATGTAATACTTATTGCTTGTCTTGTCTTGCAGGCTTGCAGTTGAGGAAGCAGCTGGAAAGTCAACACAGTGACCTCATGGAGGAAGGAAATCTGATCTCAGGAGCAGGAAGATAAGGATGAAGTGCGAAAAAGTCAAGGCCATTCAAGTAAAGAACAAGGTTGCAGTTGAGAGTATTACTACAACAGACAAATAGAAGTTATTACCCAGCTGCCAGAACTTCTCAGAAGGGGCAATATTTCGCCCAGATTTGACACTGCTCAGAGATATTTTTGAGAGCTGGTTCACCTGTATTTATTGCTGTAACCAAGGGTTTGAACCAGGGGTTCAGTTAGGTTTTTGCTGTAGTGAGGACAATCAGAATGTCTTTATATTGTGCCTCTCTACACTGTAATACTTTACAACAGGGATTTTAGGAAAACAACAAGGGTTACAACAAGAATTTTCTTTTAGGAACATACAGCAAGTGAGCATAGTTTAGAGGTAGAAGAAGGAGGTCGCCTGTTTGTCTGCAGTAAGGTGCGCGTGGAATGTCTGGCTACCTTACTGTATCTGTAAAGCTTGTAAGTTCTCTGTAGTATGATCAATGAAACTAAGAGTCATTCCTACATTGTAAATCATGTATGACTATTCGTTTCTAGTACAATAGAATCTGGAGTTCTGCATCTATCTTCTGAGTGTTCTCCTGCCCTTCTTTGTGTTTTAAAATATTTTCTTTGAGAGCTTGCAATTTTAAATGTATGTTTGTGAAAATGCTCAGAACTTACATTTAAGGTTTTTACTGTGGATTTGATCAAATTACTGTGGTATTTACATAGTGCATAACAGAAACAATTAGATCCTTTGGTAGATTAAATGAGGTATAGAGTAGATCTTTCTAACTTTTCCCAACCCATCCGAAATATTTAGCTGAAAACGTAGAAATCTAAAGGAAATTGTCTCAAATTTGAAGAAGCATGCATAACAGAGCTATAAGTAGACAGTTTTCATAAATAGATAAAGAAGAAAGCTGCAAAAATTCAAGAAAACCATCTAAAACTTGCAGCACAGTAACACTTGTATGCAAATGAACAGAATACTTGTTGAAATCTATGACCTTTTTGCATATTCTTAGTCCAGTAAGCCACCAAAAAAACTTAAACTACGTAAGGCCCCTTGAACATTATAGCTTCACATTGACCAACTGAACTTGACCAACCGAACCATTGTAGACTTGGGATTAGTTGAATCTCAAATGATTCCTTCTTATCTTTCAAGTATAGTTTCAGTTCATTTCATGTGAATTTTAACTTATTGTTATGATTGCATCAAAACAGTCATCAACAGTTTTCTGGTGCTAGAAGGAGGGCCTTCCTGAGTTAGGTTTCATTTCAAACTAGCTAACGACAGTAACAGAGTGACTAGGTCTAGGTCCAGTTCAGGAGATATATTTGTGCAACTACCTGATACAAGGCGAAGTAAAATCCCTTTAATTTGGAATCCAAAGATATCGCAAGCAGGAAGTTCATCTGGAACACCTCCTAGGTCACCTTTTAACATCCGTAGTATTGTAAGTCCTGACAGATCACTGTTCAGATCTTTAAATCTTGGTTCAGGCACTCCTGGAGGTCTCAATCCTCCTGTAAATCCTAATCCACCAATCAATCCAGGTATTCCTGCAAGTTCAGGTCAAGCTCAAACACCTGTAATGGCTTATTTCGATGTCAATTCTCCCATACTCTTCAATGATTATCATGACATGCCAAAAAATCTGGAAAAGATATGTCCCAAATACCAGTTGCATCAGGACCCAGAAGATCATATTAGAATATTTAAGGAAGCATGTTTTAGGGCTATGTTAGAGCACAAGGATGTTGTGTGTAGATTGTTCCCTTACACCTTTAATGAGCAGGCCTCTAGCTGGTATGTAAACTTACCCAATGGTTACATTTCTTCCTGGGCACTTATGGAAGAAGCATTTCTGTCAAGATTTAGAGGACCCATTGACCCTTGCTCTTTGTATCATAAATTGGCTGCTATAAAACGAGGTGAGGGAGAGCTAATTGATAATTTCATTGACAGATTTCAAAAGGCCTATTCTAGGTTGGTAGCCCCTTATACCATAGATGATGCTCCCTTGTTGGCTATGTACTATGCTGCCTTGGATCCTTTAACTGCCATGTTTGTCAAAAGAAAACCTGACATAGATTCAATATCCAAAGCCTATAAAGAGGCAGCCTCAGTGAACCAAGAAATGAGACATACAACTTATAGTCCATTTGTCAATGGAGGAAATTTTGGGGTGCAGAATCAGGCACACCCATGGAATGGAATCCCTGTGCAGCATGCTCCACTAGTAAATCCGGTTCCTTCTTACACACCTGTGTATAATCCTACTCCAATCCAAGCTATAACTCCTTACACGGCTAGTACTTCCAATAACAGTCAAAATAATGGTCAGCCTTTCTTCCAACTTCCTAGGGATGTAACTGTGGCAAAAGCACAAGAGGATAGGGAAGAAATCAAAGAGATTACTGCACATTTGAAAAGATTAACAACCGAAGTGACACAACTAAGAAATGAGAACCTCTATGGAAGAAGCAACCAAAACTACAATCCACATCAAAATCACAACCAAGGCCAAAATTAGAATTATAGTCTCAACCAAAATCAGCAGTACAATCAGAACCAAAGCTACAATCAGCATCAAGGCCCCAGTCAGGGGCAACCAATGCAAAATAGGGGGCCAGTGATAGATAATAGGACCTGGGGCAATAATAACAAAAATCAGAATCAACCTAGGCCACCCAAGACATGGAACACGGGGCCCAACAACGGTACTCTGGCTTCTCCTTTTGAGAATACAGATAATCATGGTGCAAAACAAATGACTAGCATACAAATGGCCAATACAACACCCAAAAATTGGTGCAGATTTCACAATACCAATGCCCATGCTGAGCACGACTGTCCACAGTTCCACTTGGCAGCTAGTATTTTCAACATAGATGTACAGCCTCCTACCTCTGAATTTCTCATTCCTAAGGGTAATGAGGTAGTACCATCAGAATATGACACAGCATTAGTCTTAGAAACGTTTACCTTTGCAACTGCAGAAGAGAAAGAGGATGAATTGCTAGAGGATGAACCATACTGTTGTGAAAGTCTTTATCCTGAATCAGCCTTTGTGTTAAATGCTTTTCAGTTTCCTTTTGAATCTGAAAACGAGATATTAAATGAAACAGAAGAGGTGCAGGCCTTTCAACAAACAAATAAAAGCCACACCTACAATTTGAGGAACAACCCTAGGCCGGGAGGACCTTTCACCACTTCCACTCCCCCGAATAACATCAATACACCCCCAGATCAGAATGCTAGCAACAATCCTGCCATACTTAAAGCTAGTCAGCACACAAATAATGGAACAACAGTGCAAAAGGATCAAACAGGTAAGACAGAAGTAATAGAGACAACAAGATTAATGAGTTACTTATCAGAGGAAATAAAGAAAATTAAGGTCAGTATACCTCTAAATGAATTATTGAAGACCCCAGGGATCAGAAATGCTTTTTTAAAATCCCTGGATACATCCATAACGAACAAGGTGTCTGCTGATATAACTGTTCCTAATAGTGATTCACCACCTAAGGAGAAAGGTAAGAAAGTTGAGCAGCCTTCCAATACAATGTGGTAATACATGCGGATAAGAGGGATACTCAACCTTTCTTGTTAACTGTTAGGTTGTGTGGGAAGAATATACACAATTGCATGGTAGATTCTGGTGCTTCAGCCAACGTAATGCCCTTAGGAATATGTAAAACTCTCGGGCTGACTCCCACCAAATCTGCCAAGGTTGTCACGCAATTAGATAAGACCGAGGTTAGCGTGATAGGAGAACTCATGAACATACAAGTGCAATTAGCTTCAGACCCTAGGGTAAGCCAAATCATTGACATTCAAGTGGTGGATATACCCGTAAATTATGGAATGTTGCTAAGTAGGGATTGGTCCAAGACATTAAATGGATATATGGCTACTGACTTTTCACACATGTGGTTACCATGGAGAGGCATCCCAAACCAGATCAGAATAGAGGCAGAGCCCAGAATGAAACATATGATAACAGAGTATAATCGAACTAATGAAATATTATATGCTGCTGTTGAACCAGGTGTCTATAGAATTACCAACAATGGGATGCAGATTGAAGAGATTATGATGTTAAACATTAGAAAGAAGTGTGTCAGCAATAGAACGACACTATTCATTGAGTCTGACGGAAATTCTTCAGATGAGGAAAACAATGCAATAGACAAATTTGGTCGTGCCATTAGACGAGAGGTGGAAGAGTGCGTTACACACAATCTCCCAGTCCAATGTAAGTTATATAAAAATAGGTGTAGAGTCCATGATAGGCAACATTCTGAGGAGAATTGTGAAATATGCAAAGACATCATTGAATATGAATACAAAAAGTGCATAGGGAGGGTAGAGTCACAAGAGAAAAATGAGAATCCTGATCCAACACAGAGATATGTTCAGGATAATATAGATGCCTTGATTCCAGATTTAGGAAAAGAAATAGAGGACAAGGGTAGTTATCTTTCTGAGTTGCAAACTAAAAACACACATATGCAAGATAACCAAACGGAAAAACCCATGGATAAACAAGACAACACCCCACAGGCAATAAAAGGGACAAAGTATGCCAAGGTAAAAGATCCAAAAAGTAAAGATGGCATGTGGACGTTAAAATGTGATGGGTCCAAATCAAAACAGGGCGCAGGCGCGGGTATTGAACTCATAAATCCTCAAGGTAAATCACATTTGGCAGCATATAGATTACAATTTTCATGCACTAACAATATTGCTGAATATGAGGCCCTAATTTTAGGACTTGTCATGGCCATCAAGAAAGGGGTAAAAACCATCAGAGTATTTCCAGACTCTGAATTAGTAGTCAGACAAGTGAGGAAACTATATGCCTGCAATTATAAGAAAATGATTAGTTACAGACATAGAGTATGGAGTTTAATGGATTCATTTGATGCTTTTAACATAGAGCATATTCCTAGAGAGCTGAACCATAGGCCAGATGCGTTAGCAGTTGCTGCTAGTACATTAGAACCATTGACACTGTCAGGATTAAGATGATTTGCTGTTGAGCTAGTTAACATGCCCAGTATACCAGACAACGTTACACACTTTCAGGTATTTGGAGAGGATCAGCAAATTATTAATTTTCTGACTTGTAATGAGGCATTTGAGGCCCAAATTATTGATGAACAAGAAAGGCCTGAAGTAACATGGGACGAAGAAGATATGATCAACTTAAAGAGCAACTTCTTGCCAAAAGGAGTAATTGAATTAGAACACATCTTTGACTTCGACGGAGTAATAAGACAGAAAGACTTACCCAAAACAACAGGGGGTAAGTATGATTTACATAACTTAGGGACTGAGCTAAATCCGCAAAATGTACTAATTGGGAAAGCTTGCTCTGAGAAAATCAGAAAAGAGGTTCTGGACGTTCTGAAAGAATATAAACATGTCATAGCATGGACTTATGAAGACTTGAAAACATTCGATGAGTCCATCATAACTCACGTAATACCTTTAAGAAAAGAAGTCAAACCATTTAGGCAGAAAGGCCTGTAAATGCCATTCTAGAGCCTTTAATCTTTGAGGAAGTTAAAAAATTACTGTCCGCTGGGATAATTTTCCCAGTCAGACATTCTGTCTGGGTAGCTAACTTAGTACCAGTGAGGAAGAAAAATGGAGACATCAGGTTGTGCGTAGACTTTAGAAATTTAAACAAGGCATCTGAAAAAGATAATTATCCTTTGCCCCCAATAGACGAAGTACTGCAAGCAGTAAATGGTGCAAAGATGATGTCTTTTTTAGATGGTTTTTCAGGTTATAACCAGGTCTTAATTGACAGAGAGGATAGACTAAAAACCACCTTCACTTGCAAATGGGGAAATTATGCGTATAGAAGAATGCCTTTTGGTCTAATTAATGCAGGTGCCACTTTTCAGAGGGCCATGGACGTTGCATTCCGTGGATTATCAGGTAAATGCATTGTTGTGTATATGGATGATTTAACTGTGTATTCCAAGGATGCATCCACCCATGCTGAGGACCTCAGAAAAGTACTCCAGCGATGTGAAAGGTATGGGATTTCCCTTAATCCTAAGAAATGTATATTTGGCGTAACTGAAGGTAAATTATTAGGCCATGTCATTTCTGAAAATGGAATTTCAATTGATCCGGATAGAATAGAATCCATAAAAAATTTGCAAATACCAAACAGTAGGAAAGAATTGAAATCATTTTTTGGTAAAATTAACTTTGTTCGGAAGTTTATAACAGGTTTTGCAGAGATTGTGCAGCCGTTGAATGCCATGTTAAAGAAAGATGCCCAGATGGAATGGATGCCAGTGGCCAAAGCCGCATTTGAAGATATCAAGGAGGCAATTTCTAATGCCCCTGTATTGACAAATCCAGACTACACAAGCCCATTTTACATCTACTCCTTTGCATCTTCTCATTCTGTCACAGCTGCCTTGACACAGAAAGGTGAAAATAATGAAGAGAGGCCCATAGCATTTATGAGTGCGCCTCTGAAGGATGCACAGCTGAGATATCTAGATATCGAAAGACAGGCATTCGCATTAGTGAGGGCTGTGAAAAAATTTAGACACTATATTCTGCGCAGCCAGATTAAAGCCATAGTACCAGACGCAGCAGTAAAAATGTTGCTGATGCAAAACGAGCCTGGAGAAAAAAGAGCCAAATGGATCACCACACTGCAAGAATTCGACATGGAGATCATTCCCGCTAAGCTGGTCAGAGGGCAAGTGTTGGTGCAGACAATAGCAAACATGGATCCAAATCTGATAAAACAGCAATATGTATTGAATTCCCAAGACGCATCAGGCTGGTACGATGATTTAAGCACCTTCCTGATAGCTGGAAAGTACCCAAGCAAGATGAAGGCTTCTCAGAGGAGAGCTTTGAATATTAAGGCACAGCATTATATGGTGCAAGGAGGTCTTCTATTCAGGAAGAACCATGATGGAATTTATCTGAGATGCATATACAGAACTGAAACTGATAGAGTGTTGACAGAACTACATGACAAGTACGGAACCGGCCATGGTTCCCATTTAGCTACAACACACAAAATACTGAGAGCGGGCTATTACTGGCCCACTATGTTCAAAGATACTAAGAGTCACATCAGAAGCTGCCACACCTGTCAGACTGCAGCAGACAAAGGGAGAAATCTGGCCAATCCACTGCAACCTGTGATCGAATCCAGACCGTTTGCACAATGGGGCTTGGATTTTATCAGAGTCATCAATCCCCCATCTTCTGCGGGACACAAATTTATATTGACGGTAACAGACTATTGTACAAGGTGGACTGAGGCCACCTACTGCAAGTTTTCCACAACTGAGGTAGTTATCAAGTTCCTTGAAGAAAACATTATCACCAGGTTTGGAACACCCTATTCATTGGTATGTGATAACGGCCCTGCTTTCTCTTCTTTAAAATTTTCTAAATGGGCATTTGAATATGGGATTATTCTGAGGTTTTCTTCGAATTATTACCCTCAAGGTAATGGACTGGCTGAATCAACAAACAAAATTTTATTAGACATCATCAAGAGGTTAATTGCCAAAAGTCCTAGAGAGTGGAATACCCTATTAAGATATGCATTATTGGTAGACAGGACCAAGTTTAAAATAGCTTTAGGTAGCACACCTTATCACTTAGTTTATGGGACTGATCCCATACTTCCGGTTAATCTAAGAATACCAACCTGGAAGTTTGCCAATGAATATCTAGGCTTTGATAACCATAGGGAAGCCAGAATAGTGCAAATGTTACAACTAGAGGAGAAAAGAGGTCAAGCCCTCGAGAAGTTTGCCAAACACCAAGCGGTTGTTAAGAGGTGGTTTGACAAAAGGGCAAGAGTCAAGACATTTAGGATATCAGACTTAGTGTTGTGCTGGGACAAAGCACATGAAAAGAAAGGAAGCCATGGAAAATTTGATAAATTATGGCTGGGTCCATTACAAGTCTCAGAAATAATAGGAGATAACACCTTTAGACTTAAGACCTTGACTGGAGAAGATGTGCCATTACCAGTTAATGGCCAGCATTTGAAACACTACTTCCAGGCTTGAGGTAAAAAGGGGGGCAGTCCCTTTTTCTTAATGTAAAGTGCTGTAGATAATGTACAGTTCTTCTTTTGCTGTTTTCTTTTGGGTTGGCTGTTTGTATAGCTTGTCTTCTGTTGGTTTTTGCTTTTTATTTCTTTCTGTTTGTACAGTTTTTTTTCTTTTGTTGTTGTGTTGTTTGTACAGCCTGTTTGTTTGGTTTGTTTGTTGTCTCCTCAGCAGGGATCTTTATTTTACTGTAGAGTATTAAGGAGCAAAACTAGCAACCATTCAAAATAGTATATAATTTAGGATATTCAGGTTAACCATTTGCAATTTACACATAACCTGTCACTGTCATGAATGTAGAGAGTTGTTCATCTTCTGAAGTTTTGTATTCAATAAATGTGATTGAGAATTTGAAGCAGGTTTCCCACGATGACACACCTAAAATCCTTGGGTTTGTTGAACCTACCAGTGTAGATATTAGGTGAAAAATCAGAGGTCACCCTTGCTACCATTACAATTCTCAGCTTAATTTCAGCAAGTGCCCACTCCTTGCATCATGAAGTTACAAATTGCTATACCTTATGAAATCTTTCAAAATTAGAAAACAAAAAAATAAATAAATAAATGAATAAAGCGGATTATACTAAAAATCTAGATTAAGCCATCTAAGTAACTCTACCGGGGCTATGGACGCTCGCTGGCAGTGGGGCTCTACTTAGGAGAATTGTAACGATAACCTTGCCGGGGCTATAGACGCTCGCTGGCAGCAAGGCTCTATCCGGTCGGCTATGAGGGAATATCCTCACCTACGTAGGCTAATGTCAGTCACTGGTTTGTTCAACCGATCTTCAAGATGAGGATAATTAATCACGTGCACACAACTAAACTGAAAATGGAAGTTCATGCATCTTTATTGAATACTTTGAGTCTCAAGCTGAATAGTAATTTGCAAGAAAGATAGTTGGAAGTTATGAGTTCATTTCATCTAGTTTCCTTGAACACTTTGAATTTAATTGTTTTGTTTTGGTTGCTAGTTGTTGTGATGTTCACAACATGCCCCATTTTGCTCCTTAGCAAAACGAGGACCCCTGCTGATGTTTTGCCTTTTGCTTCTGCTTGTGTTTGTCTGCTTTCTGGCGGTTTGGTAAAAATGAAGGTCAGGTGCATCATCATCATGATATTGGATGAGGTAGGTCATCATCATGAGATCAGTTTGTCAAAGTTCATATTTTATTTCTGTGACCACATATTTAGAAAGAGCTTGAAATTCCATGCAGGTTTGCCTTTTACTTCACTTGAAAATTCGTCCATATGTGGAAGTTATGCACAGTCAAAGTTTTGGTCAAACCTGATAATCACAAGTGATCATCATATTTTTTCATGTTGTCAAGGTCATCATGATCTTGGTCTATCACCTGATAAAAATCATGCAGTCACAATATCCGGACGTCAATCTTAGGTGGTAGTGCCCTTTACCCGTCAAATGGCCTTATGCGCATTATGCGCATCATGATTTTTTAGGAGGGTCATATTTTATAAACTCGGTTTTGCTGTATCAAGGACATCATCATCATATTTGAAACGCCCCCCCGATAATATCCTGAGGTTCAAATATCATGATGACGTCAACTTTAAGTCACGGTAAGTTTCCCCCGTCGAGCGGTCTTTCGCATCGCGAGCATCATGATATTTTTTGCATCGCCTAATCTTATAATATCATGCTGATAATATAAGATCACCCTGACTTAGAAAATCTGCCATCGACATATTTGCATGCGCATGTTCAAATCCTATCGGAAGGTCATCATCCTGATATTTGCTGAAGTTCGCTAAGATGATGATGACGACTTCATATCCTCCTGATCTCCTTTTGCATGATCATGATGATCACCCTATCTTTTTGAAGAAGAAGGCGATATTCCTTTCCTCAGCAGCAGGATCATATTCCATATCCTCCTATTCTTCTTCAACATGATGATGATGATGATGTTGTTCTTTTCTCCAATATGCAGAAGCGAAACATCCTGATGACGTCATCTAGACCTTCAGGAGGGAGAGCATCATATTTCCAGAATATCATGATGATGAAGTGAATATCGACCAACATGTTTTTTTGACGCGCCGATAGCAATAGTCATGCCGATGGGCGGGAAATGAGGCGGTGGAATTTTAAAGTATATTTTTTGGCGCCTGTGGCATTTTCCCGGTCAGCGATAGTTGACCCGATGAATTTTGAGCAGTCTGAACGCGTTTTGGGCGCGTTTGAGGAGTATTCTGGATCCGATCTCCGCGATTTTGCACAGTCACCTGGATTTAAATGATTATTGTAATTTCTTGATGTTTATGTGATAAATGTAATACTTATTGCTTGTCTTGTCTTGCAGGCTTGCAGTTGAGGAAGCAGCTGGAAAGTCAACATAGTGACCTCATGGAGGAAGGAAATCTGATCTCAGGAGCAGGAAGATAAGGATGAAGTGCGTAAAAGTCAAGGCCATTCAAGTAAAGAACAAGGTTGCAGTTGAGAGTATTACTACAACAGACAAATAGAAGTTATTACCCAGCTGCCGGAACTTCTCAGAAGGGGCAATATTTCGCCCAGATTTGACACTGCTCAGAGATATTTTTGAGAGCTGGTTCACCTGTATTTATTGCTGTAACCAAGGGTTTGAACCAGGGGTTCAGTTAGGTTTTTGCTGTAGTGAGGACAATCAGAATGTCTTTATATTGTGCCTCTCTACACTGTAATACTTTACAACAGGGATTTTAGGAAAACAACAAGGGTTACAACAAGAATTTTCTTGTAGGAACATACAGCAAGTTAGCATAGTTTAGAGGTAGAAGAAGGAGGTCGCCTGTTTGTCTGCAGTAAGGTGCGCGTGGAATGTCTGGCTGCCTTACTGTATCTGTAAAGCTTGTAAGTTCTCTGTAGTATGATCAATGAAACTAAGAGTCATTCCTACATTGTAAATCATGTATGACTATTCGTTTCTAATACAATAGAATCTGGAGTTCTGCATCTATCTTCTGAGTGTTCTCCTGCCCTTCTTTGTGTTTTGAAATATTTTCTTTGAGAGCTTGCAATTTTAAATGTATGTTTGTGAAAATGCTTAGAACTTACATTTAAGGTTTTTACTGTGGATTTGATCAAATTACTGTGGTATTTACATAGTGCATAACAGAAACAATTAGATCCTTCGGTAGATTAAATGAGGTATAGAGTAGATCTTTCTAACTTTTCCCAACCCATCCGAAATATTTAGCTGAAAACGTAGAAATCTAAAGGAAATTGTCTCAAATTTGAAGAAGCATGCATAACAGAGCTATAAGTAGACAGTTTTCATAAATAGATAAAGAAGAAAGCTACAAAAATTCAAGAAAACCATCTAAAACTTGTAGCACAGTAACACTTGTATGCAAATGAATAGAATACTTGTTGAAATCTATGACCTTTTTGCATATTCTTAGTCCAGTAAGCCACCAAAAAAACCTAAACTACGTAAGGCCCCTTGAACATTACAGCTTCACATTGACCAACTGAACTTGACCAACCGAACCATTGTAGACTTGGGATTAGTTGAATCTCAAATGATTCCTTCTTATCTTTCAAGTATAGTTTTAGTTCATTTCATGTGAATTTTAACTTATTGTTATGATTGCATCAAAACAGTCATCAACAGCATGCTCAAACTTGTTAATTTAGGTGGAGTCAATGCCAGATACATGCATCCTGCAACAAATGACACAGTCAAACATGTATAGATGCACAAAAGCTGACAGTGGGTGAAAAAGGAATCACAACATCACAGGGCACTCGCAAGCAAGTGATGCGACATCATCCTTTCCACATCATATGAATCTAGATTAGATAACACATAATCATAACCAAATCAAATCTACCTCATTATCTGAAGAGAACCATACACTAAACATATAGGTGCATGAAATTGAATAAGTCTTAGAAGTACCATCATAACAAATAAGTCTAACAGAATCAGTCCATGAGATCCATTCTAACATATAACAATTGTAGTAAGATCGACATCTTAATCATTGGAATGTAAAACAATGTCAAATCCTGCATTATCAATGTTGCACTGGAGATTATCAATAAAACACATTAACTATCATATGAAACCACACATGGATGAAACATCTATCTATATTGTACAACATCAATTGTTTACCTTACCTTAATTATTCCTGTTATTTTAGCTTCATCTTCATGCGCCTTCATCAGTTCACCTGTACATCCAAGGTGAAAATGGAGGGGCACTACATGCGGAGTTTGTTTTTTGTTTGGAGTAGTACTAACACAGTTCTGAATAATTAGTACTGCACAAAGCATTCCAATTCTAATATCTAATTTAAAAAAAAATCATTTCATTCATGCTTTGGTGGACATAACTCAATGTTCTAACAGGTTTCCCTTTTTTCATAGAAAATTTGTCAGTAGAGTTGTTTTCTACATTGCTTGTTATCCCAGGCAACATAGAGTGAAAATAGAGCTTTTTAAAAAAAAATTATTACATTCTTTAACTATATGAATCTTTTAAATTAGAAATTTCTAAATTATAGAGTATTCTAATTTTTAAAAAGATAATAAAGAAAAAATAGTTTAAATTATCAAATCATATATATATATATATATATATATAATTTATTAAATCAATTTTGATACATATTTATAGATTTAATATATTTTGTTGATCTAGGCATGAACAATAAACACAAGAATTATATTATTGATTGGATATACTTAAAATAATTAAAACCATGCCATATATAGACAAACCCATGAAGAAAACAGAGGTTTCTAATCTTGGATTTTTTACAATCTTTTGTACCCTGCAATCAAACTGTAGGTAAATCTCATCTTCCTTCCTCTTAGTACCTACATGCATACCATCTTCTTTGTGATTCCTGCAGCTGCAATAAAAATGACAGATACAATAAAATATTTAAAATAATTTGTAAAACACCTCCATTCCAAATTCTCTCATTTAAACCCTACATGCAATCTTGCATGCTGAAAATAATAAGAAAATTAAAACAAGTATGAAGAAAATTAAAACAATGTAGTGACAAGATGAAGAAATTTGAGAGCCTCCAAAAAAACAAGTATGGAGAAAATTAAAACAATGTAATGTAAAATCAGAGTTTTTATATGTTTTTAATATCATTTTGTTAAGTTTTATTATTTACTAAAATTATAGCTCTACAACTCTTTATTTTCTAATTTAAAACTATAAACCTCTGATTTTATTTAAATGTTTTTTTTTTGAATTCTTTGTTGATTGGTTAAATCTATGAACTATAATATCTAATAAATTATATATTATATATCATAATATAATATATGTATTGTAATATTTTTAAAAGATATATATATATATTGCCTGCTTTGAGTAATTTATTATATTCATAGCATAGAGTAAAATAAAAATAGAGCTTTTTTTTTAAACAAAAATAAATAGTTTAAAAAATCAAACGAAGAGTTTTTTTGGATATATATATATATATATTAATTGCAATATTACTCTATGCTAAGGATATATATATATTTCTATATCATTTTGGTAAGTTTTAATATTTATTAAAATTATAGCTCCACAACTCTTTAAAAATATAAACTAGTAGAGAACTATAAGAGAAGTCCTAAAAAGGTAAACCTAGAGGTAGCAGTTTCATTATAGCTTAAAAAATTAAGCTCTTAATTGCCATGGAATTGCCAAAAAGGGCCTATAATATACATTAATAAATGACACCATCTAGACCAAGAGAAATATTGCAGGCCTTAAATGGAAAATATAACTAAGAGTCTAATACTTTATCTACTTCCAACTATTGAAAAGAGATCAAATAACTTTCTCTTAAGGCATAAACAATTTAGATAGAATAACTTATAGATACCGAATTATGTAATGTTAGGGATACAATTAGGGTTAGGGTTATAGTTACATTCAGGGATAGGGTTTACAAATAGGGTTTAGGTTAGGAGCAGGGTTGGAATTAGGGTATTCAAAATGTATTATGTATTCAAAATGTAATATTATTCTATAGATCAAAAGAAGATACATATAAAGTAATTATTTGAGGATGATCATAGGTTCATAAAGCCTTTCAAATAGGCTACTCGAAGGTCTATACTAAAGGTTAGAGTTTATAACTTTATTTTTAGCTTAACTTAGATTTAGGTTCTAAATTTTTTTTAGCTTAACTCATACTGAATTTCTAATTTTATGATATGATTTTAAGGTGATGCCAAAGTTCAAATATGTGCTTCATATAAGAAAATTGGATGGCAATACACAAACAATAAATGACTCAAGTCCAAGCGAATGTGAAATTTAGTTTAGTCACACACACAAAGTGAATATGAGAGCTAGTTAATACACATCTTACACACATAAATTGAATGCTGAAGTTTTAGAAGAGATGGTGACTAAGCTGAAGTTGGTAAGATTGAAACACCCTAATCCCTATCAGATAGCATGGATTCAAGATGATCATAAGGTACTAGTGAGTGAACAATGTTTGGTGAAATTTCATATTGGATCATATCACAATGAAGTCTTGTGTGATATTATGCCTATGGATGTTTGTCATATCTTGTTGGGTAGACCTTGGCAGTATGATAGAAAATCTATACATAATGGGAGAAAGAATACATATACTATAACATCAAATGGAAATAGAATTACTTTGATTCCTTTAGAGGATGACCCTAAGAATGAAGTATGTGGGAATGCTAGAATCTATTTGGTAGATGGAAGAAAATTTTTGGATGGTTTGAGACATGAGAATATGTGTTATGACTTGATTCCTAAAAAGCCTGAAGCATTAAAAAAGTAGACTGAAGAATCACAACTAGAGTAGATAAAAGAGTTGCTGACAGAATATGAAGACATCATATGAGATAATGTACCTAAAGGATTACCACCTATAAGGAGTATGAGTCATCACATGGATCTTATACCGGGAGCTAGTTTGCCTAACAAAGCAACACATAGAATGACACCAGCGGAGAATGAAGAATTGAACAAACAGTTACAAGAGTTGTTGAGAAAAGGTTTGATCAAAGAAAGTTTGAGTCCTTGTACAGTACCTGCAGTAATTGCACCTAAGAAAGATGGAGAATGGAGAATGTGTATTGACTCTAGAGCAATAAACAAGATCATAGTTAATTATAGATTTTCTCTACCTAGGATGGATGATCTTATGGATTGTTTAGGTGGATCAAGACATTTCACAAAGATAGACTTGAAGAGTGGATACCATCAGATCAAAATCAAAGAAGGGGATGAATGGAAGACTATTTCTAAGACAAATGAAGGATTGTATGAGTGTTTAGTGATGCCCTTTGGATTGACAAATGCACTAAGTACTTTCATGTGATTGATGAATGAAGTCTTGAAGAAATTCTTGAGTAAGTTTGTGATTGTATACTTGGATGATATTATGATTTTTAGTAAAACAAAAGAGGAACATTTGTGGCATATTAGCAAAGATTTGTAGAGATTGAGAGAAGAGAAATTACTAATAAACATTAAGAAGTGTAGTTTCATGAAGAATTACTGTATTTGGGATTTGTGATTTCTACAGAAGGATTCAAGATGGACCCTGAGAAAGTAAGAGCAATTGTTGAATGGCCTACACTAGAGAGCATTAGAGAGGTTAGATAATTTCATGGATTGGTTAGTTTCTACCAGAAGTTCATCAGAAATTTTAGTTCAGTTTGAAACCCTATGACAGAGACAATGAGAGGTGACAGAAAAGACTTTAAGTGGACATCTGGAGTAGATAAGAGTTTTGAATTGTTGAAGAAAAAGGTGATAGAGCAACCTATTTTAGCATTACCAGATTTCAATAAGGTATTTCAAGTTGATTGTGATGTAAGTGGAAATGTAATTGGAGTAGTATTAAGTCAAGAAGGTAGACCTATAGCTTATTTTAGTGAGAAGTTGAATGATGCAAGGAGAAGATATTTAGTTTATGATCAAGAGTTCTATGCCATAATTCAAGCCTTGAAGAAGTAGAGACAATATTTGTTGCCTAAGGAGTTTGTGTTGTATATAGATCATCAAGCTTTGTAGTATTTGAACAGTCAATGTAAGTTGAATCAGAGACATATGAGATGGGTAAAGTTCATGCAGAGTTATACTTTTGTGTTGAAGCATAGGAGTGGAAAATCAAACAAAGTTGTTGATGCATTGAGTAGGAGAAGAAACTTGTTGATAGAAATGAGAGTTGAAGTGTTGGGTTTTGATGAATTGAAGAACATGTATGAGGGAGACACTAACTTTGTAGAACCTTGGAAAGCATGTAAGGAACTTGTTGTGATAGATAGGAGTAAGTGGTTGGGATATTTCATTGAAGAAGATATGTTGTTCAAAGGAAATTAGTTATGCATAGCTAGAAGTTCAATGAGAGATAATTTGATCAAGGAAATTATGGAATTCATAAGATAGTGGCCTTGGTGTGTGAAAACTATTTTTGGCCTCAGATACATAAGGATGTTTGGAGATTTGTTCAGATTTGTAGAGTTTGTCAAGTTGCAAAAGGGAGTAGTCAGAACATTGGATTGTACAAACCTTTGACAATACCGGAGAGACCTTAGAAAGACATAAGCATGGATTTTGTAATAGGATTACTAAAGGCACATAGAGGACATGATTCAATTTGTAGTGGTTGACAAATTTCTAAAGATGGCTCATTTCATAACCTGTAAGAAGACAACTGATGCAGTTCATGTAGATGACCTATTTTTCAAGGCAATTATGAGATTGCATGGATTACCTAAGAATATAGTTTTAGGCAGAGATACAAGGTTTTTTGGATACTTTCATAAGACAATTTGGAAGAAGATGAAGACAAATTTGAAGTTCATCTCAACTTTTCATCCACAGACTGATGGATAGATAGAGGTAGTCAATAGGAGTTTGGGAAATTTGTTGACATGTTCAATTGGAGAAAAGACAGGAAGTTGGGATTCAATTTTTTCACAAGCAGAGTTTGCATACAATAATTCAGTAAATAGGAGTACCAGAAGAACACCTTTTGAGATTTTTACAAGACTGAACCCTAGAGGAGTAGCAAAATTAAGAGATATCAGCACGGAAGAAAAGAGGAGTGCAGAAGTAGAAGAATTTGCAAATCATATGAAGACAATGCATAATCAGGTGAAGAAGCATTTGGAGGATATGAACAGTAAGTATAAGGAGAAGGCAGATGAGAAGTGAAGACGTAAGGAATTTAAAGTTGGTGATAAAGTGATGGTGTACTTAAGAAAAGAAAGATTTCTAGTTGGGACATATAACAAGTTGAAGATGAAGAAGCTTGGAACTTGTAAGATACTTAGGAAATTTGATTTAGGAAATGCATATGAAGTGGAATTACCAGAGACCTTGCATATAGCACCTATTTTCAACATTGCAAACCTCTATCCATATAATGAAGCAGAGTTCAGTGACAACATGCAAGAAGACTTGAAGAAGCAATAACCACAACAAGCATTGGAGCAGATTGAAGACATTTTGGACAGTAGCACTAGAGGAAGACAATACAAAGAATATCTTGTGAAGTGGAAAGGTAGACTTGAAGAAGATTCAACATGGATTTCTCAAGATGAGGTAGACTATCTTGTTTCTCCTCTAGCCCAGACAAAGTGAGGGACTCACTTTTTCAATAACCCTAGATGTCTGATGCAGGAGCATCCCTTGTTCAAGAGCAATCTTGCATCAACCAAAAACATTTACATTTCATTTTGTTTGTACGTTAGTTTGTTTCTTTTCATTTTCAAGTTCAGTTCAGGTAGTTCAGTCAGAAGCAGGTTTTGCATTTTGATCTGTGTATTGCCCCTCCGCTTTCACTTTGGATGTGTCAGGTATGTTTGGCATTTGGTTATTTGGTTTGGATTGTTTATTGGATGATTTGGTTAATCATGGCATTAAATAATATTATTAGTCATAATGACATTTCTGATAATTAAATAAATATAAATTCTTGTATGTAAACTTAGTTTATTGAAAATGTATATATATAATAGTAGTTAAGTTAATAAATAAATATATTGCTATTACTTATTGAGGTGTGGAGTGGCAAATAAAACTTGGAAACCAAGGAATGTGACAATTGAATCTTTTCTGAACTGTTATCACATGGGCAGCCCATCACGAGATTTTAAGATTTAATTTACTACTTCTTTATTAGTACATAGTACTAGAGCATCTATATTTAATCGAACAATGTTCTTGTCAAGTTTCTTTGTCATATTCAATTGCTCTATCCCTGTTTAGGAAAATGTTAGATATGACAGATGATGAATACAGAGAAAATAATGGATGGCTATTATTTTTTATCCTAACAGAGCTCACAGGAAAGAATGTGCTTCCATGGTTAATATTGCAATCCAATACTAAGCTAAATTTCATGTGTTTAAAGCTATAAAATCTTTGTTTGTGAATTTGGTGAGTTGTCAAGAATCCTTTCTCTATACATTAGTAACTGCCATACATTGTATGTCTTTTATCATTTTCTTCTTGCCGTTAATAGCATTAACTACTGCCATACATTTTTGGTAAGTTATAAATTAGTTTCCTGGCAGTTCATAAAGGGGGGATCTAGGTAGAAGATGGGATATGGGCCCTGTTGTCATCATCGCGAGGAGGATTGCGAATGGAGAAGCAGGGTGCGTTTGTCCCATTTTTCATTGTAGATGCATCACATGTTATATCTGATGTAGTAAGTAACTTATTTAAGTTTCTCTATGATCCTTTTTGTCTATTTTTCTCTTTCAGGTTTTGCTTCTGCAATGAAATTGTAAATGGTAACTACATTCGTAGATCTCCCTGTTACAAGCCATTTGGCTTCACACTTACTGATTGCATTTACTAGTTAGTTTCTTAAGATTGCTCAACATATCCATTTTATTCATATCCCGTAACCATTTGTCTTCCGTGAAACTGCCAAACCATGAGACATATTCACCATCTTTTACATAATACTATGCCCCATTTATTTTGAAGAACAAGGATCTTCGTAGATATTAGAGGCTAGTAAATAAGATTGTTTGGAGAAACAGAGGTTGATCAATGTGATACAAAAAGGGCAACAAAACTAATGTATCTAAGTGTACCCCGATCATCGACCAAATGGAGGATCTTAGCATGTAACTTTTGGCAATGTTATCTGGTTTGGATTGTTATCTTTTAGTCCTCCATGGATAGGATTCTAAACATAGTATTCTTGCCTGCATGTGTTGTGTTATACTAATAGAATCAGATGCTTAGGAGTATATCCTATGATGTTGTCTCTTGTTTTGGATTCTAATGCTTTGGTCATCAACTTTGGCTTCAAATACTTCCACTTTAGTTTGTCTTTCTCTAAATTCTTCAGGAGGTCTCTCAATATTTAGGTGATCTAGGGCTTTGAGTCTCATTATCTGCATTCACATCTGAAAATTTAGAATGACTCTTCTAACTGCAGTGCAGCTGCCTTTAACTGCATTTGAACACTGGAACAGTAAAAAAATGGTTGTAAGACTCATGCCCTACATTCACTTCTAAATTGTTCTCCACTTCTTTCACTATATCAAGTCACCATAATTTGAATAATCAGAAGTCAAAAGATTCAACAGAGAGCTATGATTAGCTTTAATACAAGTGTATAATTAACTGCATGTTGGGTCGGGTATATGTTCAATTGTCTAGTAGGGAAGTGAGACATCTACCATGTCCTCTCTGAATTGAGTCAGTACAGAAGAGTGCTTGACTCCCTTTGTCTAGTGGCTTTTGGAAAAACTCGGTAGGTATGGTTATTATATACCAGAAAACTAATGTGGAAATAAATTGCCATTGATTTGGGAATCAAAGCATTAAGACACACACCCACTAGTCCATAATTTCCTTATTAAATGTACCATTATGTCTATCTGCTGTAATCAGTACATAGACAACTCCATTACCGACCCTACAGCCTCTCTTGTGTAGGCGGGCATGGAGGTTTCACGTAAGGGATGTCTAACCCCAATGTCTTAATACACAGAACTATTTACATAAAAAAAATAAATAAATAAAGAACGTCATTTAAGCACAACAGACACACACAATTATTTGGAAATGATATATATTTTTTTATCTTTTAAAATGACATTACATGCACCACTATTGGGCCCTCTCCCTACCTTTTGGTGCTCCTTCAACTTGTCCTCTTCGCCACAATGTTATCCAGAACATCCTAGTGCAATCCCTGTGTGACGCTTGGTCCTGAAGATGGTGTATTAAAATTAATGCCACTGAGATCATGTTGAATGGGAGAGTGGTAGGCAACTAAATGTCCTTTGGGTCAGCATGATGGGCCTAGCTATCCCCATTTTAAAAAAGAAAACTGGTCATGGAAGCGAAGTGCATGATATCGCAATAATAATATCTTTTTTCTTTTGACTTAGGTACCTATTCAACGTGTGAATATCATTGAGGAGTTGTCAATATTTTTCATGCTTGGATTGTGCTCCCACATTATGTCATATTTCTACCTACCAAAGTAAATCCGACTATCATATCTAAGCATACTCATTGTCTCTATGTTGATAAAAGCTCATATCGATTCGACTGTTATGAAATTCATTTGTAGACATCTGAATAGTGGAAGTTAGTTAATCACCAATGTCATCATGTTTCTATCTTTAGGCCCTACAGGATTTCTAAATAGAACTTTAGTACCTAGTAAACATCTAGTCTTGCTTGCAATAATCGCTAGTCTCTTGGAACTTATCTTGTTGTGCATATAGGTCCTAATTTGAGGTTGTGTCAATTATATTAGGATTATCTATAAATGATACCAATTCCTTCTCCATGCTACTCATGCCATCTTTAGGTATTGATTATAACTTTGTTCATAGCTTTCCCATTATGTTTTAATAGTTTAGAATTTGGATTAATCTGTGTTGTTACTATCGGTCTATTCATCTGCACTTTATCAATTGAGTGTGTTGAAGTAACTGTTCTTGGTAAGGAAAAAGGGTTTCAGCATAGTACCATCTTTTACTTCTTTAAGATAAGAAATCATATAATTGATTTGGCAATTACTGGTTTATAAAAAGAAAGAAGTGATATGTTTAAGCTTTATATTACAAGACTCATTTTAGGAGTGTATAGTAGCTTAGAGTAATTTAGGAGATAGTAATCCTTTGGCGAGTATGAAATTTGGTCAATATGTTAAAATCCGGTTAGAAGATAAGTCAAGAAGCTATTAAGTGTAAATATAGCTAGATAAAATTATGGTATTCTTAAATTATATTTATTGAATGTGGATTAGTTCTAATGTGTTTTTGACATCCTTAGTAATGGTTATTCGGTATACATATTTATTGGTTAATAATAGGTTTTGTCGACTCTTGTCCAATAATTTAATGATGTTATTGTTAGGAAATTTTTGTATCTTTTGAATTAACCATTAATTTCATTTCGAATGATGTTTAAATGTGGAATCTTTCTAGGAAAAATCTTGTCAATTAGGTACCTTGCTTTGTAGGAAAATGGATCTATTGGTTTCATGATTTGTGTGCGATACTATAATATTATCTATTACCTTGAGATTTTGTGTTTAATGAGAATCTAAGTAACGGAGGTGTTCATGTTATTAGTAGGCTTATATTTAACTCTTGTTTCAAACTCTGTTGCATTGTTTACAACTATACAAGAATAGGGATCTATTTTCTCTCTTGGAAACACTTTCTTTAAAAGACTTCATTCTTTAGACTAATGTTTTGATAGAAAGTCAAACCCATTAGTTATGACATAGTATTGTGATTAATTCATTATGGGAACATCAATAGGCAAGAAGCAATCTCTTTTGTAATGTCAAAACTATGAATGAATCTATTTAGTCATGCTCGTATAGTAATAAATGGGTCGACCGGACTTGATTGCTCTGGTTGTAAAGGTAAATGTAAGGAAATTAATATCTTGTCTAATCTTTTCTTATTACTACTTTGTAGCTTATACTATGTTAGGTTACTATATTAACTTGGAGAAATAAGCAATGTCTACATTGGAAGGAAGATATAAAGTGATTCATGTATGATTTGTCAAAGTAGTAACTTATAAACTTGTTGAGGGAGATCAATTTGTGAAGTATGTAAGTGAGGTAAACCTTAAACTTCTACTGGCCTTAAGTATGGAATGAATTGTGTATTTAAGATTAAGAGATTGTTGTTATCCTGTGAATAACAAGTAAGAGGTTTTGAATTGTGCAATATCATCATGTGGTTGCATGTTTAAGTCCCGAACTATGAAGTCTCTACGCTATACATATGTAGGCAAGGCCATGATGAGCCCCCAAGACATTAGGTTAGCCCCTTAGGGCCCTAGGTTGTCATTTTATGCATTTGATATTGGGTAATTGATAATCATGCAAGACTAATGTTTACTGAGATGTGCAGTTTGAGATCCATAAGCCCTGCAGGACTCTGGAGCTATGATAAAATATGTAAATCAGAATCTTAACCCCCTATTGAGTTCATTATGTGTGTGTACTCATTTGGATTTAGAACAATTGTGGCTATTAGTTAGATCATGTAATATAATCATGTTTGAATGAGTTATGTATCTTGTTGGTTATTGCTTAATTTCAATAATGCAGTCATGCTATCCCTAGAGATGTAGTTAACTTGTTGTGTCAGACTATGTTAATTTGGTTAATTCTATTACAAAAAAAAAAAAAAAATTCTACTTTTTTTATTGCTCTAGTTGACTTATCGCTAAGGTTGCTTGGCGAGGCATTACAATCTAACATTCTACCACTGTTACATTTCACATCTTGCAAATCTAGATTTAGCATCTAGATTCATTCATTTACATCATATCCAGAATTTAGATTATTTGGATTAAGTATCAGAAAGTTATCTCTATCAGAACATCAACTGTTTTCTCAGAGTAGAGCATTCTAACAGTCCCTGATGATCAACTAAAGGGGAAGACTTATAGAACATTCCTTAACTTGTGGAGATTAAAAACACATCATTTAATGATCTTTGGTTCATGGCTAACCTTCCTCAAAGATTTGCACATTATCTCATTCATCTGTGGAGGCATTCTATGCATTTAGGTCCAACCTCTCCATGTTTGCACATTACAACTCTTCATTGGAATTTGTGATCTTCCTTAGCTGATGCATATGAATCTATTATTTTAGAGATGATATATATGGATTTAGTAGATCCTTAAGAAAGAAGCAATCAAGTTATCAAGTTGTAATCATCTGCAAAGTTCATTGTTTAGATTTTGTGAGAAGGACTTCAAAGCTATATCTTGTGGATATTCTGTAATTAGACCTTTTAGCCCTAGTTGTAAGCCCGCTTGATGCCAACCTGATTGTATTTGAATTCTATGATATACTGAATGATTGAATCTGTGTTAGTCTCATACCTTTAAGTTGTTTTTGTTGTGTTTACTCTTGTTGTACGGTCCAGATAGTTCACAAAATTGTGTTGTTAGTCTCGTTTCCATTGTGTTAGTCTCATATCTGTAGGGTCCTTATTTATTCATAAAATTATATTTTAGAGTTGTTTTTACCTATTTTTAGTTCACAATAAAAGAGATGATGAGATGGGTTGATGAAGAGTCATCTCTTCTTGAAAAGTAACTATTCTGTGGAAGAAAAAGAGTTACATGGTTTGGGGAATTCTTATTTCATTTTCTTTCTTCCTTATGAGAGTGGAACAGAGAATTTGAATATATAAAATCATAAGAAAAAAGATCTCTATGGTATGGAGTTTGTGGAGAATAGAGGTTCCACGGCTTGGTGAGATTATGTCATAGTCACAACACTTTGAACACTAGGAATTCATAACCAACTTGATTGAGGGGATTTTGTGCTTTCTACTTGGAGTTGGTTTTCTGTGTGCATCAAAATTGATCTTTAGTTATGAAGGCAAATTCCTTGAATTGTTTACATGAATCTTTATATTGGGACTTTTTTGGGGGTTTACATTCAATATTTAAAATTTCTTCATTTCAATTGCATTTCTCCATTTCAATTTCTAAGTCATATTGGGACACTACAAGGTGGTAGTTTTGGCTTTCTTTTACTAGTTAAAACTATTGATCTCCATTTCTTCCATATTCTACATTCTCTTGCACATTGCATTTCTTTAGACATGTTGTGAAATGGTTCTTCTGACAAGATTTACCTTATGCTTGAGTCAATATGTATCACTTCTTATTCACAAGAGTTATGATAAGGGATGTCATTATAGTGTCAGCTTATTTTAATATTGCTTCATTTAGCTTCACCCATAATCTCCACAAAAAATTTTCATTGTTTTCCTTTGTCTAAGGGGGTGATTTGTTTTCCTACAACAATATAGTAAATCTCTTCTCTTTTTAAAGTAGCATCTTTCTAATACCCTATGCATATATTCTTATGTGTTAGTTGGGCACCAAGGAAACACATTCATTGTGCATATCCTACCAATTGCATTTTCTTTAAAGATTTAATCACTTAAACAACAAACCATTTTTGCGTGACCTACTAACATTGTATTCAATGAGATGACATCTCTTTGAGGCATTCTATCAAATTGTTCATGTGCCTTGTCTATGCTATCATATTTTTTATCATCCCATCGGTACTTTTCCAGACTATATTTCTATCAATTATGTCTACTAACTTTATACGTGGGTGTCCTTACTCTTTTTCATGTTCCTTTTATGCAGTATGTAAACTAAATGATGGAAAAGGTTAAGGAGACTATCGTTATGCCTATCGACCACATTTACTTAAGTGTCTAAAGTATTATTACAAAATTTATTTTATACATATCATGCAATCATTTCAATCCATGAGTTAGAATATGCCAGGAATCGACTCAAAAATTTAAAATCTATAATAGAATCTTTCCTTGTAGGCATCAAGTCTCAAGGTAGAAGATGTGGAATATAGAATTCCTTCTACATGGTATTGACCCACAAAGTACTATTAAAATCTGCATGTGATCCAAATCATATAGGAGACAAATCCCTATTAGAGGATGTGGACAATAATTGCAAGTTTGGGTTTCCTCCATCGCTAACTTTTGTTTGGAAAGTTTAAATTTTCTACAAAACTAATTTGTTCTTTTCCTATGAACTGGTGTTTTGTGCCTTGCATGAAAGTTTGATATCTTATGTCATTCAAGCTATTGGTCTTTAGGACCTATCAAAAGTAATTTATCTAGCTATGCATTATTTTCTTGTGACTTGAGATATGTTTTTGATTATGTTAAGGTGGGAGAAGGGTCGAAGGCCCATACAAAATGTAGATTAGAAGATAATGCCAGTACATCACAAACCCTCCCTGATAATAACCTGAAAGAGCCAGGGAACTATCAAGGATATATCAGTCTTACAATCCCATTAACTTGTCCAAAAAACCACCCCAAAATAGTTTGAAACAACATCCATGATAATAACCCTAGGAGCGCCAAGGATACATAACCAAAAACCAAAACTGAAGTTTTGCAAATTAGTAGCATAATAATAGTGAATCCTGAAAATAACCTTATAGGCCAAGATAATGTTCAGCATAATAAAATAGTCATAAAACAACAAGAGAACAACATAAACATTTAAAAAAGAAAAGAACAAGAATTTAGGACTGTTCCAATCATCCTTCATCATCTTTAGTACCTCCTCCTACGAAGTGTGGCTCCTGTGAATCTTTTATCTCTTTTCATTTTCATGCTCTTTGTCCTACATTTGTTTCCTTTTTTCCAGCTGTATCTTGATTTTTTTTACTTCATCAATAATATTATTAATTATGCTCTTAGTGAACTTAGCAAGATCCTTCATACCTTTTTCCAATTTCTCAATTCTGAGTTGAAATATGTTGCACATATAATACATATTGCCCCAACGTTCTTGGCAAGTTGAACAGTTCAAGCTTTTATTAAAGAATACTTCCATTTTGTCTAACCTTTTAGATAGATTCTAAATGTCAAAATTAGTCTTGAAATTAGCAATTTTTTCTAGATAGTTCATCTTGGATTTAAAGGTTTCTATATCATATTACATGTCATCAACATAAGTATCATCAACAATATTTCCTCCAATATCATCAATAGAGTTATCATGATCACTAGCATCCTCCTCCCTTGTTTTACCCTCTATTTCTCCTTGTTCCACAATCTCATTATCCTCCCAATTTGTTTCCTCCAACCCATCACAGTATGTTTCCTACTCATCATCAACCTCTATGTGGTCACTCTTATTGGCTTCTAGATCTAAACCTTCCTCACAATCCAAGTTTATTTTCTCAACAGAAGCCTCTTTAGTCTTGTTATGCTTTCTCTTAATACTAGTTTTTTCATGCAAGGTAACTTTTGCAAGTCTAGTAGATCTTTTGTCCAGGCCAACACTGTGCATCTTGGGGCTCTCCACATTGTCAACAAATTTAGCAAAAATATTAACTTTGACTGCATCAGACTTAATGTTTAGAATTTTGGTTTTCTTCCCTGAACCCTTAGGGGGTTTCCCATATTTATCTTTCATGGACAGTGGGATGTTTTCTGAGGATTCTTTATATTTGATAGCTTGTTTTTTTAGCAAAGTATGTGTTAGGGGTAATAGGTGTACAATTACTTAGGTCTTTCCCTTTATATTTATGAGGTCATTTATTTTCAGGATCTTTTCCCTTAATGTTACTATCAACCTCAATAGAAAAGCTAGGGTTTATTTTTCCCTTTCCCTTATGCAACCTAGATTTTTCACTACACTTTTGTCTAGGATTATGAGGATTTAGCATCACATTGAACTCATACAACACAAGAATTAACCCCTGGTGTAGAGGGGGGTGTGCTTCTTTTATTATGCTCCTTTCAAGGGAAGACAATATGAAAAATGGAAAGTTAATGAAATTACTGTGTCTTAGATGGTCCAATAGAGGGAAGTGATAGCCATGAATAGTCTCAAACCTTCCTTCCAACATCACATACTTCATCAAATGATAGGAGACCATCCCCCAAGGAGTTGGGAGCTCAGTCCTTTGATACCCATTTTGATCTTTGGTTAAGCTTTCATTCTCCTCCAAAAAGCTATCCATAAAGTCTTTATAGTCACCATTCCTCACCCTCTGCACTTTTTTCCCATCCAGACACAACCCTGTTGCTTCAGCAATAAGTTCTTATGTGACTATAAATGAGACCCATTTACCGTCACCTCCTTATTTCTCCAAGAGTTAACAAATTACAAAGAGACTAATACGTCAAACCTGTGCATAGCCCTTACATAATTCTCGAGCCCACCTTCTTTGAAAATGCTCCAAACCTAAGGATTCTTCTTCAAGTTGGCGTAAGAAGTAGCTTCAACTCTAAGCAACTAGTCCCCCATTCTGCAAAGCACAGGAAAATTTAGAAACCCTCGGATATCACCAGAGAAGATTTGAAACCATGAAAGCACATATGTCAAACTTAACAAGATGAATATCGAGGCTGGAAATAATATGACAACAAATGTAATTATTAGTCCTCAAGATTAGGACTATGTTCACACAAAGCAAGTGGTGTGAATTAATAATTTCCTTTTTCATATCTTTGTACTCTCCCTATCTCCTCATCTCGTCCCAGGACTTAGCATGAAAAGTAATAATTAGCCAATAGCTATATCCAGAAACTACAATCATATTTGAAATATTCAAAGGATATTTGATATTAAAAACTTTACTGCATGATCTTTCCATATCAAGGTTTGAAGATTTGTGATTATTTAAAGAACATCTTAGGAGAGTTATTTTTTTCCTCTTCCTCTCATTAGTATATTGACTAATTTGTACTCCTAGCATCATTAGAAATAACTTCTTGAATACTTTATGGCAATTGCTCTATTAGAGTAGTGGACCAACTCCCAACCATGTTGATACCTAGGTTGGCAAGTTTGTCCATGGTATTGTTACCCTTGGTAAACACATTTTGAATGGAGATATAAGGGATATTAAAAATAATAATTTTTGTGTCCTCTATGTAATCTCTTAGCATCCAATGGGTGTTCTCTGACCTAGTGACTAGATCCAAGACCACTTTAGAGTCACCTTAAACTTCTACCTATTTGAATGCATATGAATGAGTTTTGTGTAGTCCCTACCATAACACATAGGTTTCAGCCAGATTATTAAAAGTCATTCCAATATTGTTTACATAATTAATGCAAGAGGGTACTCCCCTTTTGACAAAAATATAAACAATTGGAAAACAAACTCACACAACCAAATATACACATTGACATGGGCAACACTCTACCCAAAACAATACAATATTGTAACAAAAATGGATTTTATTAATTTAGATCAAAACACCATAAGTCTGTGACAAAAATTACAAAACATGGCATTCAAATGACCTTTCTTAGCTCGCACATAATAGCACACTTTAATCTCCAATCTAAATCTTCACTCCCACTCTTTTGCTGAAAATTTGGCTTCATTCATATAGATGTTTCCTCCTTGTGCAACCAATTCAATATTTTCTTTACACCATTTGTTTTTTCTGGGCAGCAAACTTCAATGACTTCACACTTTTTTCTATTTGGCAATGATCCAATTTTTCCTCAGAGAAATCTCTTCTCCAATCGAAAAATGCACTCTGGTGCTCTTTCTCTGGCACCACTTCCCTCTCTTTACCTTTTGTATTTTTTTCTTTTGGCAGCTAACCCTACTCCAAAATGTCAATGTTGTTCCCTCTAGATGTTTTTCTTTGTATAATAAAAGAAAACCTTTTTTTCTTCCCCATGGTGCTCCTCTTTGCCACACAGCCTCATGGCTTTTCAAATTCTTTTGTAAAGACTAATTTTTACTATTCAAAAATAACATGCATTGAATTGTGATGCAGAGGTGTCAAGTCTCCAATGATAATCTAGCAAGATCAAAAGAATTAAATAGCTTGTGGGCTTCAACCAATAAGACCTCACTAGTCTTCCTCTTGCCCTAAACTCCACCAAAGGGCACAAACTTGTTTCCAACTTCTAAGGTACAATCTTCCACCTTCTAGGGTCTCAATATACCACAATCAACAAGATTCAAAAGGTTTCACAAACCAATTTGACTGGTTCTTGACAACTCCTCCTGACTAGGCCTAATCCTAGTAACCCTCTTTAGCGACTAACCTGCACTTTTCTCCAATCTTTCCCAAAGCACTTCCCAAACTAATGATTGATTTGAATACCCTTTACAAGGTTCTATAACATACCCAAGATTCATATACTATTGTTTTGGACCAAACTTGACTGTCATGACACCCTGCTGCCTTTCTACAAGGCCTAATTTGCCCACTTTTCAAAGGACCCCTATTAGATACTTGTCATACTCAATGTTAACCTTGAAATAGTCTTAGGAGAGGTTCCAAAACAAAGGATTTTCAAGGTTTTAGACAATGATTTGCTCATTTGAATGTTTAAATACTAAACTCCCATTTCTAGAACCTAAAACCTAGGGTTTACTAGATCTCCCACTTCCAATCACTTATAGACCTCATTCAAAGGACTAACACCATCTCCTTGACCATATTAGACTACATCAAACATAAAACCATTACCTTGTTAAGGTAGATCTTCTATTGTTATATTTGTGCCACCATTCCAATGCTCTTCCTCATGCAAACTAGACTTCCAATGGTGATCACCTTCTTCTTTGCACTCCTCCTACCTTGTCAAAGTTAGTGATCATATTGTACAAGTTATTTAGGACCTATTCCATGACAACTAGAGTCTTACATTCATGGAAAGGTCCTATGATGCATTTAGCCCTTCAAAATACACAAAGACAATCTATTGTTCCCTGTAGCAGTCAGATAAACAACAATAAAATTACCTACAAAACCTTCTCAGAGCATGAAAATAGGGTCTACTATTGTTATATGAGGACTTAAAACATTTACCAATCACCAACAATCAAAGGATCAACAGAAATGAGAAGGAAATGCAAGAAAAACTAAATTTTACTGTTATTTTCAGTCTGCCGTACAACCCAGGCTTCCACTTGATTCCTCCGTACCATCTCATGCCTTAGACAGGCTTACATAACCTCTGCACCAACTTCCATAACCAATTCCCATTGTTTGCAGTTGGTTAAACCACCAAAACTAATCAAAATGGCTTTTCCTGCCTAAATGCTTAATTCAAAAATTTGAATTTTAAAATTTGGTTCAATTGACTTCTACTCTACCAAATCAACATTTTTGATCTCCTTAGGATCATTATACCTTATTCCTAGCCTGAGACACCTATATTTGACTTTTATTTGACTCTAGAGGCACTATTGGCCCAACTTACATAATTTTTGGTCCTAGGGTCCTTATCAGGACCCTCAGGACATTTGATCATTACATCATTTTGCACCATACTCCCCAGCATGATGAAAACTCTTGTCCCAAGAGTCATGTGATCTGCTCCAAATTTCCTGTAGTCTTTTTGAAATGTTCCTCTGATTTGTGACAGGGAACATGAACTCTCCAAGGGTTATCCTCCTTCTCCAACCTGCATGGCTCTTACAAACAATGTTAGCATCATAAAACATGTTTTGGTGTCCTTCCCTAGGACCTTGCTGCTGTGATGCTTATGCTCTTCCCATCTTGAGATTTTGATCTATTTTTCCTTGTTGTTTGCCTTCCTTTTCCTGCCTCCCTATAGGGAAATCAATGTCCCCAATTTTAATGCAACTTAAGTCCCAAACTTGATGTTCTTTAGGACTATCATAATCCTTCTTCTGCTGCAACTGTTCATGTTGCTTCCAATCATCCTTAACCTACACATTCAACTGCAATTTTTCTCCAAAACAGATAGTAGCATGTTCCTTCTTGCCTCCACAAGGTAAAGGTATTAGTTTAAACTATTTACCATCTTTGTGCACCAAATAGTTATTAGTATAACCATCATGAGTTGTCCTTCTTAAATGTTGCCATGGTCTACCCAAGATTACATGCCCACATGTCATTGAAATGACATCACACAAAACATAATCCTGATATGGACCAATTGAAAAATCAACATATGCCCTCTGACTAACCCTTACTGCTCTTGACTTACCCAAGTGACATTGTAAGGACTAGGATGATCAAATGTCTTCAATCCCAATTTGTGTACCATATCCCAGGAAACTAAATTACCATGTGAACCTGGATCTATAATCAATTTGCACATTTTTCCATGGCTTAAACAATTAGTTTTAAAAATGGATACATATGGTGCTTGCTGCACTTTGCCTTTTTCCACCATGAGCAATTCTCCATCTATTTCTGGATAGGCTGCTGATGTTTCTTGGTCTTCTTTCTTTTCCTCTTCTTGTGCCAAGTGAACTCTTCTCTCCTTCCTCTTATCAACATCATCCCTCTTAGGACATTTGAAATATGTGTGTCCCACTTCATTGCAATGATAACATCTGCCTATGAATACTCCTCTACCTGATCCAAACCTACCTCCACCTCTATATCCACCTCTCTGATCTGCAGAAAACTATTTGCCTTTCTCATTGCTGCTTTGTTCTTCATTAGTAGGTCTGCCCCTACCTTTATATCCTCTACCACCACCTCCTTGTCTTTCTTGCTTCCTCTTCACCTTCTCTTCAGCCCTTATGGCTAATTGAAAACATTCTCCTAGTGATTTTGGTATGGTCAAACCAATTTCATCTTGCAAGTTATACCTAAGCCCATTAAGGTATCTTGCCACTTTCTCTTCTTCATCTCCCAATCCTCCCCTAATACTAAGCTTATGAAATTTCTCAGTATAGGACATAACATCCATGTCCTTCTGCTTCAAGTTCTACCTCATCCTCTTTGTTTGAATAGAGTAATCAGATGGAAGAAACTGATCCTTCATCATATCCTTCATCCTACCCCAAGAAGTGATTCTTGTTCCACCTCTGGCCACTCTTTCTATTTGTACACTACTCTAAGTAAATGTTGTCCCTCTCAACTTTGTCTTTGCAAATTTAACCTTCTTGTCATCACTTATTTCCTCATACTCAAAAAAAATTTCAAGGGCATCTATCCACCCTAATACCTCTTCACTATCCATCTTCCCCTGATAGATAGGCAACTCTACATTTGCCTTTGTTCCACTACCTTGAACTTCCTTAAGCAATCTCAGAAATCTCCTTTCTTCAGGTTCCAATTCATCCTCAGGAGGGTTCTCATCTACCTCATCATCTCCTTCTTGATCATCTTGTTCATCCCTTGTAGGATTCTTCTCCAATGCTTCCAACCTTGCCAAGATTGATGCATTCTCTCTTCTCACTTGTCTTAACTCTCTTCCCTTGCAGCATCCTGTTCTTTTCTCTCCCTTAAATCTTTTTCTCTTGCCTCTAAGGCTTCCCTTGATTCATTATTCTCCCTAGCCCTCTGATTCTTAGGGGGCATCCTTACAACTCTCACCAACCCTTTACTCTTTCACAAGATCCTACTACTCCCTCAAGGACCTACTTGTTGTTCTGATACCATTATGATGCAGAGGTGTCAGGTCTCCAATGATAATCTAGCAAGATCAAAAGAATTAAATAGCTTGTGGGCTTCAACCAATAAGACCTCACTAGTCTTCCTCTTGCCCTAAACTCCACCAAAGGGCACAAACTTGTTTCCAACTTCTAAGGTAAAATCTTCCACCTTCTAGGGTCTCAATATACCACAATCAACAAGATTCAAAAGGTTTCACAAACCAATTTGACTAGTTCTTGACAACTCCTCTTGACTAGGCCTAATCCTAGTAGCCCTCTTCAGCGACTAACCTGTACTTTTCTCCAATCTTTCCCAAAGCACTTCCAAAACTAATGATTGATCTAAATACCCTTTACAAAGTTCTATCACATACCCAAGATTTATATACTATTGTTTTGGACCAAACTTGACTGTCCTGACACCCTACTACCTTTCTACAAGGCCTAATTTCCCCACTTTTCAAAGGAACCCTATTAGATACTTGTCATACTTACTCCAAACCTTGAAATAGTCTTAGGAGAGGTTCCAAAACAAAGGATTTTCAAGGCTTTAGACAATGATTTTCTCATTTGAATGGTTAAATACTAAACCCCCATTTCTAGGACCCAAAACCTAGGGTTTACTAGATCTCCCACTTCCAATCACTTCAAGACCTCATTCAAAGGACTAACACCATCTCCTTGACCATATTAGACTGTATCAAATAGAAAACCATTACCTTGTTAATGTAGATCTTCTGTTGTTATAACTGTGCCACCATTCCAATGCTCTTCCTCATGCAAACTAGACTTCCAACGGTGATCACCTTCTTCATTTCACTCCTCCTGCCTTGTCAAAGATAGTGATCATATTGTACAAGTTATTTAGGACCTATTCCATGAGAACCAGAGTCTTACATTCATGGAAAGGTCCTATGATGCATTTAGCCCTTCAAAATACATAAAGACAGTCTGTTGTTCCTTGTAGCAGTCAGATAAACAACAATAAAATTACCTACAATACCTTCTCAGAGCATGAAAACAGGGTCTACTATTGTTAGATGAGGACTTAAAACATTTACCAAACACCAACAATCAAAGGATCAATAGAAGTTAGAAGGAAATGCAAGAAAAACTGAATTTTACTATTTTTTTCAGTCTGCCATACAACCTAGGCTTCCACTTGATTCCTCCGTACCATCTCATGCCTTAGACAAGATTACATAACCTCTACCCCAACTTCCATAACCAATTGCCATCGGTTGGGGTTGGTTAAACCACCAAAACTAATCAAAATGGCTTTTCCCACCTAAATGCTTAATTCAAAAATTTGAATTTTAAACTTTGGTTTAATTGACTTCTACTCTACCAAATCAACATTTTTGATCTCCTTAGGATCATTATACCTTATTCCTAGCCTTAGACACCTATATTTGACTTTTATTTGACTCTAGAGGCACTATTGGCCTAACTTACATTATTTTTGGTCCTAGGGTCCTTACCAGGACCCTAAGGACATTTGATCATTACATCATTTTGCCCATTACAACATGTCATAATTGGTTCTAGGATGTTCCATTTGACTTGATGGGTTCCATGGGCTCCTCCTATGATCATTTGTGTCTTCTTGCTCCAAGATGTTCTTTTAGGTGCTTCTGCACCAAATTGGAAGTGTTTATATATATATATATATATAAATTTTTATTCTGTATGCATAATAACCTCCTCTACTTCAAATTGAGCATTCACATTTATTTGAATTTAGTCAATTCTCCCAAACCATTGGTATTTCTCTCAATTCAAAACACATGATTTTAACAAATAGAATTACCTCTATTCTTTTAAATACCTCATGGAGTTGGAAATCAATTTTGAGAAATCTCAACTCTAGAATTGGGTGTCGTGGGTAGAAAAATTCAAACTTCTCATAATTGAATGAAAATTGGTGAGTAGGCTTAGAATGATGTACCAAGGTCCCCTACAAAAGGATTTTGATCCAAACTTCTAGAATTTTGAGATGTTAAACTTTTGGTAAACTGACGACACACTATTGACATTAAAACACCAATTTCTAACATTAATCTCTCTCAAACTATGGGAGATGCGACCTCAATTCTTTTTGGACTTTTGAGATGGTACCTCCAAGAATGTCTTTACAAATAGATTCTATTGCATCTCTTACAGATCTTTAGGAATAAATTTCACAAAATTGCCTACAAAGTGTCGAAGTTAATGTACAACAAAAACTCAATTTGATCAAATCTGATTATTCTACTTACACCCCAAGGCTGAGAGATGCCAAAATATATCCAAGTAAACAAAAAATAAAAGAAACAACTAAAAATATTTTTGGGTGATGTCAATTGATCATTTGCCTAGGATGCTCCTACATAAAACACATCGAGTAGGATGTTTGTGAGCATACACTTGCAAATGTGGAGTTGAATGGTAGGACCATTCTTCCATATTGCAAGCAATCTATAGAAAACTCCATTTCTAAAATGTGTGCACAAAAAATATTTATTTTTCCTCTTTTTCTAGTATCTCATTTGAACAAGTTGTACGCTCCTCCAACAAACTTGCACTCTCTTCCTCCTTCCTCTAATGGATTTGCATCCACTATGCAACATCGTCCTTCTCCAAATATTCTCTCTTTTCCTCTCCTCCATTATGGGATCTAACCTACCATCATCAACTGGCCACCTCCATAAAATAGTCTCACTACTCTTCTCCTCTTCCATGGGTTTTGACCTACCACAATCTGACCACCTCCTCCAAATTCTTTCATCGTACACATCACAATCTGTATCAAATGCATACAAATATACCCCTGCAACATCATGGAAATCAACAATTTCAATCTACTCTTCTCCATACTCATCATCTCTCAATATTACAAGTGAATATAAAACAATATCATCACAAAATGTAGGTAAATTTACCTATTTCTTCACCGTTGTAGTATTTCTTTCATCACCTTTAGTTGCAACCTTCATCCACTCATCTTTTGCTATGAGGTTTACATCTACCCCATATACTCTCATAATCATTCCCATATCATCAATTGTTGTATCATGTTTCCCAAATGTAGCATCTTCAACAACTTCTTCACAATAACATGTTGCATACAAATTTACATCTTCTTCTCCTTTACCACCTTGGTTGCATTCTTCTCTCTTTTCTCTAGATTCTTTTGCACAAGGGTCTCCTCTTCTTCATTCTTCATATCCATCCACTTCTTCATTCATCTTTTCATCTTTCTCTTGCATGCCATCTTCAAAACATGTCTTCATCATAAACTCATCCCTCTTAGCTTTCTCATGCTACATGGCTTCCAACTGCTCACACTTTTCAAACAATTTGTCAAACTTCTAAATACTTTATGTCATCTATCAAAGGAATTCCTTCCTTTTGTACATTCTCCATCCATCCCATATGACTGACTTCCACACATGTATCTTCATCCTACTCACGCTCCAATCTTTTACAATCCTCTTTCATTTACCCTACAACCAAATTCTCTCACCACTATCCTCTACGCAACAAGATGCTAGAAGATGCACCTCAATAAGACCCCTTCTACCCACTTCCTCTTAGTGGAAGAAGTATACACACCTTCTACCTAGCTTCATCTCTATTAGAGGATAGCTAAACTAATTCTTATAGAATCAATTCTCTCTCATGGCTTCACCACTTCAATCTTCACCACTGTTCACTCCTCTTCACTCGCAGGTCTTGGTGCATACTCTACACTCTCAAGATCTTGTGGCTCTAATACCACTTAATGCAATAGGGCACTCCCCTCTTGTCAAAAATACAAACAATTGGTAAACAAATTCACACAACCAAATATACACATTGACATGGGCAACACTCTACCCAAAACAATACAAGATTGCAACAAAAATTGATTTTATTAATTCAAATCAACACACCATAAGTTTGAACCGATAAGGGCTTGGTTCGGTGGTTAAGTCGCTCGGTTGTAGTGGTGTCCACCAGAGTTCAAACCCTCGTTGGGCCAACGAGCTCGCAAGGCGTTACGTCTTCGTTGGGCCAATGAGCTCGCAAGTTTGAAGTGTTCTTTCTTGTGGATGAGGTCCCCCGTGTTGTGGCCTCACTAGTTCATAGCTCTAGGCAAAAGCATCATGTGGAGCCGGAGGGTGTGTCGTACCAGTGTCACTGGTCATGTTAAAAATTTCACCAGGTGCATTTAAAAAAAAAACACACCATAAGTCTGAAACCAAAATTACGAAAACATGGCTTTCAAATGACCTTTCTTGGGTCACACATATCAACACACTTCAATCTCCAATCTAAATCTTCACTCCCACTCTTTTTTTGAATAGTTTACTTCATTCATATAGATGTTTCCTCCTTGTGTATCCAATTCAATAATTTCTTTACACTCTATTTGCTTTTTCTGGGTAGCAAACTTCATTGACTTCACACTTTATTTTATGTTTGGCAATGATCCAATTCTTCCTTAGAAAAGTATATTCACCAATCTAAAAACCCACTCTGGTGCTCTTTCTATGGCACCACTTCCCTCTCTCTACCTTCTATATTTTTTTTCTTTTGGTAGCTAACCCTACTCCCAAAGTTCAATGTTGTTCCCTCTAGATGTTCTTCTCTGTATAATAAAAGAAAACCTTTTTTTTTCTTCCCCAAGGTGTTCCTCTTTTCCAAACAGCCTCATGGGTTTTCAAATTATTTTGGAAAGATTGTTTTTAACTATTCAAAAACAACATGTGTTGAATCAGAAGTGTTTATATATTATTTTTGTTTTTTTTTATTTTTCTTCTATATGCATAGTAACTTCCTCTACTTCAAATTGAGCATTGACATTTATTTGACTTTAGTCAATTCTCCCAAACCATTGGTATTTATCTCAATGAAAAAAAATAAGAATTCAACATATAGAATTACCTATGTTATTTTAAATACCTCATGGAGCTGGAAATCAATTTGCTTAAATCTCAACTCTAGAATTGGGTGTCATAGGCAGAAAAATTCAAACTTTTTAGAACTGAATGAAAATTGGTGAATAGGCTCAAAATGATGTGCCAAGGTCCCCTACAAAAGGATTTTGATCCAAACTTCCAGAATTAGGAGATATTAAACTTGCTATAAACTGACGACACATTGTCGACATTAAAACACCAATTTCTAACATTAATTTCTCTCAAACCATGAGAGATATAACTTCAATTCTTTCTGCACTTTTGAGATGCTACCTCTAAGAATTCCTTTACAAAAGGATTCTACTCCAGCTCTTACAAATCTTTGGAAATAAATTTCACAAAACTGCTAGCAGAGTGTCGATGTCAATGTATGGCAAAAACTCAGTTTGATCAAATCTGATTATTTTACCTACACCCCAAGGATGAGAGATGCCAAAATAGACACAAGTAAACCAAAACTAAAAGAAACAAATGAAAATATTTTTGGGTGATGCTGATTTCTCATTCACTCGGTATGCACTTGCACCAATAACTCTATGATTTTACCTTTTTATTTCTTATGATACCTCCAACAGATGAAGGCCCAAGATTACTTTTAGAACACCCATATAAATTTAGTTTAACCCATCTTGATTTTGTATGTCTCCATATAGTGTGTTTCCTTATGTAGTCTTTTTGATAATCCATATTATTAAGGTTCTGAGTGACAACGATTACTAACTTTTATTTCATGCTCTATTGGAAGATATTTAGTTTTCCCTATTTTGGGCATATTAATGTTTTCTTGAATAGCACCAATAATAGAGTGTATGAGTTTATCTCTATTAGTCACAAAGTTTTTTAAAACCGTATTGTTCCTTTCCTTCCAAATCCCCCAAACAATATGCAGAGGAGTTTTCTTCCATACTTCTTTTAAAATAGGGTGCATGAAAGGAGGAGCCTTAAACCATAGGGGGAGAAAAAAATCCAGATCTTTAGACATAACCTAGTCAATCTTAAATTTTGAGAAGATTTTCCCCCTAATATCTCTTACTAAAGGGTAGTGCAACAACAAATGATTTATGGATTCTCCATCTTGACAATACGATATACATTTGTTTGGAAGTTGAAACCCTCTCTTTTGCAGATTATCCAGGGTTAAGATTTTGTAGTGGTTTGCAACCCAAAAAAAATTGTTAATCTTGGGAATTATTCTATCATTCCAAACCATCTTCCAATATTTAGTAGTGTGAGGAACATCACATAGCAAGGAATAAGCAGTAGCAACAGTGAAGTTTCCAAAATATTGAGGTTTCCAAATAACTTCATCTTTTCCATCATGTCTGAAGAATCTACAATCCCCCCAAAATTTAAACAATTGACTAATGATATTATCATCAACATTACCAAAGAGGATATTGAAATCATTCCAATGTTCTTTTCCATATTGGAATAATATATATCCCTCAAGTTTGTCTCCAATAATAGTAGGACAATCTTCTTTCAGGATTGTAAAAGTAGGATGGTCTTAAAGTGAAAGGTTTCTCTTCCGTACATCTTCCCAAAAATTAATCTCTTGACCATTGCCTACTGTCCACCTAACCCCCATGGAGAGGACTCTTCTAATTTTTAGTAACCCATTCAATATGATAGAGCCTGCAAGAAAAGAACTATTATGAGTAAAGTTGTGGGCCTCATTGTCACCAAAGTATTTAGCTCTTAGTATTTTAACCCTGTCTTTCTCTTCTTTCATGATACCCCATCCAACTTTTGACATAAGAGCTTTGTTAAAATCTCTTATTTTCTGATGCCTAATCCACCCTTATCTTTGGTGGAACAAACAGTGTGCCAACTAATAAGAGTCAACCTCTTTCTTTCCTCAACATTTGTCCATAAAAATCTTTTCTGAATTTGTTCAATTTTCTCTACTATAAAGGCCAGGATTTTGAACAAAGAGAGGTCATATACAAGGATATTCTGAAGCAAATATTTTAGAAGATGATACTTCCCAGCTTGGCTTAACAATTTTCCTTTCTACCCATCCAACTTCCTTTGGACTCTTTCCACAATTTTGTAGTAGTAGGCATTAGATAGTTTTTTGGTAGCCAAACAAAGCCCCAGGTAGGTATCTAGGAGGGAAGCCTTAGAACAACCCAAAATTTTGACAATTTTGTCTTGTAAAATCTCGATAGTGTTGAAGAAATATAGTTTTATTTTTTCATAATTAATATGCTTCCCTTAGACTTTTGCATAAGCATTCAACATATTTTTCCATTCCTTAGCTTCTTTAATAGAAGAGGAAACAAATACTATAGTGTCATCAATAAACTACTAGTGAGAAGAAGGGGGATTGGAAGAAGATGGTTTAATACCTTTTAGTTTATTTGCATTCACCAATCTAGAAATATTCTTGCCAAGAACTTCAGTCACAATGATGAAGAGGTAAGGAGAAAGAGGGTATCCTTTTCTAAATGAACCAGACAACTAAGAGGTGGGTGAATCAGTTGTCACAAAACTTAAGCAATTCTGCACCTTAAATCATTAAACACTTATCCACTATTTGTTATGATTAAAACATGAAAGCATAACCACAAAACCATAAACACAATTGCAAGATCATACACAGGTGACACTAGATTTTTACATGGAAACACTATAAAGGGAAATACAACGGTGGGAGTTAACCCACAATATTTATATGTAAAGCACAATATCAAAAATTAGAGGCTCACATCCAATAGGGTTCATTGCCTAGAAAAAGGCTCGCTGCCAAGGGGTCACTCACTACAAAAGATTTCGAACTAAGATGTTAGCATCTACTCTATGTCTGAATTGAGTTCCATTAAAGCACAATATTCTTCTGCTATGCTTTTCCTTTTCTCTTCCTTACTTATCTTCACATCTTTCCCACAAGGAAACCTTTTCCACGACTCATTTGCAGGTATTTATACACTACATCAACCTTGGAATGATCATCACGGTTGGCATTATAATCATGAATTATTGGAACAATCTCCAAGGTCGACATTACAAACATACATAAAATAGGTCTAGACCTAATACAAAATTAGCTAAGGAAATGTAGTAAAGATGTATGTGGATCACTTCCATGCCTCAGCTGGGACTCAAACATGATCTTCCACGTCACAACAAGCTTCTACAATCTCCAAGAGATCTTGACAATCGCTGGAATTAACCAAGTCGGCTAAGACTGGTTACACACTATGTTATCTGGAAGTAATCTTCAAACGCAATCTCAATTCCTTAACGTGGACCAATGCAAATGTGGGAACATGATCATGAGGCCTACAAAAGTACATTGTAATCACCAGGAGCAACTGAACAAACTCTAAGCACTTTATTCATGAGATTCTTCACACCAGAGCACATGAACTTCACTATTTTCAACTGTCATTAAAAGAAAGATAGCTTACGGACTACTAAATCACAAAGCATTGGAATTATAGGCACTTATCATCATGCCAGACTTCCCTCTTGAACCATATAGAAAAATACTTCAATGTAGAGGAATGTGGAGAAAAATACTTTCTCCCTATCACCAGTGAATAAACAGAAAAAGTAGGTTTTACGTTGGTGAATGTAACTCACTCAATCTTCATATTAGAGGCTCAAACTCAAGATTTAGCATCTTTACACATGCCTCTAAATAAATTATAATCCATAGACCAAGATCTTCACTCTCCAAGAAATGTGGAGCAGTCTTCTGGACTGTTCTTCAATTCCAGCTCACTATCTTCACTATGATTCAATGTTTCCTTTCTAATTTTTTTGGAGGGGCTAATTTTCTCAATATCCTCAACATTTAGAGATTCTAAAAAAATAACAAAATATAATACAGTTGATACCAATGAAAAAAAAGATAAGTTAAGATCAATGAAAACACCGATTAAGCACGTACTTGCAACAATATCCCCCTTTGTCATTGATGGTAACATATGATGTAAAAAACTATGACAACCATCAAGAAAAGATTCTCGCCCTATCTCTTTACACATTTGCACTCTTTCTCTCTAAGTCACATGATTTATCTCTCCCTTTGACATCAATGGAAAAGGGCACATACTTGCACTCTATTGCTCTGATCCAATCTCTCTTCTAAACATTCTTCATCTGACTACCCCCCTGAGAAGTAGCCCTTACAAGCATCAATCCAGATCTAGAGATGGATTTTACCTTCAGATTGATGCACTTCTATGCATCTTAGTGTAGATCAGGAGGGGTGATAACCCCTATATTTTCTCTAAGATACTTAAAAGTATTAATAGGCAGAGGCTTAGTGAAAAAGTCTGCAATCTGATCTTTTGTAGATACATACTCCAACATGACTTCATTCTCTGTTACCTTTTCTCTCAGAAAGTGATATCTTATAGATATGTGCTTTGTCCTTGAATGCATTATTGGAATCTTTGATATGTTTATGGCACTTGTATTATCACAAAAGATTACAGTTGGATCTTCATACACAACTTGGATGTCCTTCAATGTCTTCTTCATCCATAACACTTGAGTACAACTACATGCTGTTGCAATGTATTCTTCTTATGCAGTAGACAGAGATATTGAGTCTTGTTTCTTGCTTAACCAGGATACTATCCTCTTTCCTAAAAAGAATGTACATCCACTTGTACTTTTCCTGTCATCCACATCTCTGCCCCAATCTGTATCAATGTATGCACTAAGAGTTAAATCGTTCTCTTTTGGCTACCACAAACCATAATCCATTATGCCTTTCAAGTATCTCAGTATTCTTTTAACTACCATCACATGTGATTCTTTAGGTTCTACTTGAAATCTTGCCACAAGACAAATTGCATACATTAAGTTAGGTCTGATTTGGGTCAGATAAAATAATCCTCCAATCATAGATCTCTACCTTTTTTGATCTGCCATAGGTGAGTCATCATTGTTACTCAATTTACAACCAGTTTCCATGGGAGTGCTTACCAGTTTGGAGTCCTGCATTCCAAACATCTTTAACTCTTTTACATACTTTGACTAAGAAATGAAGATAACTTTATCCAATTAATTTATTTATAGACCTAAAAAGAAATCATTTCACCAAACATGGACATTTCAAATTCATTCTGCATTTCCCCAACAAAAACCATGCACATACCTTTAATGCCTCCAAAGATAATGTCATCAACAAATACTGCAACAATTAGGATTTGTTCATTATTGATCTTAAAGTAGAGATTATTGTCGGTAGTACCCTTACTGAACCCCAATTGTATCAGATACATATCTAATCTTGCATACTAGGCCTTAGGGGCTTGTTTTAGTCCATACAATGCTTTCTTCAATTTGCAAACTATGCCTCCTTGATCTGATGACTCGAATCCTTCTGGTTGTTCAATATAGACTTCTTCTTCCAATTCTCCATTTAAGAATGTAGACTTTACATCCATTTGGTATACCTTGAAATATTTGTAGGCTGCAAATGCTAAAAACATTCTTACTGCTTCAATCCTTGCCACTGGTGCGAATGTTTCCTCATAATCTATTCCTTCAACTTGAGAGTATCCTTTGCATACCAACCTTGCTTTGTTTCTTACCACTTCACTATTCTCATTCATGTTCTTCATGAAGATCCATTTGGTGCCAATTACATTCTTATCTGTTTGTCCGGGAACAAGATCCCAAGTCTAATTCTTCTCTATCTACATCAATTCTTCTTCCATAGCCTTCACCCAATTTTCATCATTACAAGCTTCATTTACATTTTTAGGTTCCACTTGACAAATCAAACAATAATTAACATGTTCATCATCAACTCTTCTTCTAGTATGAATTGCTTTCCTCTTATCTCCTATGATATGATCTTCAGAGTAATTTAACTTCACATACCTGGGTGTCCTAATAATGATTTCAGGAGCTTTTTCTTCTTCTTCCTTTGAATTTTCTTCTTTCTATACTACTAATTTGTTTATAGGGTCATCTGGTTCATCGGATTCATATCCACTTGACACCTTTTCATTGGTTTCATCAACTTTGACATTTGCCCTCTCAATTATCTTCTTCAACCTGTTATTGTAGCACCGGTAGGCCTTTCTTTTGGTAGAATATCCAAGGAAGATACCTTCATCTCATCTTGCATCAAACTTACCTAGATCTTCATCTCTTCTAATATAACACTTACTACCAAGAACTTTGAGATATTTCATAGTAGGAACTTTACCATGCCATAACTCATAGGAAGTCTTATAACTATTACCTTTTACTTGGAATTTGTTTAGAATGTATACAGTAGTGTGAATTACCTCTCTCTAATAAACTTTTGGTAGGCCAGCCTCCATCATTGTTCTAGCAGCCTCTTGAACTGTCATGTTTTTTCATTTAAACTACTCCATTTTGTTGTGGAGTTATGGGTGTAGATAATTGTCTCTTCATCCCTTGTTCTTCACAGGAGAATTTGAAATCATTTGATGTAAACTCTCCAACTCTATCAGACCTCGAGTATTTTATTTTCAAGTCTATCTCATTCTCAACCATATCCTTGAATGCTTTGAACTTTTCTAGGGATTCAGATTTTTATTTTAAGAAGGTAACCCAAGTCACTCTAGAATAATCATCAATCAGTAAGATGAAATACATGTCTCCTTGTAGAATTCTTACTCTGGTAGGTCCACATAGATCTGTATGCACTAATTTTAGCAGTCTATAAATAGATTGGTCCTTGCTCTTGAAACTTATTCTTGTTTATTTTCCAAATTGGTACTCCTTGCACAAAGTATCAGCAGGCTTCACAAGCTTAGGCAAATCCCTTACAGCCTGAGTGGAACTTATCTTCACAATGTTGTCAAAATTGATATGACACAACCATCTATGCCAAAACCAACTTTCGTCATTCTGAGCCAACAAACAATATTCATTAGTCCCTTTCAAATGATAAATGTTACCTCTTGTCTTCTTACCAGTTGCAATCACTGTTCTAGAGCTTTCCAAGGTCTTGCATCCATTGTTCTTGAATCTGAGATCATATCCTTTACCACACATCTGACCAACACTCAAAAGATTATGCTTTAATCCCTTCACATATAAGACATCATCAATGTTGTGCTTTCCATCAAAAGAAATGGATCATTTTCCAAAAATATTACCAACTATATGATCACCAAACCTAACTAGTCCTCCATCATATCTTTCCAAACTTATGAACTTACTTTTACCACCAGTCATGTGATGAGAGCATCCACTATCAATAACCCATTCATCTTTGTCTTCAACAACCTAAGCAGCTAAGGCACTTTTCAATAGTTTTTCTTCCTTCACATAGCTAGGAGAATTAGTAGTCATAAGTTCTTCTTTACTAGAAATAAACAAGCATTCATTTCCAAAAGTATTAGCATTATCTGGTTCACCATCTGATACTCCATCATCATCAAGATTTTCAACATTATAACATTTCTTAGGAATCCTAGGTCTATCTGGCCTTGGTTTATGAACTCTTGTGGGGTACCTAGAAGCATAATGACTAACTTTACCACACCTAAAACATTTGAAAGGTAATTTGCCTTTGAACTTACCAGTACCTTTGGGCAGATTGTTAGCGAAGTTAGCTTCAAGTTCTTCAAGCTCATAATCTCGTTCCATCTTGTACTTTTGTTGATGGTTAAAATTGTGCAGGTTCCAATGCCAACATGGGAAGTTTCAAGAATATGGGACTTGCTACTTGAAACGACCTCCAAATTTTAAAGAAGCTAGCTCTTCCTATTTTAAATGGGGTTTTGAGTAAAGGGAAAGAGTTAATAGGATTACAGATACAATAATCAAATCTAAACTATGGTGATGCGCCTGAGCAAAAATGTATTCCTTTAATCTAGTACAATGAACCAATCCTCAAGATACATTTATATTGAAGAGCAGATACTGCATGATTAATATAAACAGATCAAATGAATACTGTCAAAGGTTATGACTAGACAACTTTGTAAAGACACAGATAATATGAACTAAGACATAGAACAAAGTTCTTTCCATTAATATTACAACAACATAAATGGCACAAAAACATGCATAGGTACATTAACCTTCATATTAGAAATAACAAAATTAAGGCAAATGACACAATCTAGTCACAGTAAAGTCAATAAATTTTCTAATAGATTCTTAATAAGACTTGTCAAAAACTGGATCTGCTATCCAAATTCCATCACCTTAACTATTACAATTGCTACATATTTATAATCACATACTTGACTTAAGATTGCCTGCAACAACCCAAATCTTCAATAGCTAAACCAAACTGGGGCTAACTAAGAGTCTTCAAATGTTAAGGTATCAAAATCTGTAGCTGTTTCTTTCCCATACGCTCATTGGCTGAGGAACAATTGTATGTGACACTCTAAGAGTATCACTGTTAAGACACATGGTGACACCCGCGGACTCCTTGCTCAAAAAGAAATTGTGCCACATGGCAGTGTCCACTGCAACTACTTGAAACTCTTTTACCTTCAAAAGAACACACAGGAAAATACCACTTGTCGCACTTTGCTTCAACCTTGAAAATAGCATGTGTCCCTCTCCACTGGGCACTCAAAAACCTGTATCTTTATGCTCAGGTAACCTCGCATTATAACATCTATCACCATCCACTTTACTTAGAAACTAAGATATAATATCATGGGACCCACTGCATTCATCACTTACTACCTACAGAGAGAAATAAGTTGGGACAGATGGCATCTTCTGCTTGAAGCAAAACTGGACACACGACAGCCTCCAGCAAAACAAGAAACTAATGAAAATGCTTTGAAAGATCCTTCGAAAACGGACACTTGTCACACTTCGGTGCAACTGTGACTCAAAATGCCTTCGTCCCATGAGAATTTGTAATAAAAGAAAGCCTCCCTCTGCTATTGCCACGTGGTGCACTTTGTAACAAGTTTGAAACTATGTCTTAAAAATTGTGGCCCACCATATATATGCCGGTACTAATAAACTTTGAACAAAAGAGACACGTGGCAATATCCACTTAAGGCAACAAAAGAAACACATGGCAACACAAGCTAGCAAGAAACAACAAAAGAAACTTTTGGAAACTACCTCCGACATTAACAAGTAGTGAAGCCCACAACACTTATGAAACTTTATAAAAGAAACTGCTACATGATACGTGGCATACTCTGCTGCATCTACTTAAAAGAGAAGTAACATGTGGCACTATATGCTTAAAGATCAAAATTGTTTCCCTTTGGCTATAGCATTGACACCTGGTTTGATCCACGTGCAAGAACAAACACAATTACAAAAATATTGGCCACTGTAACATAATATTGCAACACTGTTGAAACAAAATGTGGAGTTAAAACTCTACGGTTCTTGGTGACCCCCAGGACTTTTGAGCCTGCTTAGAAAGAATCCCAAAACTATCAAAAAGACAATGCCACTAAAATGAAAAATAAATTACAGATTCTTCAATGTTGTCTGATACACAGACCATTTTGAATCTGATAACCCTTGCTTGCTCTGCAAATCTTGAAAAGCAAAATCAAGATTAATTATATCTTTATGTGAAAATGACTACAATATTTTTACCACATATTTCAATTGAAACTCCAGCTTTGCCATTGGTACCAAAACAACTTCAACCTCTCCTACAGTAGACGAATCACTTAGACCTTGGAAGATTGTCTGACCATTCTATTTTGTCACAAGTAGAGGCTTTATTTCATCTATCATTAGTACTATATTACTATCTAGGAAGGGTGAAGGAAGACCTAATTGTACCAAACCTTCAATGTGTTTCTTCATATTTTTCACTCCTTTTACAACATCAAGGAGCTCTTTACAATTCATATCTGTAGTGTTGCAACTCAAAACCTCATTTACCTTCTTAGAATTGATCATTCTATCATTTATACCTACTATTGATAGTGTCTCATCTGTTGTATCATATAACTTTTGCAATAGAAGTTTAGAATAAAAAACCCTTAATAAAACAATGTAGCCTGCACAGAAGATTCCACCTTCTCACATAGGTACTGGGCATTGAATAAGAAAGTGAGAGATGGTTTGAGCTAAATAATCTCCTTAGAGATTCTTTTCCATACTGAAACATACAACTCTTTAACAAAATTTAGGACTCCTGCATTTTGTGGTCTATTGGCCAACTCAATTGTCAACTATTTTGTTTTCTGCTACTCAGCCATGTATTGTGCTTGAGATGCACTATTAGCATTTTATTCTTTTAGTAGTTTCTCTTGCAGTTGTGTTACTTCTTGCAACTTATCCTGATATTTTTTCTCTATAGTAGCTTTCTCTTGTCTCAAAATAGTGACAGCAACTTTTTCTTGTGCCAGCTCAATCTTTAGAGAAGCGACTTGAGCCTGTATAGTTTGATGTATCTGTAATGAAATAGTGGTATGCAATTGTTTATTCAAGTTATCTATTTGATTTATTTTAGACTGTATTTCCCAGGTGAGGTTACTACTATTCACCTTTTCCTGAGCCAAATCATGTTCCACCTTCTGTAGTATCTTGGACACTTTTAGGTAGTAAGTAGTAACTGTAATAGCAGTCTCATTCATTAAATCTACCCTGTCCTGTGGCCTCAAGAGAGACATATCCATGGCCATTGCATTCATTCCATAATCTTGTGGTTGCATTTGTTCATTTGGATTTACCACATTTGGAGAAAAATGTGTTACAGTCAAAGACTGTTAAATAGGGTCAAAGAGTGACTTCATATGAGCCACAATAGGGCTTTTGTTCTCTTTCTTTCTCTTCTTTTCCATCCTGGCCTCTCTTGCCTTTCTTGTTGTATTTTCTTGAGCTTGGAAGGTAGGAGATGCAATATAACCTCCAGTAAAGGGATGACCCTGAGGGAAGCCATAATGAATAGTAGATAATTGTTAGCTAGGGGAAATCTAAGGCAGGGTCTGCTTGGGGACAAATGTAGAAAATAATGGTAAGGTTATGGCCTATAAAGACATGGCCGGTGCAGTGGCAATTGGGGAGGAAGTATGTGAAAGCATAGTAGAAGTGGCAGGAGACATGGAAACCTGGGTGTTTGGGGATGCCACTCCTAAAAGAGAAGAAATAGATACAAGAGAGAAGAGGGAAGAAGTACTTACTTGAGTCATTGGTGAGATGACTGGAGCCTGTTGTTGCTGTGGTGCTGCTACTTCTTCTTCTTCTTCCTCTGACAGAATAAATCTCCTTAGTTTCTTCCGAGGCCTACTTGTTGCCTCCTCTATTTCTTCTTTTGCTTCTAGATTGATTATAGGTTGTTGCAATGGTACCACTCTGGAACCCCCAGATGTTGAAGCTGTATGGGTCCCGAGAGATGGTGATGAGACAATGCCCTTCTATTTTTCAAGAGTGCTAAGGGATTGGGGCCATGGAGATCTAGGATCAGTAGATGATGCTTGTCCTATTTCTTGCATTCCTAGAGCCTCCTTTGTTTCTTATTCTTCTTCACCCCCTTTCTAGACTCTGCTTGTATCTGGACTTGAGACTAGGGATGGATGCCATTCATCCCAAATTGACTCCCATGTCTCATCAATTTAAATATTTCCAAATAAGTGTGTAAGTTTAGAGATTTCTTTCCTATATTTCCAATAGGCCTCAATCTTTTCTATACTCCATTCTTTACCTTTCAATGTTTTCCTTAGGCATGCGGTCATCTTAATCTTTGGATCATACTCTTTCTCTTTCACATAGAAGATTTCCCAAGACCTAGGCCTCTCATAAGGCAAGTCAGTCAATTACACATAGAAGTCTGGGTTATCCTCTTTTGGAGACCTCCTATCCTCCCAGAATGGACATCCCTCATGTACTACCTTGGCAGAAACTTTCTTGTTAATGATCCAGGAGGCCATGAAACTATCTGGGTCATATTTCCATTTGTCTTCTATGATTAGGAAACCATAGGCAACCAGTTTTCTTAATAAGAGGTTCTCTGTTCCTCTAACTTTAATTATCATTTTCCCTTTGGTCCAGGGAACATCATACATCTTTTTCTTCCTTTTCTTGTGGCCATAGTCATTATCTATGATAAACACTTGGCGAGCTACCTCTAAAAATGTGACCCTAGGGGTCAAGACTTTGGGCAATAACACAGGCTCCCCACTAAAACCATGGACTCTGATTATAGTAGTATGGGCCCCAAAGAAGTAGTCACAAGGTACTGGGTAGTTGGTTAGAAAACCCCTAATGCTCTGTGTCATCTTGTGCTCTATAGGCTCGGGACTTAATTGGCTAAAAGCAAGGGCAACAAAACACTCAGCAAATTTGTAGGGGTCTGAAGTATTAGACAACACATGAGTCCATGTAGACACATGGATGGTTCTACTACCATCTGACTCTAGGTCATACATATTTAGAGTCGCATGATGTTGGAAAAGATGAAAATTTTGATATAACATGAGGTGAAACAGATATGCAGAATACCTAAATACACACTTTGTCAGTAAATTAGTAAGCTGGTCGATCATGGCTGCTGCAATTTGCTCTGAAAAATCTAGCTAATATTCTTGAGACTTGTCTATGGTCTTCAGTCTAAAAATGACTGCCAATTTCTAGTCATGAACTGTGATATCTTCATTCTACCAAAATATGAAATCTAGCATTGAAAGGGCTTCTTGGACGTTGGGGGTAAATTGAGCGTGACTAGTGGGTAGTATAGGCAATTGGGTATTCTCCTCACTCAAATGCATCTATGTATTCAGAAACTTTAGTGTGCTATGCAGATTTGCCCATGTACCCTACATCTTAGCAATGGTTGGAAAGGTGGTCGTCGTATCTTATTGCAAAGCCAGCATGTCCCTTATTGCCTTAGGTGTAATGTGAACCATGAAAGGGCCTTACTGAATGGAATTTGATGGTGGGTGGAATAGCTCTGCACATAATTCAATCAACTTAGGGCATGGGTGGACGTTAGGGACCAGAAACCGTGCCAATTGAGAAGTCCATATCCTCATCTGAAAAGTTTCCCATTGACCCTTTGATGCTCAGACGAGGCACCTCTGATGTGCTCCCTCCCGGAGACCCTTAGTATTCTTTTGCAGGTGCATGCCATATATATCATCTGCATAGTCCTTGACCTGAGCTAGGTCAACACTCACTCCTATTTTAGGGATTCTTCTTCCTAGATAATAAACCTCCTCAGCTATGCAGGTGCAGAAGCATAAGATTTATTGTTCATTAGCTTATCAGTGGGCTCAAAGATCCTGAGTCCTTCCTGTGGTGATTGTGTCTCTAACATCTCTATACCTTTGTGGGAATTTTAGAAAATTTTGACACACAAGATAAGAGAAAACTATAACAGAGTTGTACTTAGCTAAAAATGCTTGTGGGGAATAGAGCTTTTATGCAACAACAATTTAGAAGTAGGAAGACAAAAGTAAATGAAACTCTCAAAGGGACTAATTCTTAGCTTAGTGGGGCATTTTCAAACAATAATTGATACATCTCATCGTATTAATGGCATTAATACCGAGAGACAGTTAGTGTATCTTTTTGAAATCTGTATTGGACAAAGTGTCAGATATGCTATGAAAGTGGCTATCTTTTTGAAAAAGTGTGTACCTTCTTGGAATTTTGGGGACTGTTGAACAACCTTAATAAATACAATTCTAAAAGAGAAGGGACCTCTGTGTTGCTGACACGTGTTCACGGAACACTTATTTAAAAGGGAAAAAAGCAGGAAAATAGAAAGTAGGTAAAGGAAATAAAAGCATCTAACTTAACTATGATACATGATGAGCCTCTTCTCAGGTATAATGTTTCAAGAAGATCCCATTGATCGAAATCTCTTCAAGTTCTCCATCCATAGTTTCTAATTTAAAAGCATTTTGCTACTTATAGGAATAGATCTTAAAAGGTCCTATCCACAATGCTTCAAATTTGCTGTGTCAACCTGTCTTGGAAGCTCTCTCAGTCCATTTTAGTACTAGAGTCCCAACTTCAAAATTTAGATTTGAAGATTTCTTGTCAAACCAACTTTTAATCATATGTTGATGTTTCAAAACTAATTCATGTGCCCTTTCTCTCTTTTCTTGTACTTCTAGTAACTCGGCTAGTTTGACTTGCATTGAGCCGTTTTCTTCAATTTTGAGTTGTTTCAACAATTGCAAGGTAGGAATCTCTATACATAGAGGCATCACGACATTCTTACCATAGACTAGTTCATAAGGAGACATTTTAGTCATTTGCTTTGGCATGATCCTGTCATCCCATACTGTTGTATTAAGTGACTTGTGCCACTCTCTCTGATGGTCAGCTTCGATTCTTTTTATGAGTCTGATTAGATTCTTATCAGTGGACTCTAGCAAGCCATTACCTTGTGGGTAATAGTTAGAAGACATCTTTAGATATATTCCATTTTCCAAGGCAAACTCAGATAGTTTAGCCCCCAGGAATGCTTTAGCGTTATCTAATATGATGGTGCGAGGAGGACCAAACCAAGTTTTTATCACCTCTAAGAACTCTAGGATTACTTTTTCAGTAGCCTCTTTGAGTGGTACTACTTCACTCCACCTTGTAAAGTAATCTGTTGCAGTAAGAATCCACTTATATCCCATATTTGACACTAGATTAATCATGCTGATTAAGTCTAAACCATACTGAGCAAAGGGTTCATCTACTATTATGGGGCTTAAGGGAAATGCTTCATTTCTTCTCTTCCTAGTGTAGAACTGGCAATCCTGACATTCCTTGACCATTTGACAGCAACCTGTAAATAGGGTAGGCTATAAATAGCCATCTTGTGTCACATTGATTGCAGTAGTCCTTGTTGAAAAATGTCCCCCTAAGGCTCCATGATGCAACTCATATAATACTTTTTGGGACTTATCTCTCTCTACACATTTCAATAATATTCCATCAATGTTCCTTCTGAATAGTATATGATCAAGTAATACAAAATGGACTCCCTACTATCTATAGTATCTTTTCTTATCAGGGGAGAGTTCATTTGGGAATACACTAGTTCTCATGAATTGTATTATGTATTTGACCCAAGAATTTTGATCAATCTCTTGGAGTCTTAGCACTGTTTCATTTTCATTTTCTTTTGTCCTTGATTTTTCTATCTTGAGTCATGTACTGACATAGTCCCTTGCCTCTAACCAACTAGGTGGGCCTTATTTCTACAACATATTCTAAAATCTTAGTTATCCAATTGGTTCTTTTTTCAGTGAGCTCGCCTTCCATGATGTATTCTCTTACACTAGGGTGGGCTACCAATATCAGAATTTTATTTCCTATTACTAAATGCCTGAATTTCTTAAGGGATTTTACCATAGCATATGCTTGTTTTTCAACAAAATTGTACCTTGATTCATACTCTCTAAGTGTTCTAGAGAAGAATGATATTGGATGTTCCACTTCCTCTTGATCATCTTTCTGAGTTAAGACAACTGCAACACTGAATTCTCCTCCATACACATACATTATAAAAGGCTTAGAGAAATCTGGGTTTCTTAGTACTGGTGTAGTTGAAATAGATTTCTTAACTTCTTCTAGAGAATATCTTCCTTTTGTAGTCTATTTGAAAACCAGATCTTTCTTTAGCACCAAAGTAATAGGTCTCACTAGCCCAGCAAAATCTAATATAAAGCGGCTGACAAAATTAATCTTTCCTAAGAAGGAATGGGCTACCTTTTTATTAACTAGCAAATATTGATTCATTATGGCTATGACCCTCTCTGGATCAATGGAAATCTCATCCTTTGAAACTATGTGTTCCAAAAGTTTCCCTTGAGGTATAGCAAAGATGCACTTCTTATGATTCAGGGAGATTCCAAATTCTTGACACTTTTGAAAAACAGCCTCTAGGTGCTCAAAATGATCTTTGGAATCCTTAGTGAATATGGTCAGATCATCTAGATAGATCACAATGATCTTATTTATGAGTTATCCAAATGCCACATCCATAGCTCGTTGGAAGGTAGCTCCAACATTTAAAAGCCCAAAAGGCATCTTTGCATATGCAAATGTTCCCCACTTTGTAGTGAATGTTGTCTTGTGTTGGTCTTCATTAGCTAACTAGATCTAATTATATCCTGAGAAACCATCAAGCAAAGAAAATATTTTTGACCCAGCCACAGTCTACAAGATCTGTTCCATAGAAGGTAAGGGGTAGTGATGTTTTAATGATGCCTTATTTAGGTCTCTGAAATCAACACAAGGTCTTATATCACCATTCTTTTTTCTTACAGGTACCAAATTATACACCCAGGTTGAGTGTGTAATTGGAAAAATGATCTTTGATTCTAGAAGTTTTTCAAGTTCGCCTACCATTAGTGGCTCAATTCTAGGATTCACTAGCCTTTACTTCTGTTATACTAGTTTTGACCCCTCAACAAGCTCTATGGTGTGCTGAATGATATCTCTATTATAGCCATGGAGATATTCATAGGTCCAAGCAATCACCTTATCATACTTGTTACATAAAGCAACCAGCCTCTCTTTTTCCTCTTGGGTAGTAGCATTACCTATCTTTAACTTTCTTCCTTCACTGACCTAGATTTCAGAATACTCATCTTTACTTGCCTTAAACCTCCTTTTGTCTAGGCTTACATCCTCGGGGTCAAATAGATTTTCTAGAGTGATAAGTCCTTTAGGAAGTTTATTTGACGTCAGTTGAATAATTTGATCCCCATAAGCTTCTTCAATCTTGGGTTGTAACTGATCAACAAACTCTCCTGACTATTGCAAAAACAAGAGTACTTGAAAATCATTATCAAAAACTTTCCAATTCTGGTCATTATCTAGAATTGTTGGTTTAACTATAACTTTGACTGACTCACTATTAATAAGTAGGTCACTTACTGGGTCAAATTGAGAACCAATTTGTGTCATACTATCTATTTTAGTGTTTTGTGTCCTAGGAATGACTTTAATATTGAAAGCATTAAAACTTTCCGTCAGATCCCAAATCCTGTGGCGGTAAGACCTCCTTCTTACATTCTTTGCTACTGCTTTTTCTTTGACTTGTTTCACCACTAGTTCTCAGTCTCCTTTAACTATCAAATTCATAATTCCTATTTTCTTGTCCAACATAAGACCATGTACTAAAGATTCATATTCAACATGATTATTCTAGTGCAAGCAAATTGAAAGTGTATAGCTCTTAGAATCTTCTCACCATTTGGGGCAGTAAGGCAAATACCTGCTCCACCACCATTCTTGTTCCTAGCCCCATCAAAATTTAGGGTCCAGATTTTAGAGTTTCCTCCAGACTCTTTATTTTCAGATACTTCTTTTCTCGTAACATTTGAAATTTCTTGGCCTTCCTAAAAAATAACATAGGTACCCAGACCAGTAGAGTCATAGTTTCCATAAGGATCACTATGCATCATGGTCATCCATTGACTATTTTCCTCTTCTTGTTGATCATGTTCAATCCAATCACTTAATTCTTCAACAAAGACTCTTTCTTCTTTATTCATCATGTCATGAGATGCTTCTATCCTTGGGGCTGGTTCATTAGTGGTGTGATCTTTGGACAAAGGTTCTGAAAATACTTTTATCTTCATCCCATACTTGGTTCTTAAAATTAGATGTGACTAATCTAATGACATAAACCCTCTTATCTTGGCTGTGAAATCTCTAGCTGGGCATAGACTAAAGACATGGGGAATATCTATGACCACTACATCTTGTTTAACAATTATGTTGGGGTGAGTATACAACTGTAGTCAGAGTTGTTTGATCCTTCCTATAGTTTGAACAGATTCCCCATCTAATTGCATGACACCTCTAGTAAGTGACTCATATTTTATCTTTAAAGCATCTACTATTTGTTTTGGCATGACTGTAGTACTTGCTCGAGAATCTATCATTGAATTATACAGCAATTTATTTCCCACTATTAAAGTCAGATAAAATGGGTCTGGCTTAGATTTACCTACCTCAGGTGTATTATTCAACAGAGCTACTATCTACAAAGGTGTAGTGTCCTTGTATTGAGCCTTTCCTTTATTAGCAACTCCTTCTTTAGTACTGGAAGATTTAAAGCCCACCTTGCTTCGTAATGCTTCTTTTAACAGTGTCTTTTGTTCAACGATCGCCAACATGTTCCAGATTGACACATGCGTTGGAGTCTTTTTCAACTACTCTACCACATTCATAGGTCCTTGTGTTTGCATCTTTGGGTTGTAAGGATACCTTGCTCTTTCCAACATCTGACCAGAGGGTGCTTGATTCTGAAATGGTTGAGGCACTTCTTGCCTAGTGACTAGATTATAATGATTCTGGAAAGGAGGGTCCACAACAGTCTCATTATTTGTGACTTTGGATTGTTCCATCATTCTTCACTTTGATCTTGTGTAGTAATCAGACTGTACTAAGGGTTTCTTGGAAGTAGATGCCTCATTTAGGAATACCAAATCTTCATCTTAAATCCATGAAAATAAAGTGTGCTCAGGGGCAATTTCCTCCTTTTGCTGAATAGACATCCCTTGCATCTGAGCCATCATCATTGCATTCTGGACAACGGGTGACTAATATGGAGGAGCATTAGATGTCATGACTTGACCTTCTCCTCTTCTCTATTCTAGTATCTTTTGTTGTAGATTGTCTCTGGGACAATCTCTAGGCATATGGGCATTGCTGCAAGGGAAGCACCAAGCATTGGTGTCTCCTACTAAATTATATTGTCCTAGAACTATTTCTCTATTGGGATTATGAAGAACAACTTGTAGACGTGTAGGGACTGTGACCAATTGGTTTGATGGTTAAGGATTATTTTGCCTTTGAGGGCCTTGATATTGATTTGATTGATATGGGGGTTTGTTTCCTTGGAAACCTTGGTAAGAAGGCTTTGGATAGGAAGTTTGTTTCTTTTTGAGATTAATTATCTCATTTGAGAAGGTTTTGAGGATATTCTTGACATCATCCATTTCAAATTGTTGAGCAGAAGGCATTTCGATAGTAGGTTGTTGAGGTGTTGGGACTGTATACATAGACATAGGTGGAACTACAAGATTAGGAGCTTCTTACGGCAAAGGTAAGGAGATTTCTGGGAACATGGGCATAGGAAGCCCTGGAGGTAGTTTTCTAGCATCTATCAAGTTATTTTCAGCTTTAACAGCTAACTCATGCTTCTAGCAGAGTCTGACCTCCTAAGGACTGAATCATTACAGATATATCAGAATTAAAAGCTTTGAGGTAGAACATAATAGACATACCTGATGGTGGCCTGGCTGTAGTAGGAATTTTGTCCCAGGTCTTTTGAAATCTTGAGTTGAAATTGGTCATGGCTTCTTGTGGTGCCCTTCTTATGGTAATTAATTGCTGCAGTGGGGATGATTTGTCACCCTTCTCACTAAATCTTGCAAAGAAAGCATCACCAAGGTGATCACATGTAGATATTGTATTTGGTGTCAAGGATCTATACCAGTCCAAAGCCTTTCCTTTGAAAGAAGCTGCTAACAGTCTAATTGCTAAATTTTCTACGGTGACAACATGCACTGCACAAACATTTGATACATCTTGAGGATATTCTCCTAGTGTTTTAAAATCTTCTCCACTAAATTTAGGCAGGGCCTTTAAAGCATTGGCTGGAATTGGATTAGCTGGTGGTACTGGAAGAATGAGAGGACTGCCAGTGTTCCAATTTGCGTAGTTCCTCGGAGGTATAGGTGCTCCCATATTCATTCCTGATGTTGCAGTAGCTTGATTCACTCTTCTCCTTGCAGTAGTAACCAATGGTGGCAGTAGAACTCCTAGATTTACAACAGACTGAGCTCTTGTTGTCGATCCATAGCTCTGACTCCTTGTAGCTCTCTGGTTCAAACCATTCTTCGGTATTGCATACTTATTTTCAGTTATTTTCCAAACACTGTAATCCAATCAAAAGAGATGTGTGAGGCCAATTTATTTCACTTCCCTATTTTGATCATTTTACATTATAGTTGGAGACATTTTTAGACATTTAGAAACTATTGATTTCCATTATGTAGATTTAGACTATATCTCCTCATTTTGGATTAGTTTTGATTAGTTATGTGGTGATTTGATTAGATTCCATTTTGATTCTCTTATGATGCTATGCATGTGAGATACATTTGATGATTATTATTAATGATGATTATGAGGTCATTTTATCGACTTGTTATTGGATTTTGATTTCAGGATATTAGATAGAAAATGCATTTGTAAATCTTAATTATGATGTGAGTTATTAATGTTGTGCATGAATTATGCGATGACATGATTTTAATTTATATTTCTTTGGCTATGATATCTCTATGTTGGATTGATTGTTTGATCCAGTGCGTAGGTGATTTTCTAGGCCACAGAAAATCGGAGGCAGATCTCACACATATGTAATTCCTTGTTCAGATGATCCATTCCCAAGAGGGATGAGGATCATGTTTGATCAAGTGATGATTTTGTAAATGACTGATTGTAATTAATTGGCCTAGTCCACCATTTTATTTGATTTAATTATGTGTTCTAAAATTTATGTTTTAATTCACACCATTTGGTGTTATTTTATTTATGGGCCATTTAATGTGATTTTACACCTCCTTATGTGTTTAGTATAGTTCCAAACTTACCCTAGGTGGTACCCATAGGCTCTAGGGTCCATTTGGACTTACTAAACCCTAGGGTAACTCCCATCTAGTCACTCTAAACTTGGGTTTAGTAAATGTGACGAAATTTCAAAATGGCTAAGGGTGGGAGATGAGTCATGCCTTGGGAAAGGCCCATCTCACTTCCCTAGGCTTGGGGATTCCTCTGCCATGAAGACTTGGGGGTCTTCAAGAACCCCAAGTGTGTGGGAACCTCCCCCAAGATTCTTACACACATGTGTGAGTATCTTGGAGGGAGAGGGCTCTCTTGGAGGATAAGAGGATGACATGTGTCATCTCTTATCCTCATGGAGCCATGAGGAGAGTTGCCACCTCACCACTTGGGCTCTCACACATGTGTGAGAGCACAAGTGGATAAGGTGAGGGTTTGAATGGATTAGAAGGTGACACTTGTCACCCTCACACTCCTTCTCCCTTGCAAGTGGCATGGGATGAGGAAGGAGAAGGTGACAAGTGTCACCTTCTCATTCCTCAGGGTTAAATTTGAAGGCCTATTTTATCATCTCTTGGAGAGGAGTTGGGGGTTCTTTCTTTTTGGAAATTCTTATATCTTTGGAGTTGTTTGGGAAATAGTCGGAGGAGACTTGGAGGATTAGAGACTTGGAGAAAGCTTGTGGGCTCTTCTTCAAAGTGCATCCATTGTTGGGCTTTTAAGGTAAGCCCTAAGGCATTAGCCATTCCCTTATGCTTGTTTCATTTTACTCGTGTGCTTGAAATTTTATGTTGGGTTGTTATTTTCTTTTTTGTGGGTTGGGTGTTGGTAAGAGCCTCTCCATTTGGAGAAAATGCTCAACTTGTAAGGGGTGGGGGAGATTGAATCTCCTCGAGGTCACCTCCTAGTGTTGTTCTATTTATAGCCTTGAGGGCATTCTATGGTTTTTGGGAGTATTTTGGCTGGCGAGAGTGCCATGGTGATTTTGAATTTTATGGAGATATTATTTTGGCTTGAGGCCCCATGGTATTGTGATTATCGTGTTTTTGGAGTCACCTCTTGAGTTGAGGGGTCCACTCCCCTACCCCTTCAAACTCATTTTAATGAGTTTTGTATTGTGCAAAATCCTTGGGTGGATATGTGTTGTTTGTGATCTCTTTGTTGTGGTGTGAAAAGAATCTCATATGAGAGCTACCTCCCCAGCTCAGGAGTGACCCACTAGCAGGTCTATGGTAGGGAGGACGGTTATTTGTGTGGCTTGGATTTCCTGCTTTGTGTTTATTTTCATTGCAGGTCATTTTGGATTCTTGGAGCTTTGGATAAAAGCATATTTTTGTTTTATTTGCCTTATTTGGTTAGCTATTTGAGATCCATGGCCTTGGAGGCTTTGATGTATTTTGCTGTAAAAAAAAAATTGTACCCTAAAGTTGAAATGTTGGAATTTAATATATTCTATGTATGCAAACGTGTTTTTCCATTTGTTATACATTTATTGAATGTTGGTACTAAATCATTCTTGTTGTCCTATATTAAATGTTATTTAGTTATAGTATTACGTTGCATTTAAACAAAAAAAAATTGAGATAATGCTGTTCAAATTAAATTATATGTTTAAAAAAAAAAGTGGAAATAGGACTATCATTTGCTTGCTGTTGAAAAGATAGTTATAGAGGGAAAATTTGTTTTTAAATAAAAATATGTTATTCTGCCTTATTTAATTCTATCAAAAAAAATGAAAAGAAGAAATAGTATTTATGTTTTAATTATTTTTCAAGAAAAAAAAGATGTAAATACTACTGGTTTATTATAAGATACAAATTTGATTTTATTATTCCATAATGTGATTATGTGTATATATATATACACACACACACACAAATTGATAAACTATCTTACATAAATTATAAAGTAAATAATATTCATTTTTCTTGCTGATAAAGAAGGACTGGATAAAAGTGGGAATGACTGAGCCCCGTAAGGGTTTCAGTTTGAAGTGTTTTAAATAAAACAAAAGAGAGTAAGTTTGGGGGACGGTGGCACAACCACCGCCCCCACAAACCCTCGCTGCTCACAATATGGTGGTGGGGGGGACGATCCCCCCACCCACCTCCCACTATGTAGTGGGTGGGAGGACTGCCTCCCCCATCCCAAACCATTTACTTAACTACAACCAACGGCGGGGAGGATTTAAGGGCCATCGGCCTTGATCTAAAATTTGGGCTTCTTTCACTTTTAAACCTACAGTGTTCCTTCGTATATTTTGACATTAATATTTAGTAAATGTAATATATATAGATATAGATATATATATATATATATATATATATATAAATTCATAAAATGGAAAAAAAAGTTCTCAGATCTGAAACATATTATGTGTGTGTATATATATATATATATATTACAAAAAAAATAAATGGAACCCTGTATATATTAAATGAATATATGCCTCTAAGAGGTATTCTCATGGTAGTCAAGCCATTGGAGAAGAAAACCAACCTACTAGAAAGAGAGAACAAAGAGAAACAAAGAGGGAAACAAAAAGAGAGAAGATAACAAAAAGAATGAAAGAAAAGAGATGGGAGAGAGGATATGATAGGGTTAGGGCAAACTAGATTAGAAACTAATAAAATAATACTAAGGCAACTTTTGGGATTGGGAGATGGTTGATATTTAGTAAGTTAATTTATTTAACTATTTCATGTCCATTTTGAACGTGACAATTCCCTCTCCCTTTTTCTTTTAAAGTTACTTTTATTATTTTTTCCTTTGAGTGATTTTTTTAAAAGGGGTCATTTTCATGAGATTGTGAATTTATCGTAGTAATGATTTTTGTGTAAAATTTTATTTGGGTAGTCTTTTAGAGAATTTCATGGGTTTAAATTTTATTCCCCCCCTTGAGATGAATTAGTGGGTGGGATTTAATTATTTTAATACTAGCTTTTAGATTTTCTAGAGGGATTTAATTAAATTAGTTTGGGAAAATCCAGTTATTAATTTATTATTTTTATTAATTTTGTTGAGTTGGGCATAGTGGATTTAATTCTTCTTAGTAAAATTTTACATTGGTATTTATTGAATTTTAATTGTTGAGATTATTATATTAGTGGACAATCATTATTGGGGTTATATTATTTTATAATTTTATTTATTTGGTTTCATTTAATCAAAGGGTAATTTTTATAGCGTTACTTAGGTGAAGGTTATTTTAATCTTTTTATTTAAATTTTTCTCATAATTAATTTAGAAGGAGACCTTTTTAAAATAATTAATACAAAAGTTAAAAACACATTATGCTGCCAAAATTTTCCAAGACTTAGGGGAGTTAATTTAAATAAAATTCCCTTGATATTAGTTAATAGTTATTTTACCTCGCAATTATTAGTCTTTAACGATGGCGAAATTTAATCTATTTTGTGCTTTAGAATTAGGGTTAGATTTCAACTCCCAGTCGGAATCATGCCATTCACTTACAAAACTTAAGGTTTAGGTCCATTTGATCGTAACCATAGTAGCAACGCTCCTCGCGTCGCTTAACCCCCTAGTCATCTATCATAACACAAAGGATTGCATATGTAAACGCTCTTCCCCAAAATTGATTGACATGTTTATGCATTATGCGTATTGCCACCGAGCACGCTGACACGTGCGAGGGGGTTTCTAGGGACATGTGGAAAAGTTTTTGATATTTCATGCCATGACCACATGACAAATGTGGACATGACATCTGTGTTGCATGTCATGACTGCATGGGAAATGTGGGCATGACATTTGGTATCAGAGGCCAAGTTTGAACACTAGGCTTATTTGGGCACATTATTTTATTCTGCAATTTTGATTAATTTGCAAATACCTTGCTATTGTAGGATGCCTCCCTAACGAGTTCAGCAAGTGCACTCATGCACCACAACATCCATAAAGATATGAAATGAGAAGTCTATAGTAGATGGTCAGGGACCACCAACTCCACTAGAGCAGCAGGCACCACTAGTAGCACCTGATATTGGACCACAGATCTTATAGGCATTACAAGTGGTGTTAGAGAGATTGCTACCAGTGGTAGTAGAGTCGCACATTGAGCCCTGCGTTGTTCCATGACAAGAGCCATGTGTGGAGCCCAACATCAAGCCATGAGCGGCACCTCGAGTAGAGCCTTTTGTAGAGATTCCTAAGACTACTATGGAGGACATTGGTTTAGCTTATAGAGGTTGTAGCAAGAGTCCACCACACCAAGCAAGGTGAGAGGAGGCAATGAGAGTAGAGAAGATTTATCATGACCCTTACGATTATGGTAGGGGTGAGCTTATCAAAGGGCACAGAGATCAAGGAGATCCTATTAGAGACTTACTTAGGTTGAATCTACCTACTTTCATAGGGGCCACAAAGGGAGCTGAGGCTAAGGCTTGGCTTATCAATTTAGACAGGTGTTTTGCCTTGCATCCTTATGAGGGTGATACAAAAGCACGCATGGCGGTCCATTTGTTGAGAGATGTAGCAGCGACTTGGTGGCGCACTGTGGAGTGCAAGCGTCGCTTATCCTTGGATACACTTTCATGGGAGACATTCATTGAGTGCTTTAATACACGATACCTATCAAACCACTATAGGTAGAGTCGTATCAATGAATTCCATGATTTATAACAGCAAGGGCTTATTGTAGCATAGTATGAGGGAATGTTCACTGAGTTGTCACATTATGTAAAGTATAGAAACACCTAGTACATAAGTTTATCAAAGGGTTGAACCATGTGATAGTAGGGTCTGTGCGCATGCCAAACCCCCAAACATTGAGTGATGCTACTGAGAAAGCATACATAGCTAAGGAGATACAGGGACAAGGTTAGAGTTCATGCCCTCAGTTTCAGGATCGTAGCTAGTAGCAGCAGGGATTCTATCGACCACCACCACCACCTCAAAGAGGAGGGTTTAGTTATGTACCATTAGCTCCTAGCCCTCCATAGTAGTAGTACCCATAGCAGCAGTAGAGATCCAGGACACAACAAAGGGCACATGGGGCTCATAATCAAGGTTTGCAGTGGCAGGGTCCGTGTAGGGATCAGAGATAGCAAGGACCACTTGCAAGACCTACGAGATCACAGCAGTCTTACAGGGGTTCACAGGGGTCCACGAGTTGATCTGGACAACAATAGAGTGGTAGGACTCAGTCTGGATAGGTACAGCCTTGGGGCCCATGCTATGTTTGTGGAGTAGGACATCTAGCCAGAGAGTGTCCACAAGGCTTTACAGCAAGGGGACAACCTCGTGCAGGAGGATAAGAGTAGATAGTTGGAGATGTGGGTAGGTCCTACAGTATGTTCCCAGTGGTTGATAACTGCTAGGCTAATTTTTACGCATCAGTGATTGAGACCTCAAGTATGATTAGGGTTGTCCCCATTTCTATTTTACTTGACTCTAGAACTACTCATTCATTCATATCTCCATCGTTATTGGAGCATTGTAAGTTGGTGGCCTCTAGGCAGGGCGATAGGTGGGAGGTTGAGTTGGCCACAGGGGCTAAGATGGCAGTAGATGCCTTAGTCCATGACTATGAGATATCTTTGGGATCCTTTATTACATTATGTGACCTTAAGGTTAAGCCTTTAGGATCATATGGTGTGGTTTTGGGCGTGGACTAGATTGTGGCTCATACAACCAAGCTAGATTGTCACTGAAAGGTGATTAGCTACTTAGATGATCATGATATGTCAGTTGAGATAGTGGGTCTTCAGAAGCCTGTGACAATTTGTATGATATCTACTCAATAGCTTAAGTACTGCATGCAAAAGCAATGTCAGATGTTTGCTATCACGGTTAGTGACAGATCAGAGGATGAGCCTGAGGTATCATTAGACGACCATCTCATCTTGAGAGAGTTTGCCAATGTGTTTCCACCATAGTTACCTCAGATGCCACCCTGTTGAGAGGTAGACTTTCATATTGATCTAGTGTCAGGTGCCAAGCCAGTGTCCCAAGCACCCTATAGGATGACCACTCATGAGCTCACAGAGTTCAAGTTATAGTTAGAGGACTTGCTCAAGAAGGGGAATATCTGACCAAGTGTTTCACCTTGGGGTGCTCTAGTCATCTTCATGAAGAAGAAGGATGGGTCTCTTCATTTGTGCATGGATTAAAGGTAACTAAATAAGGTGACGATGAAAAACCATTACCCTCTTCCCAGGATTGATGATCTCTTCAATCAGATGCAGGGACCTAGGATGTTCTCTAAGATAGACCTGAAGTCTAGTTATCACCAGTTGTGCATCACAGAGGTGGACATCCATAAGACCACCTTCTGGAGCTATTATGAGTTCACTGTGGTACCTTTCAGCTTAACGAACGCCCCTGCAGTGTTCATGAGTCTTGTGAACAAGGTGTTCCGTACCTACTTGGATCATTTCTTGATTATTTTTCTTGATGATATATTGATCTATTTGCTGACCGAGAAGGAGCACCTATGTCAGGTTTTGTAGTTCTTGAGGGAGTAGAATCTTTATGGCGACCTGGCGAAGTGTGCATTTTTTAGGACAGAGGTGCAGTATTTGGGACACATCCCATCTAGCAATGGTATCTCCATAGATCCATTAAAGATTAGGGCTATCCAGGATTGGCCAACACCCACTAGTGTGATAAAGATCAGGAGTTTCATGGGGTTAGCTGGTTATTACCGAAAGATTTGTTAAGGGCTTCTCTTGGATAGCACACCCCATCACTTCCGTTTAGTAGAAAGGGAATAGTTTTACATGGACTGAGAAGTGTGAGATGGATTTTGGGGTCCTCAAGGAGAATCTTACTAGTGCTCCCATCTTAGTGGTTCCTGATCTAGTAACAGATTTTATGGTTTGTACTGATGCATCACTTGAGGGTTTGGGAGCCATACTTATGCAGAGTGGTAGAGCAATTATGTATGAGTTTCAAAAGCTCAAGACTCATGAGATGAACTACCCCACTGATCATTTAGAGCTCACAACAGCAGTTCATGCTCTAGTTCATTGGAGGCATTTCCTATTGGGTCGTCACTTTGAGCTTCATTCAGATCATCACATCATTCAGTACATATTCACGCAACCAAATCTGAACGCCTGTAAGCAATGTTGGATAGAGTTTCTTTGTGATTATGACTTTGATGTCCACAATAGAAAAGGGAAGGAGAACGTGGTTGCTAATGCATTAAGTCAGAGGCACCAGTAGATCTTGACCTTGACTCTGAGTGTGGACTTGAGGGTATGCATTATTTAGTATTTGCTTGAGGATGAGTGGTTTATTGAGGTGCAGTAGGAGATCCAGTCACAAAGGCCCTTGTGGGCAAGTTTGTAGGGTACTCGCTTGAGGAAGATGGGTTACTTCATCATCGACTGTGCATCTATCTACCCTGCACAGGTGACCTACATATTGTAGTGTTATTAGAGGCTCATAGAGCACCTTATGTAGTACACCTAGGGGCGAAGAGGATGCATGCCAACCTACGACAATTGTACCATTGGGTGGGTATGAGACAGGATATTACAGAGTTTGTTGCTCGATACCTTAAGTGTTAGAGGGTCAAGGCCGAGCATCAACATCTAGTGGGTCTTTTATACCCTCACGAGATACCTAAGTGGAAATGGAACACCATTCCCATGGCTTTCATTATTGGTCTTCCTATGTCTTCTCGCCACCATGATGTCATCATGGTGACAGTTGACAAGTTGACCAAGGTAGCACATTTCTCACCTATACGCACGACGTACAATGCACCAACAATGGTGAGAGTATTCTTGGACAATATTGTGAGATTACATGGGGTACCTCACCCCATCATTTCTGACAGGGACTCATTTTTCACTTTAGCCTTTTGGAGGGATTTATAGCAGGCGTTGGGCACATAGCTCAACTTTAGCTCCGCATATCACCCCGAGACAGATGGTCAGATAGAGCAGGTGAATTAGGAGTTGGAGGATATGCTCCATATGTATGTTATGGACCACTAGTCTAGATGGGATGAGTATCTGTATCTAGTTGAGTTTTCCTAAAATAATGGGAATCACAGCTCGTTGGGTATGCCTCATTTTCAAGATTTGTACTGTAGACCTTGCATGACACCATTGAGTTGGGATCAGATAGAGGACATGGTTACCATTGGTCCAGAGTTGGTTCAAGATATGGAGCGGCAGGTCACACTAATTAGGTAGAGATTTCATGAGGCATAGGATAGACATAAGAAGTATGTCGATGCTAAGAGACTAGATCGGAGCTTCTCGGTTGATGATAGAGTATTCTTGAGAGTGTGTCCACACAAGAGTACAATCCATTATGGAAAGGGGCTCTAAGATCACACCACAGTTCATAGGTTTTTAAGATCTTGGAGCAGATAGGACCTAGCCTATCGTCTAGCATTGCCACCTAACCTACTGTGCATCCACGATATTTTTCATGTGTTTGTATTATGGAGATATATATCTGATTTATCTCATGTATTGGATTGGAGTGCTCTATAGGTAGAGGCGGACAGGCCGTTGGCTTTGAAGCCAATTCACATATTGGCTCGTTGGACTCTAGGCCTTCGAGGTCAAGAGTTGGACCAGGTTAGGGTGTAGTGGGATCATTATGATGAGGTCACGGTGACTCGGGAGGATATAGCTAGTTTGAAAACACTTTATCCTCACCTTTTTGACAACTTCTAGGAGGAAGTTTACTCTTAGGGGGGAGGATGTGAGGCTGATTTATTTCACTTCCCTATTTTGATCATTTTACATTATAGTTGGAGACATTTTCAGACATTTAGAAATTATTGATTTCCATTATGGAGATTTAGACTATATCTCCTGATTTTGGATTAGTTTTGATTAGTTATGTGGTGATTTGATTAGATTCTATTTTTATGCTCTTATGATTCTAGACATGTGAGATACATTTGATGATTATTATTGATGATGATTATGAGCTCATTTTATGGACTTGTTAATGGATTGTAATTTTGGGATATTAGATAGAAAATGCATTTGTAAATCTTAATTATGATATGAGTTATTAATGTTGTGTATGAATAATGTGATCTAACATGATTTTAATTTTAGTTTCTTTGGCTATAATATCTTTATGTTGGATTGACCATTTGATTGAGTGTGCAGGTGATTTTTTAGGCCACGAAAAATTGGAGGCAGATCTCAATTATGTAATTCCTTGTTAAGCCAATCCATTCCGAAGAGAGATGAGGATCATGTTTGATCGAGTGATGATTTTGTAAATGCTTGATTGTAATTAATTGACCTATTCTACCCTTTTATTTGATTTAATTATTTATTGTAAAATTTATGTTTTAATTCACACCATTTGGTGTTCCTTTATTTATGGGATTTTACACCTCCTTATGTGTTTAGTAGAGTTCCAAACTAACTCTAGGTGGTACCCCTAGGGTCTAGGATCCACTTGGACTTACTAAAACCTAGGGTAACTCCCATCTAGTCACTCTAAACCTGGGTTTAGTAAATGTGATGAAATTTCAAAATGGCTAAGGGTGGGAGATGAGTCATGCCTTGGAAAAGGCCCATCTCCCTTCCCTAGGCTTGGGAATTCCTCCACCAAGAAGACTTGGGGGGTCTTTAAGACCCACAAGTGTGTGGGAATCTCCCCCAAGACTCTCACACACATGTGAGAGCATATTGGAGGGAGAGGGCTCTCTTGGAGGATAAGTGGATGACATGTGTCATCCCTTATCCTCATAGAGCCATGAGGAGAGTTGCCACCTCACCACTTGGGCTCTCACACGTGTGAAAGCACAAGTGGATAAGGTAAGGGTTTGAAAGCATTAGAGGGTGACACTTGTCACCCTCACACTCCTTCTCCCTTACAAGTGGCATGGGATGAGGAAGGACAAGGTGACAAGTATCACCTTCTCATTCCTTAGGGCCAAATTTGAAGGCCTATTTTATCTCCTCTTGGGGATGGGTTGGGATTTCTTGCTTTTTGGAAGTTTTTCTATCTTTGGAGTTTTTTGGGAAAGAGTTGGAGGAGACTTGGAGGATTGGAGACTTGGAGAAAGCTTGTGGGCTCTTCTTCAAAGTGCGTCCATTGTTGGGATTTTAAGGTAAGCCCTATGGCATTAGCCATTCCCTTATGCTTGTTTCATTTTACTCGTGTGCTTGAAATTTTATGTTGGGTTGTTATTTTCATTTGTGTGGGTTGGATGTTTGTAAGAGCCTCTCCACTTGGAGAAAATGCTCAACTTGTAAGGGGTGGGAGAGAGTGAACCTCCTCGAGGTCACCTCCTGGTGTTATTCTATTTATAGCCTTGAGGGCATTCTATGGTGTTTGGGAGTATTTTGGTTGGCAAGAGTTCCATGGTGATTTTGATTTTTATGGAGATATTATTTTGGCTTAAGGCCTTATGGTATTGTGATTATTGAGTTTTTGGAGTGACCCCTGGAGTTGAGGGGTCCACTCCCCCTCCAAACTCATTTTAATGAGTTTTGTATTGTGCAAAATCCTTGGGTGAATATGTGTTGTTTGTGATCTCTTTGTTGTGGTGTGAAAAGAATCCCATGTGAGATCTACCTCCCCAGCTCAGGGGTGAGCCACTAGCGCGTTTGTCATATGGAGGATGGCAATTTGCGTGGCTTGGCCTTCTCCCTTTGTGTTTATTTTCATCGCATCTCATTTTGGATTCTTGGAGCTTTGGAGAAAAGTTTATTTTAGTTTTATTTGCCTTATTTAGTTGGTTGTTTGAGAGCCATGACCTTGGAAGCCTTGATGTATTTTTCTATCAAAAAAATTGTACCCTCAAGTTGAAATGTTGGAATGTAATATATTCTGTGTATGCAAGCATGTTCTTCCATTTGTGATACATTTATTGAATGCTGGTACTAAATCATTCTTTTTGTCCTATATTAAATGTTATTCTATTATAGTATTACGTTGCATTTAAACAAAAAAGAAATTGAGATAATGTTGTTCAAATTAAATTGTATGTTTAAAAAAAAAGGGGGGAAATAGGATTGTCATTTACTTGTTGTTGAAAAGATAGCTATAGAGGGAAAATTTGTTTCTAAATAAAAATATGTTATTCTGCCTTATTTAATTCTGTCAAAAAAAAGGGAAAAGAAGAAATAGTATTTCTATTTTAATTATTTTTCAAGAAAAAAAAAGATGTAAATACTACTGGTTTATTATAAGATACAAATCTAGTTTTATTATTCCAGAATGTGATTGTGTGTGTGTATATATATATAGTGATAAATTGTCTTACATAAATTATAAACTAAATAATATTCATTTCTGTTGCTAATAAAAAATACTAGATGAAAGTGGGAACGACCAAATGCCATAAGGGTTTTAGTTTTAAGTTTTTTTTTTTTTTTAAAAAGAGAGTAAGTTTGGGAGACGGCAGCACAGCCGCCATCCCCACAAACCCTTGCTGCTCACAATATGGTCGGGGGGGAACGATCCTCCCACTACACCTCCCACTATATAGTGGGGGGTGGGTGGGAGGACTGTCTCCCCCACCCCAAACCATTTCCTTAACTACAACCAGCAATGGGGGGGTTTTTAGTAAATGGAACCTTGTAGATATTAAATGAATATATACTTCTAAGAGGTATTCTCATGGCTTCCAAGCCATTGGAGAAGAAAACCAACCTGTAAGAAAGAGAGAACAAAGAGAAACAAAGAGAGAAACAAAAAGAGAGAAGAGAACAAAAAGAATGAAAGAAAAGAGATGGGAGAGAGGATATGATAGGGTTAGGGCAAACTAGATTAGAAACTAATAAAATAATACTACGACAAGTTTTGGGATTGGGAGATGAGTGAGATTTAGTAAGTTAAATTATTTAACTATTTCATGTCCATTTTGAACGTGAATTTTCCCTCTCCCTTTTTCTTCTAAAGTTACTTTTATTATTTTTTTCCCTTGAGTGATTTTTTTAAAAGGGGTCATTTTCATGAGAGTGTGAATTTATTGTAGTAATATTTTTTGTGTAAAATTTTATTTGGGTAGTGTTTTAAAGAATTTAATGGGTTTTAATTTTATTCTCCCCCTTGAGATGAATTAGTGGGTGGGATTTAATTATTTTAATACTAGCCTTTAGATTTTCTAGAAGGATTTAACTAAATTAGTTTGGGAAAATCCCGTTATTAATTTTATTATTTTTATTAATTTAGTTGAGTTGGGCATAGTGGATTTAATTCTTCTTAGTAAAATTTTACCTTGGCATTTATTGAATTTTAATTGTTGAGATTATTATATTAGTGGACCATCACTATTGGGGTTATATTATTTTAAAATTTTATTTATTTGATTTCGTTTAATCAAGGGGTAATTTTTATAGTGTTACATAGCTAAAGGTTATTTTAATCTTTTTATTTAAATTTTTCTCATAATTATTTTAGGAGACCTTTTTAAAATAATTAATCTAAATGTTAAAATGCATTACGATGCCGAAATTTTCTGAGACTTAGGGCAGTTAATTTAAATAAAATTCCCTTGACATTAGTTAACAATTATTTTACCTTGGAATTATTCATCTTTAAGGATGGAAAAATTTAATCTATTTTGTACTCTAGAATTAGGGTTAGATTTCGACTCCTGGTCAGAATCATGTCATTCACTTAGGAAACTTAGGGTTCGGGTCCATTCGATTCTAACCCTAGTAGTGACGCTCCTCACGTCACATAACCCCCTAGTCGGCTATCATCATGCAGGGGATTGCATATGTAAATTCTCTTCCCTAAAATTTATTGACATGTTTACGCCTTATGCGTATTACCACTGAGCACGTTGATGCATGTGAGGGGTTTCTAGGGACATGTGGAAAAGTTTTTGATATTTCATGTCATGACCACATGACAAATGTGGACATGACATGTGTATTGCCTATTGTGATCGCATGTGAAATGTGGGCATGACAAGATGAGTTTTCATGCGGATCTTCTAGATGGAGTACTTTGTTCCATCAAACTGCAGACTCTCCTTCCTTCTAAGGAACTTGGATCTAATACCAATTGTTGAAATGAACTAAACAACTAAGAAGGGGGGATGAATCAGTTGTCACAAAACTTAAGCAATTATGCACCTTAAATCATTAAACACTTATCCACTATTTGTTATGATCAAAACATGAAAGCATAAACACGAAACCATAAACACAATTTGCAAGATCATACACAGATGACACCAGATTTTTATGTGGAAAACCCTATCAAGGGAAAAATAATGGTGGGAGTTAACCCACAAGATAGATATGTAAAGCAAAATACCAAAAATCAAAGGCTCACTACCCAGAAAAGGCTCATTGCCAAGGGGTGGCTCATTGCCAAGGGTTTTGAACTGAGATGTTAGCATCTACTCCATGCCTGAATTCAGTTCCATTGAACTGCAATATTCTTCTGCTCTGCTCTACCTTTTCTCTTCCTTACTTATCTTCGCATCTTTCCCACAAGGACACCTTTTCCTTGACTCAATTGTAAGTATTTATACACTACATCAACCTTGGAATGATCATCAAGGTTAGCATTACAATCATCAACCGTTGGAACAATCTCCATGGTCAGCATTACAAACATACATAAAATAGGTCTGGACCTAATACAAAATTAGCTAAGGAAATGTAGTAAAGATGTAAGTGGATCACATCCATGCCTTAGCTGGGACTCAAACATGATCTTCCACATCACAACAAACTTCTACAATCTTCAATAGATCTTTGCAATCACTAGAATTAACCAAGTTGGGTAAGACTAGCTACATGTTGCGTTATCTAGAAGTAATCTTCAAACATGATCTTAATTCCTTAACACGGACCAACGCAAAGGTAGGAACATGATTAGGAGGCCTTCACAAGCATGTTGTAATTCCCAGGAGCAACCACACAAAATCTAACCACTTTATTCATGAGATTCTTCACACCAGAGCACATGAACTTCACTGTCTTCAACTGTCATAAAAGAAACATAGCTTGCGGACCACCAAATCACAAACCATTCAAGTTTTAGGCATTTATCATCATCCCAGACTTCCCTCTAGAACCGCATTGTAAAATACTTCAATGCATAGGAATGCGGCACAAAATACTTTCTCCCTATCACCAATGAATAAACATAAAAAACAAGTTTTACTCTGATAAATGTAACTCACTCAATTCTTCATACCTGAGGCTCAAACTTCAGATTTAGCATCTTTAGACATGCCTATAAATAAATTCTAATCTACACACCAAGATCTTCACTCTCCAAGAAATGTGGAGCAATCTTCTGGACTGTTCTTCAGTATGCAATTCACTATCTTCACTATGATTCACTGTTTCCTTTCTGATTCTTCCAGAGGGGCTAATTTTCTCAATATCCTCAACATATAAAAATTCTAACCAAATAATAAAATAGGATACAATTGACACCAATGACAACAAAGATATGTTGACATCAATGACAACACCGATTAAGCACATACTTGCAACAATCCTTGTTGTCAACCCCCATCAATGTGGATCAAACCTCTAGGCGATCCATTAAACATAACAAAATACCATGGAGATGTAAGATGCAATTCACTATCTTCATCCTTAATCATTATGTTGAAAGATACACTCTTAGAATTAGAAAGAGCTTGAGGAATAATATCAAGGAGGTATTTTGGATCCTCTTCATCATCCTCATTATATTGCAATAGCTATTAAAAAAAATAGAGGCAACACATCCAATCTAGTCATATTCAGTCACAATATTATCATATTTGTGGACTATATTTTATTGATAATGTTTGGATACCTATGTTTTAAAGTGGATTAATGAAAAAACTTTGTATTTCAATCCCCTTTAGATAGCCATTGTATTCTTGACTTTTGCTTCAAGAAAGTTTCCTCCCTCAAATGAATTTTATGTTGCTTATCTCTTACTTCTCTCTCTTTCTTACAAAACTCCACAACATGAATACCTTATGCCGTCTTATTGTACATCCCTTTAAGCTTTGAGGAAATAAGCACCTTTTGTTGAAAATATCTCCAAACATACACTTGTTCCAACCTTTAACATTTTGCTTTACATTCTTGATTTTATGAGCTAAGTAGGACAAAGTCATACCTTTAACTAGATTATTCCACCGTTTAGCAACAAGCTCTCTAAAAGTTAGATGTGAGGCCCACATAATCTCATACCTGAAAGGGTATGCCATCTTTTTCTTCTAAATATTCCAATTAATGACAATAGGATTATAGTCAAATCCCACTCTAGGAAGGACCATGTAGTTTAATAAAGGGAGGATAGTCCAGGAATTGGAGATTAGCACCCTATCAAGTTTAAACTAAATAAGATTACTACCTATTCTTCTTTTTTACCAGGTGAAGTGAGTTCCCTTGATCTCCATATCCATAAGGCCTATGCAAGTGAGGAAGCATGCCAAGTCCCCCATACAATTAGAAAAATCATCCAAACCCCCACCTTCTCAGAAGGATACAGAGGGGTGTTGAAAAAGTTGAAATAATTGAGTTCCAGAGGCTTTTCCTTCAATTCTAGTATTAGGATCATAAACATTTACAAGATTCCAACTTTCATTTCATTTCTGAGTTTTGAATTGAATGCAGAAAAAGATTTTATGGAAAATCAAAACCTTCCCAACCAAAATAGTTGGATTCCAAAAAATAGCAAGGCCACCAGAAGCCCCTTAAGAAGTACTTGTACAAAACTTAGCCCCAGGCCAAATATGTTTTATTGAGTTAGAAATATTAGATTCATTCATTTTTTTTTTTTTGAAGCATAAGAATATCAATTTTATGATCCAAAATGCAACTTTTAACTAAAAACTTTTTATGAGGACTATTAAGCTTTCTAATATTCCAAGAAATGATCTTCATAGAAATAAACTAATCAAAATCCATCTAACATAAAGAACCTCTTACCTTGAAACTTGATCTAGAAATCAAGGTTATCTCTTTGATTTTCTAGCCACTGAGAGGTTCTCCAGTGTTATTTCTCTACCCAGAGTGACCTATTTGGCTGCCTCTTTAGGTCTACTCTCTCTTTGGGTAGGTCTCACTTGTTTATTCGCATTACCCAAATCAACTTTCTTCATAGAGTTATTCTTCCTACTTTTCCCTATAGGAGTCCATTCTTCTTCCAAACTAGAAGTAGACTCTAGGATGTTCTTAGTGTTCTCCTCCTTCTCTACAGGAATACCTTCTGAGTCAATCTCCTTCTCTAGTTCTCCTTCCTCTCTCAGGGGTTGGAGATCCCCCTTGGCCTTATTTCCTTTACCTGGATACTATAAATTAGTTGGTGCATAGATGGATTGCTGGGATATCTCATATGACTCTCTAACAACCTTTTCAAATTGAAGATCTTCTAAGACATTGTTTTGTAGCTATAATTTCTCTGGGATGCAATCATTAGTCTATTTCATAATATTTTTAGACTCTCCCATAACTAGGGTTTCACCATTTGAAGACATCATTTCTTTATCTTTTGGTTCATCTCTCATAACAATAGGTTCTATGGTTGTCTTGTTGATGGTGTCTGGTGTTTTCCTTTTGTTTGATTTGTTGAACTTCATTACATATTATTCTCCTTATTGTAAAAGGGCCTTGGCCCTTTCAAAATCCATGCTTACCTTAATAAAAAAACAACAGGTTTTTAACATTTATCTATGAAATGCCCAAAAAACCCACGATTTTGGCAAAAAGGACCAAAGTTCTCATATTCTATAGGTTGCACCCACTTCTGATATCTTGAACTACGAGTGATTTTGGTAGGAAGAATTGCATGCATAGCAACATTAATATAGACCCGGGCAAAAAGTAATATGGATTTTTGGGTATTTATCTATAGCCAAAAATTGCCCAAAAGAGCTAACAATGCTTTGAAGGATCCTAGGAATCTAGAATTCCAAAGGTAGATTAGGGAGCCTTATCCAAGTTGGTGCAACTACACACATATCTACAAATGGGTTGAAACTAAGTTTCTATTTGGACAAACTCAGATTATTGCGTTGCGCTTTGACAAAAAACTATGGGCCATTTGTGATAACCGCAATCAAATCCTCCTTCAATCAAACTAAAAAAACAAACCAACTGCTTGGCATGGCACAAGTCGCAACCAAACCTTTAATGTTCAAATTGTCTTTAACCCATTTTTGCACAATATCCACATTTGGCCTGTAAGCAAAAAAATGACCCACCAATGTATTTTGCATGCTTAAAATAGCTTCATGCATCATGGAGTCCATTATATTTGGAGCAATCGCCTAATCATATTTCTCCACTACCCCCGGTTCTCTAATCCTAAAAGAAGGGGAACCCAAAACCTTAGCAGCCCAAGATGTCATTTCCTTGCCGTTTTTAGGCTCAGAAAATGACAAACCCAAACCACGTGATATGCACAGAGATGCATTTGTAGAAAATGTGTTAAAAACTTTCAAGCAATAGCAATTGGAAGATGTAAAATTAAATTCCAAACCCTTTTGATAGTGCCCTCGCTATCTACTTGAAGCTTTTGATGAGGGTATGGACATCATAAAAGCGTAAAGGATACAAAGTTTTTGTCTGATGTTGTGGTTGTGATTGCCCTGGTAGACAAAGCATGTGAGCTGATTGGAGGTTATGCACAAAATGGAATTGTTGAAAAAAAGTTTAGATACTATCAAGCAAATGCAATTGGTAGATGGTATAGTTTAGATCTCTCTTTGCGTTGCAATTCTGGCTTATGAGCCTTTTTATATTTTGAACATTTTATCTTTATTCAATGAGAGACCCTTAGAATCCCCCTCTAAATTATCTTTACTATATGTGTGTGTGTGTGTGTGTGTGTGTGTGTGTGTGTGTGTGTGTGTGTGTGTGTGTGTGTGTGTGTGTGTGTGTTTGCTGAAGAATAAAGGTTGTATAAAAAGGCTCTATGTCTAGATGTACACAGCTAGTAAGCCCCATGACTTAGCACCACTTACAATGCACAATATTATCAAACTTCAAGAAAGCCTTTCCATAGCAATAATGAAATTTGAGTGACACGTAAAAGAAGGTCTCTTGAGAGACAACTTCTATAATTACAGGTTAAAAACTCAAGCTTTCAATTTAACTTCTGTTCAAATAACCACAAAGATTTACAAAAAAACAATATGAAACAAAGAGTTCCCTTTAGCTCCATCCAGAGACAACTCATAAACTAGAGTCCTATGGCATATACCAAAACCTTTTTTTTCAATTTAATTTTTACCCAACCAATAGCATTTAAAGAGAGCAAAAAGGAACTTATTTTAAAATTCACATGTAACTGCAAGCATTTGAAGCAAAGAGTTCTCCTTAGTTCTATACAAAGACACGATTATTAAACCAGGGTAATTCTTATTCAATTTAATTGTATTAAGTCAAAAGCATTAAAAGGGGGACATATTATTCAATTCAGATGCAACCACAAGCATGTAAAACAAATAGTTCCCCTTAACTCTATATGAAGGCATGCCTATTAAACAAGAGTTATGTGTCATATACCTAAATCTTATGCACAAAATCTCTCTTAAATGTTTTCAAATTGTATTTCATCAAAATGAATCCAAAATAGAATTAAAATATAACAAAATTATTAACAAATTTTAGGAACCAAAATTATGGAAAGGAGGAAAGCTCTTACATCTAGTACTCCAGACTAGAGCCAAGTGTGTGTCTTCCCTTTCATATCTCCATGTTATTTATACAAAAATTCAATTGTTATCTAGAATAATCTTTTTCCAAACACATGGTGGAAAATTGGAGTCAAGTCTAACTCATTAATAGATTATTTCAATTTTCCAACTTGAAATTAATTCTTGTGGAAAAATCTCATTTATTTAATAAATGTTAGCTGTGAAAATGAGGGGTTTGAACCTCATTTATTTATTTTTCTAGAAGTGTACCCACTATTTATTTAGTTAGAATTCTAAATTGGAATAAAAAAATCATTTATTTATTGTCATCACAATTTTTTATTATTTTGTTTTTAATGAGACTATATATATATAATTTAATATTAATAGATTTTATGTGTGTTAGTAGGATTTGAACATTTGAAAAATAAAATGCATGCAATTAGACAATTAAAGTAATAATAATAATTAACTATGCATAGTATTCTAATCAAATTCATAACTTAAAATATTATAAAAGTGGATTGTGACATAATGTATCTAGGAGATGAATTTGAGGGCACGAGTAGATATACCACTTCTTCTTGGCTAAATGAGAGGCCATAGTTCTCTAATGGTTTGCTCATGATTTATTTCTTTGATAGTTTGTTCATGATTTAGTTCATGTGGTTATTCATTTAATACTTACTACATTATTGTAAAAACATAATTAAATTTCTCTATTAAAATTAAAATTAGGTTTAAATTTTTTTTAGTGATTTTTGGTTTTAGTTTCAAATGATTCTTTATAGATTATCTATTTATAGAAGTGTTTTTCCTACTACAAAGCACTTAATGAAGATTTATAATGAAGAAAATAGTTATAGTAATTATGTTCCTTCTTACAAGGACACTGTGATGACGGATGGTTGGAGAATGGTAAGGAAGAGGAAAGAACCCTCAAGTTCTTCTATTTCTCAGAATGATCATAATGCAACACAAAATTATTACTCCTCTTCATCTCGTTCTAATTTAAGATCCCACGGGCGAACTTCTTTGTCTCCTCCTCCTTCTGCGAGGCAAAGATCTAGATCTCCTTCTGCCCCTAAGGAGCAGGGTCATTCAAATGAGTCTATTTCTCTAAATAATTGTTTTGAAATGTTTCCGCATGAGGAAGACCTCCCTTATTCCCCTTCCTCGTGAATTATAAAATTCTATCATAGAATGTCAGAGGGTTATCTCTCCCTCAGCGCAAATATAGACTAAGAGATACAATTTTGAAGTGGAAACTTGATATTGTGTTTCTCTAAGAAGTTAAGCTTAATGGATGTCACCTCGAAGCATTTCTATTTTACATATGGAGAGAGGCTTCCTTTCTACATATGGCTCATACAGATGGTAGAGGCGGTGTTGTTATTGGTTTATCTCCTTGGGTTAAAAAATATGTTATTGATAAAGGTGAGGACCCATCACATAGTTGTGTTTGGGTCTTGACTTTTATCAATAAACAACCTATTGGATTTTACTCTGTATATCCTCCTAATAATACAAAAGATAGATGTGAGTTATGGAATTGGATGTCCAATACTCATCCTATTGTAGATTGGATTATAGGAGGTGATTTTAATATGATTGAGCATCACCAAGACTGTAGCTGGTCGACTCAGACTAAGTTGAGTAATGAAGAATTTGATAAATAGTTGAATTTGTTGATAACTGAGAGGGGGGGTGAATCAGTTATCCTAATAATTCAACTTTCTATGCTTTCTTAATAGCCAATGCAATATTAGATCAAATAAGCATGCATGATCATAAAGTAGAAATAACACAAATACACATGACACAATGATTTGACGTGGAAACCTTGTTAAGGGAAAAAAACCACAGGGTGATTAACCCAAGATATTATTCTCTGTTAGAAGAATAGAAGATACAAAATGGCACTTGCCAATTAGGACTCATTGCCCGAGCACACTGCTCACAAGAGGCTCACTGCCTACAAGAGACTCACTATCTACAAGAAAGGAAAGTAACTCAATGTTTGAACTAATGAGAAGCATCCACACATGCTGAGGTTTAGTTCTGGTTAAGCTCAATATACTGATCTGCTGCACTTCATTCTACTTTCTTTTGATGCCGCTATACTGTCACATTCCGGACCTGTCTTCCTGTCTTTACTCTGCTCTTCTACTTTTCTTTGCACCTATTCCTCCACCACACACACTTTCACATCTAAATCCATCTTGTATATATATCCATAAAAGTGATTTCATCACCTTCCTAGTCGACATTCGGAATAGTCAATATTTTTGTCAAACTCTAATTTGTCAGCTGAATCCTTGCATACCAAGTAATGCGGATCAAGGATATACTTGTGGAAGTCATCAATCATGTCAACCAATCATAACTTATGCCTTAAGAACCTTTACCATCATCAGTAACATATCTGGAATAATGTCTGATGTTCTGTCAGTTAGTTCTTCGTCTGTCCATATTGCCAGTCAGGAACCTGACACTCAAGTATTCATATCTTTTCCTTCATCTATCACCGGAGGCTAAATCCTTGGAATCTGTTAGTCAAGGTACTCCTCTTGACTTCCCCAAATCTGCACTTTACTGAGATACTTCTTCTGAGAGATTCAGACTTGTCTGTTGGACCTTACTGACTGCTCTGTTCTTGCTTCCGGACCTCAACACTTCTTCAATCTAACTTCCAGTAAAGACTCATGATATCCTGTAGATGAGTGGGCTAACCTTTGTTGCCATCAATTCATGAATCCTCATAGTGTCTCTTGCCAACAATCTCCCCCTTTGGCATTGATGGCAACACTTAGTGAAAAATGACTAAGTGTCACACTATACTCCCCCTTGACTGATGCTTTGTTTCTATGTACATTTTCTAGAACTCCCCCTTAGCTGGATTCCTCATTTTTCACTGCTCATCACTCCCCCTTTGACATCAATGGCAAAGGCTGGGGTCTGTACAACAAAATTTTCAATAATTAATCTATACTTAGTCACATAAGTATATCATCCACTTGTACTCTACATATACTTTAGTATATCTACAAAAGTGTTTTTCAATTGTACAACTTCGGTTTCCCAACTTAGCTTCATCCTATCCAAAATTGATATGTGACCACTCAATAGGAATGCAAAAGCTTCTGCCTTCTTCAGATCTGTCGGATCATTTGTCTTGGTTGTGGTTTGAGCATCGTGCAGGGCCTCATGCATGGCCTCCAACTTAGGAATGATTATTCTTCTAAGTTCATTTAACCTGTTGATTCTATTTTTCTTTTCTTTCTCTAGCTTCCTAATTTCATCCAAGACTGCAATAGTCTGACATTGTTGATTTACTATGGATGAAGTAAGTGGATCAAAATTTTGAGAAAGTTTTGTTAGTTGGATCTCCTGTTCTTTCATTTTCTTCTCAATCTCCATTGTTGTTTTGGACCATGATAGACAAAATTTATATATTTCCCCACCATCTTTAAGAACATTTCTAAGCTCTTTATTCCAATACCCATAATTCTCCTGTCATTTGTTATTATCCCTTGCAGCTCAGAGAATCCCTTATCCAAAAACTCTTTCCTGACCTTCTCATCAGCTGATTTCTCTAGAGAGTTGAAATGTGTACTAAGACTATTAATCAGAGATTTGAGATTACCAGATGAAGAGGCTGAGGGATCTTTCTAAAAAGATGGCATGATCTTCTCCAAAGCCCCGGATGCAGCTTCTATTAGCTCACAGTCCTCCATGTGAGACTTCAGGAGTTTTTCTTTTTCCTTTGCATTGGCAAATGAAGCTATCTTCATTGTTTGAACCGGGGAGAGAGAATCAAAGTTAAATGGACCTTGAAGTAACTCTGGTTCATCCATCTCCATCATTTCTTTTGTCAAGAAGCCCTTGACAATTTCTACAGTGTCTCTTGCTAGAGATAGAGATTTCTTCCCTTCTACACTGTCACTTATGTTCTTCTCAGCTTGACATTCTTCTCTTCCTTTCGCTTCTTCTTTTTTCTCCTCTATTCTTTCTTCTCCTTTAGATCCAGAGAGAGCAGGGGAAACCAGAGGAGAGATATTCATTTGTTCATGGGCCACCTCTTCTGGAGCAGAGGATTCCAAGTCCTTACTTTTATCTTCCCTTCTCTCCTTAACCTCTTCTACTACTGTCTCAGTAGCATCTTCTTCAATATCTGTAGCCGAGGGATCATCACCTAAGTCCTCTATAATAGGAATGTTAAATCTTTTGTATGCATTCCAGAGGATCTCTTCTGTCTCTTTTGCTACTTTGTCAATTTTTCTGAGCATAAGCTGATTCATTCTAGCTTTGCTTCAGAATTCATCCTTACAATCTTTGAAGATCATACCCTTCTGCTTAGGAGTGATGGAGGGAAAAAGCTGAATAGCTATCTGTTCCTAGATTTCCATATCCTTCTCTTTGGCATTTTTCTTCCTCAATTCAAGTTCCTTCTCAAGGATTTTAGGAATTAAAGATACAATCTCAATGAAAGCCTTGTTGTAAATGTTCAGATACTTAACTATGGCATCCTACAGAATCTTCTGATCAACTTCATTGCATTCATGATAGAATTCTGTTAATGGCTTCAGATTTCCATCCATAGTGATTGCCTTAACTATATCATCTAAGGACATGGTGGCCCTTTCAACAAACTCTTTTGCTTTTGCCTCCTTGGTTTCACTGGAAACTTTCTTTTTCTTCATCATCTTCTTTACCTCCTCATTTGATTCTGTCTCCTCTTCATCTTTTTGGCTTGTGTAAGACCTTGTAGCCTTTGTCTTAGTCCTTTTCTCTACTTTACCAGATGATTTTGTTTCTGATTTTGATGTCTTTGAGGTCTTAGCAGTTGTAGGTGTAGACCTCTTAGAGGATCTAGTCCGGGAGGGGCCTTCTACCGGATCACTTTCCTTTTTTGCTTCTTCCTTCTCTTTCTCTGCCCTTTCCATCTTTTCTCTGTTGGCATCAAGAGCTTCTTTTGATATGCCATATCTTTTGGAAATATTCTCTACTTATTTTCTTACTTTTCTCTTTATCTCCGGTTGTCTAAGTTCCACATGAATTTTTACACTCAATTCTTCAAATGTTCCAAACCTTTCTACTTTGGGATCCTTGGGTTGACTAAGCATGTGCTGTACATGTAGCTCCAAAAGTTTCTCATGTACCTCATACCCCATCAACATGATCTAGACTGTCCTTGGTTCCACAGCTTCCATTAGGCACTAATCAATTCCAACCATAAAACAAACTGTATCCTTATATTTTTCAACTAGAGATTTCAGAATTCTCTCTCTTGATTGCATCAAATTTTGGAAGTTCTTGAAATATCTCCACAGAACTGTATTTCTTGTCTTGGCATCTCCAAGCCCATGCAAATAGTCTCTGATTTGGATTGCAATAGGTCTGTCATTCTGCCAAACCCAACCACTTGATCTGGGCAGCTCACTCATGAAGTAGAAAAATAGACACAATATCAACCCACCATACTTGAAGGAATTTTTCTTATCCTTCTTGATCTTCTGTAGATTCTCCAATAGTTGGCTTAGAAGAAGTTCACATAGATCATAGTCAGCATTTTCTTTTAGCATCTGATAAGCTGTATAAACTACAGTTCCTGGTACTGAATTTTCCCTACTGGAGTGATAAATCTTGTAACCAATTATCATGGATGCAAATTTGATATCTGGATTAGTGATATCTTCAATTGTCATAGCTCTCTTGTCAAATTTTGATCTGGTTGCATCACTCACTATCTAATTCTTGACAGATTTGAGAATAGGTATCCCACCAGATGAGTGCACACTGGTTACTACCCTAATTGCATCTTTGGTGATCTTAAATGGTCTATTCAACCATAGGAAGTTATCATGTACTCTGCTCAACATATACCAGACCTATTCATCTTCTTCAAAATAGGGGAAATGAATGCACTGTGCAAAATGTTTATCCCGAATGGCCTTGAACTGAGGTTTGAGCTCAAAAGAATCATCTATTAACTGATTGTGATAGATATCAGCCAGCTTAGATTCCCCAAATTCTTCAATATTCACATGAATATATGCCATGACATCTTCTACATGCAGAACCCCATGTAGAATGCTTGAAAAAGCGCCAAGGGGATCAACTTCTAAGGATTTATATGGATGCTTCTTAAATTTAGGGTATGGCCTATCAGAAATCTTTACTATATTTGGAGTAGTCATCTTTCAAGGATTTGCAGAGAGATATTGAGAACGGAAAATACCTTTTACGCTTCTAGGTTTCACGGAGAGAGCTGGATCAATTGCTGGATGAAACAGATTTTGTAGATGATCTTTGATGGGCTTGAGGAATTTCGGTTGCAGAGCTTCTTTTCGCTTCTTCTTGAGTGTAAAATGAGCAAATGATTGATGATAGAAACCCTTATATTAATTCGCAAACCCTAATACCAAGTTGCAATAAAAGCTCAACCTAAGTCATTCTAGTTTTCCTTATTCGAATGACGTGATGGACCCGATCAATCTTGTTCTAAACATCTTGCAGATCTTCCATATTTTAACCATAGTTTATTTGGATGTTTCTCTTACAAACCCTTTGATCCACAACTCTCCTTGTGACAGTTCCAGCACCAATTAACTAGCTGGGGGAAAAAATTTTCCTTGTGTCTCCCCCTGAGCCAGAGCTCACTTTTTAATTTCCAGAAGGATTATCAACTCTAGATTCTAGTGCAGATCCATCCCCTACATTTTCTGTACTTCTCTTCACCCAAATCTTGTTCATCTCACTTTTAACTTCATCCACATACACTTTTCTTTTTCCCTTGTCTTGATTCTGATTATGATGTACCGGACTTCTTTTGTCCTGATTCTTGTTTCTACATAATTTGGCAATATGACTGGATCTATTGCAATTGTGGCAAACAACATTTCTTTGCATATTTGAGTGATATCCCTTTGATCTACATTGATTGTCCATATGACCCATTCTATTGCATGCAAAGCATCTACCATTGAATGAATTGTTCATTTGCATATTTCTACACTCATGAGATTTGTGACCATAGCCCTTGCAGTTGAAACATTGTCCAGAGAGGGATGTATTAGACTGATTCATTCTCTTTCCGCACTTATTAGCTTTGTGACCAAAGTTATTGCAGTTGTGGTAGTATCCATTGAAGGATGGATATCTTTGAGCATTAGGTTGCCTTACCGGAGGTCTTCTAGGCCTATTTCTTAGATTTTCTGATCCAAACTTCTTCTGATCAGATCCAGAGATTTCACCCTTCTCATATCCCAAGCCACACTTGTCATCTACCCTCTTTTGGCTTTCAAGAAGAACTTCAAGTGGAGCAGAACTTATCTTGAATTTCTCGTTGTATTCATTTGTTGTTTGAAGATCCTTTTTAAGAGAGATAATTTGATCCTCAAGCTTTTCTTCATTATCTTTAGCATCTTCAAGATCAGATTCAAAATGTCTGATTATTCTATCCATCTTGTGGCAGTCTTCTGATTTCTCTTTGAGAGATTGTCTTAGATCATCTTTAGTTTTTCTTTTTTCTTTAATTTCTTGGGTAAACTTCATAAATCCTGATTCCATTTCATGTCTTACCATAATGACCTCTTTTGACAACTTTTCACATAACTTGGTTTTCTCCTTCAGATCTATCATTTGTTTCACCTTGACTTGCTAGGTACTGAAGTAGCTCCTTTCTCCTTTTCATAGAGAGACTCAATTTCTCTTTTAGTTCATTTATGAAATCATCAGCCTGTTTGAGTCTTTCCTTCAATTCATTGACTTTAGAATTTGACTGCTCAAGATCATCTAGGGCAGACTTAAGCTGCTCCCTCATACCATACACATCCATTTGAATTCCCAGATCTTCCTCAAGCTGTTAGGCTCTGTTTAGAGGAACTTAGCTCTGATACCAATTGTTGATAACAGAGAGGGGGGGTGAATCAGTTATCCTAATAATTCAACTTTTTATGCTTTCTTAATAGTCAATGCAATATTAGATCAAATAAGCATGCATGATCATAAAGTGGAAATAACACAAATACACATGACACAATGATTTGACTTGGAAACCATGTTAAGGAAAAAAACCACGGGGTGATTAACCCAAGATATTATTCTCTGTTAGAAGAATAGAAGATACAAAATGGCACTTTCCAATTAGGACTCACTACTCACAAGAGTCTCACTGCCTACAAGAGACTCACTATCTACAAGAAAGAAAAGTAACTAAATGTTTGAACTAATGAGAAGCATCCACACATGCTGAGGTTTAGTTCCAGTTAAGCTCAATAGACTGATCTACTGCACTTCATTCTACTTTCTTTTGATGTTGCTGTATTGTCACATTCCAGACCTATCTTCCTATCTTTACTCTACTCTTCTACTTTTCTTCGCACCTAGTCCTCCACCACACACACTTTCACATCTAAATCCATCTTGTATATATATCCACAAAAGTGATTTCATCACCTTCCTAGTTGGCATCCAGAATAGTCAATATTTTCCTCAAACTCTGATCTGTCGGCTGAATCCTTGCATACCAGGTAATGTGGATCAAGGATATACTTGTGGAAGTCATCAGTCATATCGGCCAATCATAACTTATGCCTTAAGAACCTTTACCATCATTAGTAACATATCCGGAATAATGTCTGATGTTTTGTTAGTCAGTTCTTCCTCTATCCATACTGCCAGTCAGGAACCTGACACTCAAGTATTCATAACTTTTCCTTCATCTATCACCAGAGGCTAAATCCTTGGAATCTATTAGTCAAGGTACTCCTCTTGACTTCCCCAAATCTGCACTTTATTGAGATACTTCTTCTGAGAGATCTGGACTTGTCTGTCGGACCTTACGGACTGCTCTGTTCTTGCTTACCGGACCTCAACACTTCTTCAATCTGACTTCCGGTAAAGACTCATCATGTCCTGCAGATGAGTGGGCTAACCTTTGTTGCCATCAATGACAACATTCATGAATCCTCATAGTGTCTGTTGCCAACAAAATTGTCATAATACTTTGGGGGTTATTGATCCAATTAAGAACAAACATTCTAGCCATGCGCAAAGTTGGTTTACCTGGTCTAACTGCCGAAGTGGGGATGAAAGAAAATTTAGCAGACTGGACAGGTTCTATCTATCACCTAATCTGCAGTTAATCAAGGATTCTTATGGCAATTATGTATAAGTGGATTACTCTACAACACTGTCGGATCATTACCCAATTTTCTACTCCTTCTCATGGGCTGAAAAATATAAGAATGACTATTAGTTACCTTATAAACTCAACACCTCTCCCTTAAAAAATCCTTCTTGCTTGGCTACTTTAGTGGGGATTTGGACTACTATTCCTAACCCTAAGGATGGAGAATCTTATAGGGAATGGTGGACTAATGCTATTTTACAATGTGCTAAATTCTTGTGTTCTTTTTGTAAAAGACTCGCTTGGCAGCGAAAAAGACAAGAAAAAACTCTTCAGGGGAAGTTGGAAGCAGCTAGGAAAAAACTCATATTAAATCCTCATAATACTGACATTCAAGCTGTTATAGCTGTTACGGAAGCTCAACTTTCTAAAATTGATGCTTATTGGGGTCAAGGTGCTAAAATCAGAGCTAGATTACACCGGATTAAGGAAGGAAATAGAAGCTCCAAATACTTCTTCAATTATTTAAATTATAAACATAAAAAGGAATATATTGGAGCATTGCAAGATGAATCTAGTGTTGTGTATACTGACCCTCAAGAGATTAAAGTTATATTCCAAAATTTCTATGAAAAACTTTTTAAAGAGGAATCTCACTAGCAGGATATTCAATCCACTTAAGAGGGCATTGTCAAAGATTGCATTCCTGATAAGGGGGATTTTGAATACAGCCAGTTTATAGACCGTGAGCTTTCTCTTGAAGATTTAGAACATGCTGTTTTCTCTATGGCCCCTAATAAAAGTCCTAGTTTTGATGCACTTTTAATTGAATTCTATCAATCCATGTGGCAGCATATTAAACAGGACTTTTACTTGTTATACTTGGAAGCTTTAGTGGAAGGATCACTAGAGCCTGTTATTAACAAAGGTTTAATTAAACTTATTCCGAAAGGGAAAAATGAAGACTCTATCTCGGGATGCAGACCTATCACCTTGCTTAATACGTCCTACAAAATTATTGCTAAGGCCCTTGCAACAAGAATTAAACTGGTGGTGAAAGGTATAGTACAACATGAACAAACAGGGTTTCTTGGTGGAAGGTTTATTCTTGATAATTTAATTGTAACTTGGGAAACCAGCGAGTGGGTTCAACAATCAGGGAAAAATACACTACTTGTCAATCTTGATTTCAACAAAGCTTATGATAGAATCAGATGGAGCTTTATCTTTAAAATGCTTCAATGGTTGGGCTTTGGACCCCAGATATGTAAACATATTCAAATGTTATTTAATGAGGCTAATGTACAGATTGTTGTAAATAAGTCTTTGACTGACTTCTTTCCCTTACAACACCCAATCAGGCAAGGATGTCCTTTATCTCCTTTTTTGTATGTCCTTACAGCCGATGGCCTTGGTTAGTTATTGCAAAAAACAAATCAAATGAACTTGATTAAGGGAATTTCCATCCATAATAATGTTGTTGTTATCAACTCACATTTTGTAGATGATAGTATGCTTTTTCTTCATAGTTCTAAAGAGGAGATTAATAATGTTTTGGACATCGTTAATTTGTATTGTTAAGTTTCTGGTTCTCTATTGGCACATCATAAAACTAAATTTTTCATCATTAAATCTGACCCAATTCCACAATGGATTCCTAAAGAATGGAAATAGGTAAAACATGGATAGATTACACAGTACCTTGGTATTCCATTCAGGCTTGGTGTTTCTATTTTTGAAATGTGGAGTTGGCTTATCAGTAAACTGAAAAATAAACTTTTTACCCGGGGAAATAAATTTATGTCTTTAGCTGGAAAGATTCAAGTGGTGAATCATATATTTCTTGCTTCCCTTGTTTATTACTCCTCATGCTGGATGCCTTCCAATAAAGGATATGAAGATCTTAACAAAATCATTCATCATTTTTTGTGGTCCAATTAGGAAGGTAAAGCTGGCTACAAATGCACTTCTTGGTCCCATTGTATTCAACCAAAGTCTAAAGGTGGTTTGGGTATTTTGGATCCCAAGACACAAGGTTTTTGCTTGTCTACTAAATGGATAATTAAAGTTATTTCAGGTGATGAACCATGGAAAATATTAGTGCATCATCGTATCAACCTTGTTGCTGCCAAAGGAAAATGGCACTCTATTCAATGGCTTGATAAAATTCTTATGGCTTCATTCTTCCATGTGAAGGCATCATTCCAGTTACAATCCATTTGGAAGGCTTGGCAACAAGTGTGTTAGTTTCTAAGCTAGAAAGGCTTCTCTTTGCAGCATGGTTTTAGTTTTGGGACGTCCTCTATTTGGTGGAAGAAACTGTTCCAATATCATGGGCAACCTCTTGCTGTCAGTTTCCCTAGACAAGCTCATTCTTTATTTAAAAAAGGTATCCATCAGTTTGGTGATATCTGGGACTTCACTCCATTGACTAGACTAATTGGTAGAGAATAAAAATCATGTTTGGTCTAAATAACAAGATGAAATACTTCTTAATTTTTCTAAAGCCGTTGGTGCCTGTGGACTTAATGATGAAACTATGATATTACCACTAGCCAAACGTCAGAAAAGATATTACAACCCCATCATCATATTACGAACTAAGTCCAATTTTTTATGTCTTATGAAAGGGACACTAGGTCTGCATCAATATAAATGTTTTTCATCATCCGCCAGCTAGATAGAAACAATAGAGGAAAGGAAACAATAAATAAGAGAGGAGAAAAAAGTGTCTTAGGGACAATCATGTAGGAGGGTGCCCCCAAGTCACCAACCACAATGCTATGTCCATAAGAAACAACACACAACAATGAAATTAGAGAAAGGCAATATAGAAGAATGATGATACAAATAGAAGAAGGTCACAACAAAGGTGGTCTCTTGGTATCCCGTACCTTACAAGAGAATCAAGGGTCATCCTAGGAGGCCTAAAAAACACATAACACATCACAGGGGAAGCACATCACAAGAGAGATAAAGGGTTAGAGATACTTACCTGGTAGCACCATCATTAAGAACATACATATCTAGGATATCTCTCATGTTGTTTTTGTTGGAAATAGACAAGACAAATGAGAGGGGGGTGAATCAGTTGTCACAAAATAACCTTTTATTCTTACAAACTAATAAAATAATACTAGGGCAAGTTTTGGGATTGGGAGATGAATGAGATTTAGTAAGTTAATTTATTTAACTATTTTATGTCCATTTTGAATGTGACTTTTCCCTCTCCCTTTTTCTTTTAAAGTTACTTTTATTATTATTTTCCTTGAAGTGATTTTTTTAAAAGGGGTCATTTTCATGAGTGTGAATATATTGTAGTAATGATTTTTGTGTAAAATTTTATTTGGGTAGTGTTTTAGAGAATTTAGTGGGTTTAAATTTTATTCCCCCCCTTGAAATGAATTAGTGGGTGGGATTTAATTATTTTAATACTAGCACTTAGATTTTCTAGAGGGATTTAATTAAATTAGCTTGGGAAAATCCTGTTATTAATTTATTATTTTTATTAATTCTGTTGAGTTGGGCATAGTGGTTTTTATTCTTCGTAGTAAAATTTTACCTTGGCATTTATTGAATTTTAATTGTTGAGATTATTATATTAGTTGACCATCATTATTGGGGTTATATTATTTTAAAATTCTATTTATTTGATTTCGTTTAATCAAGGGGTAATTTTTATAGCATTACTTAGGTGAAGGTTATTTGAATCTTTTTATTTAAATTTTTCTCATAATTATTTTAGGAGACCTTTTTAAAATAAATAATCCAAACATTAAAAATACGTTATGCTACCGAAATTTTCTGAGACTTAGGGTAGTTAATTTAAATAAAATTCCCTTGACATTAGTTAATAGTTATTTTATCTTGCAATAATTAGTCTTTAACGATTGTGAAATTTAATCTATTTTGTGCTCTAGAATTAGGGTTAGATTTTGACTCCTGATTAGAATCATGTCATTCACTTAGGAAAGTTAGGGTTTGGGTCCATTCAATTCTAACCCTAGTAGTGATGCTCCTCGCATTGCATAACCACCTAGTCGGCTATCATAACGCAGGGGATTGCATATGCAAATGCTCTTTCCTAAAATTGATTGACATGTTTATGCCTTATGCGTATTGCCACCGAGCATGCTGACACGTGTAAGGGGGTTTTTATGGACATGTGGAAAAGTTTTTGATATTTTGTGTCATAACCACATGACACATGTGTTTTGTGTTGTGACCGCATGGGAAATGTGGGCATGGCAAGATGAGTTTTCATCTGGATCCTCCAAACATAGTAGTTTGTTCCATCGAACTATGGACTCTCCTTCTTATATGACATTTTGGATCACCCTCAAGTGGTCAAGATTTCTTCTAATGAACTTGGCTCTGATACCAATTGTTGAAATGAACCAAATAACTAAGAAGGGTGATGAATCAGTTATCACAAAACTTAAGCAATTATGCACCTTAAATCATTAAGCACTTATCCACCGTTTGTTATGATCAAAACATGAAACCATAAACATGGAACCATAAACACAATTGTAAGATCATATAGAGGTGACACTGGATTTTTATGTGGAAAACCTTGTCAAGGGAAAAAATACGATGGGAGTTAACCCACAAGATAGATATCTAAAGCACAATACCGAAAATCAAAGCCTCATTGCCAATAGGGCTCACTTCCTAGAAAGGGCTCACTGCCAAGGGGAGGCTCACTGTCAAGGGTTTTGAACTAAGATGTTAGCGTCTACTCCATGCCTAAATTCAGTTCCATTAAAGTGCAATATTCTTCTACTTTGCTCTACTTTTCTCTTCCTTACTTATCTTTGCATGTTTCCCACAAGGGCACCTTTTCTTTGACTCAATTGCAAGTATTTATACATTACATCAACCTAGGAATGATCATCAAGGTTAGCATTGCAATCATCAACCGTTCGAACAATCTCCAAGGTTAGCATTACAAACATACATAAAATAGGTCTAGACCTAATACAAAATTAGCTATGGAAATGTAGTAAAGATTTAAGTGGATCACTTCCATGCCTTAGCTGTGACTCAAACATGACCTTCCACATCACAACAAGCTTCTGCAATATTCAATAGATCTTCGCAATCACTGGAATTAACCAAGTCAGCTAAGACTAGTCACATGCTGCATTATCTGGAAGTAATCTTCAAACATGATCTTAATTCCTTAATGCAAACCAATGTAAAGGTAGGAACATGATTAGGAGGCCTTGAAAAGCATGTTGTAATCACCAGGAGCAACTGCACAAACTCTAACCACTTTATTCATCAGATTCTTCACACTAGAGCACATGAACTTCACTGTCTTCAACTATCATAAAAGAAACATAGCTTACGAACCACCAAATCACAAACCATTGGACTTGTAGGCACTTATCATCATCCCAAACTTCCCTCTAGAACCGCAAAGCAAAATACTTCAATGCAGAGGAATGCAGACAAAAATACTTTCTCCCTATCACTAATGAATAAACAAAAAAACCAGGTTTTACTCTGGTGAATGTAACTCACTCAATTCTTTATACCTGAGGCTCAAACTTAGGATTTAGCATCTTCAAACATGCCTCTAAATAACTTCAATCTACAAACCAAGATCTTCACTCTTCAAGAAATGTGAAGCAATCTTTTGAACTATTCTTTAGTATGCAACTCATTGTCTTCACTATGATTCACTGTTTCCTTTCCTATTCTTCTAGAGGGGCTAATTCTATCAATATCCTCAACATATAAAGATTCTAACCAAATAAAAAAATAGGATACAATTGACACCAATGACAACAAAAATATGTTGACATCAATGACAACACCAATTAAGCACATACTTGCAACAATGCTTGTCGTAAACCCCTACCAATGTGGATCAAACCTCTAGGTGAGCCATTAACCATAACAAAATACCATGGCGATGTAACACACTCTATTATCAACTATAGGAATTTGCTTTGAAACCTAAATTTTTTAGAACTACTATTAAGAAGGACCAAGACACTCTGTCATAAGCTTTAGAGATATATAGTTTTAGGACCATCCCTTCCTTTTTATCTTGATCCATGGAGTGCAATATCTCATGAATAGTAATAATCACTTCTAGAATTTGTCTACTAGGGACCAAATCTTTCTAATTCTAAGAAATGATTTGTTACAATAGGGGTTTGATTCTGTAAACTAATTGTTTAGAAAAAAAATTATATAGTGTTGCACAAGCTTATAGGCTTGTAATCACTAAAAGAGATAGCATCTCTCTTTTTAGGCACAAGCACAATGAAGGTAGATTGAACTACTTTAAAGCCTTCTAGATTTAAAGAAATCCCTCTCAACAACTATAACATCTTTACCAACAATGTCCCAAAATTCTTGAATAAAGGCTCAGGGGAATTCGTCTGGGCCAAGAGATTTAAAGGAACCAAAGGAAAGAAAAACACTTTTTACCTCTTCATCCTTAATCATTATGTTGAGAGATGTACTCTCATCATCCTCATTATATTGCAATAGCTTATTGAAGAAAATAGAGGCAACACATCCAATCTGGTCATCTTCAGTCACAATATTATCATTTTTGTGGACTATATTTTATTGATAATGTTTCAATACATATGTTTTAAAGTGGATTGATGAAAAAACTTTGTATTTCAATCCCCTTCAAACAAACATTGTATTCTTGACTTTTGTTTCAAGAAAGTTTCCTCCCTAAAATGAATTTTATGCCACTCATCTCTTACTTTTATCTCTTTCTTACAAAACTCCACAACATGAATAACTTATGCCATCTTATCCTACATCCCTTTAAGATTTGAGGAAATACGCACCTTTTGTTTGAAAATATCTCCAAACATATACTTGTTCCAACCTTTAACATTTTGCTTTACATTCTTGATTTTATGAGCTAAATAGGACAAAGTCATACCTTTAACTAGATTATTCCACCATTTAGCAACAAGATCTTTGAAACTTAGATGTGAGGCCCCCATAATATCATACCTAAAAGGGTATGCCATCTTTTTCTTCTGAATATTCCAATTAATGACAATAGGATTATGGTCAGATCCCACTCTAGGAAGGACCATGCAGTTTAAGAAAGGGAGGATAGTCCAAGAATTGGAGATTAGCACCCTATCATGTTTAAACTAAATAAGATTACTACCTATTCTTCTATTTTACCAGGTGAAGTGAGTTCCCTTGATCTCCATATCCATAAGGCCTATGCAAGTGAGGAAACATGCCAAGTCCCCCATACTATCAGAAAAATCCTCCAAACCCCCACCTTCTTAGAAGGATAAAGAGGGGTGTTGAAATCCCCTACTAACATCCAGTGGGAGTTAGGAGCAATGGAAAAAGTTGAAATTATTGAGTTCCAGAGGCTTTTCCTTTCAATTCTAGTATTAGGATCATAAACATTTACAAGATTCCAACTTTCATTTCATTTCTGAGTTCTGAACTAAATGCGGATAAAGATTTTATGGAAAATCTAAACCTTCCCAACCAAAACAATTAAATTCCAAATGACAACAAGGCCTCAAGAAGCCCCTTGAGAAGTACTTGTACAAGACTCAGCCCTAGGCCAAATATGTTTTATTGAGTCAGACATATTAGATACATTCATTTTTGTTTCTTGAAGCATAAGAATATCAATTTTACAATCCAAATGCAACTTTTAACTAAAAACTTTTTGTGAGGACTATTAAGCCATCTAATATTCCAAGAAATGATCTTCATAGAAATAAATTAATCAAAATCCATCTAACATAAAGAACCTCTTACCTTGAAACCTGATCCAGAAATCAAGGTTATCTCTTTGATTTTCTAGCCACTGAGAGGTTCTCTAGTGTTGTTTCTCTACCCAAAGTGACCTCTTTGGTTGCCTCTCTAGATCTAGTCTCTCTTTGGGTAGGTCTCACTTGTTTATTCTCATTACCAACATCAACTTTCTTCACAGAGTTCTTCTTCCTACTTTTCCCTATAGGAGTCCAATCTTCTTCCAAACCAAAAGTAGACTCTAGGATGTTCTTAGTGTTCTCCTCCTTCTCTATAGGAATACCTTCTGAGTCAATCTCCATCTCTAGTTCTCCTTCCGCTTTCATGGGTTGGATATCCCCCTCGGTCTTATTTCCTTTACCAAGATACTAAAAATTAGTTGGTGCACAGATGGGTTGCTGGTATATCTCATATGACTCTCTAACAACCTTTTCAAATTGAACATCTTCTAAGACATTGTTTTGTAGCTATAATTTCTCTGGGATGCAATCATTAGTCTATTTCACAAGACTTTTAGACTCTCCCATAACTGGGGTTTCACCATTTTAAGGCATCCTTTTTTTATCTTTTGGTTCATCTCTCATAACAATAGGTTATGTGGCTATCTTGTTGATGGTGTCTGGTGTTTTCCTTTTGTTTGATTTGTTGAACTTCATTACATATTATCTTCCTTATTGTAAAACAGTCTTGGCGCTTTCAAAATCCATGGTCACTTTAATGAAAAACAATAGGTTTTTAACATTTAACTATGAAATGCCCAAAAAACCCACAATTTTGGTAAAAAAGACCAAAGTTCTCATATTCTATAGGTTGTACCCACTTCCCATATCTTGAATTGGGAGTGATTTTGGTTGGAAGAATTGCATGCATAGCAACATTAACACAGACCTGAGAAAAAAGTAATATGGATTTTTGGGTATTTATCTATAGCTACAAATTACCCAAAAGAGTTAACAATGCTTTGAAGGATCATAGGAGTCCAGAATTCAAAAGGTAGATTAGGGAGCCTAATCCAGGTTGGTACAACTGCACACAAATCTGCAAATGGGTTGAAACTAGGTTTCTATTTGGACAATTTGAGATTATTGTGTTGAGCTTTGACAAAAAACTAGGGGCCATTTGTGATAACCACAATCAAAGCCTCCTTCAATGAAAATCAAAAAATAAACAAACCGCTTGCCATGGCACAAGTCGCAACCAAACCTTTAATGTTTCAATTGTCTTAAACCCATTTCTGCACAATATCCACATGTGGCCTGTAAGCAAAAAAATGACCCACCAACATATTCTGTATTCTTAAAATAGCTTCTTCCATCATGGAGTCCAATAGATTTGGAGTAATCCTCTAATCATATTTCTCCACTGCGTCCAGTTCTCTAATCCTAAAAGAAGGGGAATCCAAAACCTTAGCAGCCCAAGATGTCATTTCCTTGCCGTTTTTAGGCTCAAAAAATGACAAACCCAAACCACATGATATGCACATAGATGGATTTGTAGAAAAGGCATTAAAAACTTTCAAGAAATAGCAATTAGCAGATGTAAAATTAAATTCCAGACCCTTTTGATAGCGCCCTCACTGTCTACATGAAGCTTTGGAAGAAGGTATGGACATCATAAAAGCGTAAAGCTTACAGAGTTTTTGTCTGATGCTGTGGTCGCGATTGCCCTGGTAGACAAAGCATGTGAGTTGATTGACAGATTGTCCTAATGGAATATAATGATTGCAGGTTATGCACAAAATGGATTTGTTGAAAAAAAACTTTAGATACTATCAAGCAAATGCAATTAGCAGATGGTATATTTTAGATCTCTCTTTGCGTTGCAATTCTGACTTATGAGCCTTTTTATATTTTGAACTTTTTTATCTTTATTGAATGAGAGACCCTCAGAATCCCCCTCTAAATTATGTACTCCTCTGCACTGTAACTTCTTCAAAGGTTGGCTATGGTTGGATAAATATCCCTTTTTTTATCTGCCTCTGAAAAAGATTTACTTAAACCTTCTTCCAAGACTGCCACTGAATCCTCGGCTAAATACAAAATGGAAATGCAAATTTTAGGAAAGAACTTGGAGAAAACTAAGTGTTCAAATCTGGCAGTCAAAAGCTGATGTAAATGCCCAACTATTGGCTTGGAAAATCCTACATAGTAAACTACCTGTTGGGGAAAGGTTGAGATGTATGGTTGTCCAGCCAGTTCTATGCTCTTTTTGTAAGCAGCATGAAGACTTGAAACATATTTTCTAGGAGTGTTTGTGGACAAAAAAAAGGAATGCAATTTTTTGGCACTTACCTGCTATTTTATTATCGTTATTTGAACTGGAAGGAAGCTCTATTTGGTGTGGGCCTTCATAAAAATGTTATAGCTGATTCTATGAGAGGCTATTTTATAGCACATTTGGAAAAGCAGATGTTTGTCATTGTTTGCAAATCATAATGTTCACCAGGAATCAGAAATGCTAAAGTTTTACTCTGATGTTTTGTTTCAAATTGTTTCTCTGTGTTTTCAACTACAGGGGGTTTCTAAGAAGCATCCTCAGGTCGGCCACCATCTAGATAGTATTAAGCTTCAGTGCCTTCATCTCTGCGAAGGTGATATTATTTGTTCAAGACAACTTCAATCTTTGTTCAGCTTCAAGGCCATAGTTTGAAGGTTTATTTTCAGCGGCAACAGGACAAGAGGCCAATGTGGTCAAAGTTCACTCAGATTATTCTTGTTATTATGCTGATGAAGTTATGGCTTGGTGAGCAGAGTCACTTCTGGTTTCCAGTTCCAGGTGGACCGATTTAATGTTTAGTCTCCTTGGGTTCCAGTACATTTGTTCTTCTTCACTGTTTTTCAAAAAGTGACTGTTACATTTACCTTTATAAGAGCTACCAAGCATGCTGGCAGCTTGTATGGTTTGAGGGAGGCAGGGCAGACTGGTTGGCCCATCACTTGTGATGTGAAAGATACGGCTTCTACTAAGTTAAGTTCGAACAAATATGTTGCCTATATGTTCTCTATCATGTGATGTAATTTTGCAGAGTTGATAAGAATGTAGGACTGATATGACTGTAGTGAACAGTGACAGAGCACATCCTCAGAAATGCTGTCCATGAAGCTATGACATCATAGTGTTCTTGTATATGTTTGTATATGCTGTTGTCATTTTGTGTTGGCTGTTTATAATGGTTGTGCTACTTGTATTTGCTGTTTATGTTAGTGCTGTTTTCTTAGTAGTGCTGTAGGTTATATCACTCTGTTGTTTACTTGTGGCTGGCAGTCTCTTGTGGACTGTATTTTAATTGTAAATAGTATTCTTTCAATATAAAAAATAAAAAATTAAATACTACACATAATGTCTTTAAAATAAAAATATAAATGTATATTATGTAGTGATCGGACTATAAATATTTGTGCCTATTGGCCATTTGATAGCACCTTTGGTGTTTTTACTAGTTACCTATCTTCAATTAAATTAGTTGCACCATGTCAACCTCCAATTATATTCCTCCTCATTTTGCTTGAGCTTTTAGACTAATAATTAATTCAAAGAATGAATTAGTTTTAATTATGAAAATTTTAAATCATCGCTCCAGTACACGTAACTGCAGAGTATGAAACGCCTCATTAAAAAGAAATAATAGCTAAAAAAATAGGTGTTGCAGTGCAGGGCTAAAAATAAGTGTCGCAGTGAGGAAGATATAAATAAGTGTTGCAGTGATGAAGATATAAAACGCATAAAGATATAAAACGCCTTTGAAGTGCAGGGCGAAAAATAAGTGTTGCAGTGCAGCGCTAAAAATAAGTGTTGCAGTGGCTAAAAATAAATGTTGCAGTGCACGGCTAAAAATAGTTCTTGCCGTGGCTAAAAATAAGTGTTGCAGTGGCTAAAAATAAATGTTGCAGTGCACGGCTAAAAATAGTTCTTGCAGTGGCTAAAAATAAGTGTTGCAGACCATAACTAGCCACTTAAAAAGAAATAAAAGCAGTGAAATAAAGAATCATGGGGCGGCTGTTATTAAAAAAATATATGATATTTTTCTTTTATATATAGTTACCTGAAGATTGAAGGATAACTGAGACTCCAGTAAGCTTGAATTGAGAATATTACAGTAGCCCCAACATGGAAGATAATCCACAGCAGAAGAATGTTAATGAGCATCCGCACCTGGAGCTTGAATCGAGAGGTAGCCCCAACATGGAAGATAATCCACAACAGCAGAATGTTGATGAGCATCCGCACCTGGAGCTTGAATGGAGAGGTAGCCCCAACATGGAAGATAATCCACAACTGGAGAATGTTAATGAGCATCTTGAAACGAGAGGTAGCCCCAACATGGAAGATAATCCACAACAGCAGATTGTTAATGAGCATCCACACCTGCAGCTGAATCAGATTATGCATGGGCATCTGAAACAGCTGCAGAATGTGAATTTGAATATGAAACACATCAAGAATGTGAATGTGAATATGAATATGGAACACGTCAAGAATTTGAATGTGAATATGAAACACATGAAGAATCTGAATGTGAATATGAAGATGAAACGCACGAAGAATCTGAATCTGAATGTGAAGATGTTGCAGCAGATGGAACAGAGCAAGAATGTGAATGTGAATGTCGATGTGGTTTCACAGTCAATGGAGACTGTCGTGGCTTCTGTAACAGCAACTCCTTCGACTTCTGCCAACACGGCTTAGAGCCTTCAATCTGGTACATTATTTCAATCTTTTAGTTTTCCGAAAGGCTCTTTGATTGTTTTGAGATTGTGCCCTGTTCTGTCTCTAATTTCCTTTTAAGTATTTATTCATATTTCGGAAAGCCCGAACTCCAATTCCCTGGTTTAAATAGACCTTCCTTGCCATCGATGCTGCTCTTACATAGTACCAATCAGAATCATAGGGCGCAAGTTCCTTGAATGTAATGTGCATTCGATGATGCCGATGAAACAAGAAATCACTGATCATGTCCATACATAATCATATTCAAAATTATTTTAAATAGAGTACTTGCAAATGCTTAAAAACTCTTCATCCATATGCTATCTTTATTTCAATTTTATTCATCATGTGGTAGTATTGAATATTTAAAAAGTATTTCCAAATAGTATAGAATATGGCATGCTAACTGTTTTTTTAATATTGAACAAAGCAAATATTTACAAGGAATAAAGTAGTCTACAAGGACTGCCAGAAAGAATCGAACCAACAAGAAGAACATCAACTGTCAGCTGCAACACCAGAAAGAACACCCATTTAATGGCAACATATAACACTGTTACAAAATACCTACAGAAGTAAAATATAATAGCTAAAATAAAAAAACCGGCATACGTCAACTGTCACCTGCAGCACAAGACAGAAGAGCCATATAATGGCATCATATAACACCGATGCAAAATATAAACCTACAGAACTAAAACATAATAGCTGGGATAAAGAAGAATGAACTCTATTAACAGAGCCACCAACATGATCACTGCTCCAAACTCGAAGGAAAGAAATTGATGCTAAGTCTTGTTCAAGCTTGATTGTAACATTCTCCTATATCTTGAATTTGAAGAACCATCTTGAAATGCTTCTTTGCATCTGTCTTAGTTAATTTATTTGTAGTGCCTTGGCACATATTCTATTATCGAATGTATTTGGTGATGTATGTTTTGGTTCCATTTAATTCGTAATGTTAATGTACATAATTACTAATGAAGTTCTCTCACAGCTAGCGGGGAAGCTAGACTCTTTCAACTCATTATCAATGCACAAGGGGAGGTAAGAACTCTGGTTGGTTTGCAATTATTTTTTCATTGGTCTCTTTTGCTTAGAAAATGAAATTTTGGTGTCATGGTTTTATTTCAGGATGAGCAACCATTTATGATCAGGGTGTAGATACTTGGAAATTAGACTTTGTATTTCTGATAAAAGCCTTCTATTGAAAAACTTTCAATTACGTGATGTTTTGAATGAAAAACTCTCACACTTTGTGGTGGTTTTATTCATTGTGAGCTAGTGATAGATTGAACTTATTTTTTCTTAAGCAACTGCCTTTTAGAAACTTGTGTATGCTTTGGTGGAACATATAATTTTTACCAGAAAATGAATTCTTCTAAACACAATCTTTAAAAGCAAGCAATGCATCTTTCTGATGTAAATGGTAAGCAGGTCAAGTGAACAATGGGCTAGCTGTTGCCCAGACAACAAAAGAACATTAAATTAAATTATTTTTTCTGAACTTATGAGTTTAGATCAGATTTGTTTCTAGCATATGAGTTTGAGGTCTAATTATATAGGTTGTTATAGCTCAAGGATCTTTGTATAATTTTCTTAAAAGTCATTTTTTGTGTAATAATTTTACAATTGTATGTTTTCAATGGTAATTAACTTGGATTCTGAAGACCCAAAACTTTTGACTTGGCAAAACTTCGCAACTAAAACTATACTTACATTTCTTAAAAAAACACAAATACTATGCAAAATTGGAATATCCCTCAACAAATATTTTCCTATGCCACTCAGATTTGCAATGGTCAGTTTACAAAATTTACTTTCAATTATTAGATCAGCATAGACAAAACCATAGACACTTAGAATTAACATAGTCAGCTGATAACAATTCTAATCAACTGATCATTAGCACTGCATTTAGCAAATTCAGAAATACATAAAAAAAATTGGATACCTTTCAAGTGCGAATCCTCCATCCTTTATACCTATTTGTTGATGGGTATGTAGAGAAAGTTGGTGTTAAAGATTGAACATGAGTTGGTGCCAAACAAATTCAACATGGAGTCAACCTCAAATAAAGTGTCAGGTTTAAAATATTTGTATTTTGGTTCAAAATAGTAAAAAGCATATTTGAGAGTGGTGTATTTATTGTGGTGTTTCATTATGATCCACTACAACCATCCATTGAATTTGATTTTATTTTATTTTATTTATTTGCTATTTTTTATTTTTGTTTACTCGTTACATGAATCTAAATTTTTATAATAATATACTATTATTTCCTATAATATAGTGTTTAAAACACTCTTAGTGAATTAAAATATTATTTATCTCATCCCAGTGGAGGGGACATGACAATCCTCCCACCCCAAATATTTCTTGTCCTCAAGCAATGTCAACTCTGGAATCCTTGCCCGCTCCATGTCAAGGTAGTGTACCATGTGGTGATGATTGTTGATCCTTGACACTTTTCATTTTCTAATCATGATTCCCCATGCTCCAACATTCCAAACACCCTAGCTAGGGTGATAATTCCCCCTTGAACTTTCCTTTTCATATGAAGTCCAATTTTGGTATGCTTCCATGATCATATTTGGCATAGGTCAAACATTGTCATAGTAGAGTATCTTACCTTGAGGGGCTTCCTTGATTATCTTCTTCCCAAACATACACTGCCATTCTTCTCATTTCAGTCATTCTTGGGGTTCCATTCATAATGCCTCGAAGTGTCATGCCCTTCCCATCCGTTTTGAATTGGAACTCCATTGTTTGGTACTTTTGCCAAAATCTCCTAATTGAGTACAACCATTGTACACCCAGTACTATGTCCATTTCACCCAATCCCACAATGTAGAAATCATCCTTAACTTGGTACCCTCTCAAGGATAGGTGGGATGATCTATACGTTCTCTATGAGGCATAATAGTATGTTCGTTTGTAAGCATAACATTGAACCCATCAAACCTTTCTACATCCAAATCTTTCTTTGAAGCGAAATCTACATCTATGAAATTATGAGTAGCCCCACTATCAATTAGCACTGTCACTTTGTATCCTTGCAAAACACCTCGATTCCTAAGAGCATGGTATTTGGGTGCATCCAAAAGGAGGGCAAGAGTGCCCCTTGGAAAACTCTCAAACTCGTCCATCTTCATCTTAGGTACGGTTTCCTCCATCTCTGAATCTTCTTTGGGAGTACATGCTATGTAATGTATTTTTCCTCTTCCTGAGCGTCTATGTCCGACCTCCCAGGCTCTCTACAAGAGAAACATAACTTCTTCTTCCAAACCTCATTTTTAGTTTCTTCATCCTTGTTTGGTTTAGGAGGGACTGACATTGGTGAAGGGATATCTTTCTTATGCTGCTTTGTAGGTGCATTCTTAGGGTTGAACATGTTCCTAGTTGTAGAAACCTCCAACCTCAATGGCCTTTCAATCGCACCTTGTAGAGATGTAGGATGAAAATAACTCACTAAACCATGGAGTGACTCTGTCAATCCCTCAATAAGCTAGTACATGAGTCTTCCTTCAGTAATATCTGGAACCATGACTTAAATTCTGTAAAATTCTACAACTGTTAATTCTCTAAAATACCTCTCCAGATTCTTTTGATCAAATATGTCTATAGTCCTCTATGTAAAATTGGCACATGCAACAATATGTTGATGGCCTTGTGTGATAATTCCATGATACCACCATTAATGTGCAATCCCATCCAAATGAAGAATAGCAAAATTGATAGCTTCATCCTCTTCCATAGGACTGAGTGAGACATATGTGTCTAGTTTTTTAACCCAAGCTCTTGTAGTGAGCTTCTTCGAACCATCAAAAGTTGGAAATTTCATCTTACTCACATTATGTTGTAGGTCTCTGCTACCTTGCTGCATAAGTTGCTTCCCCTCAGTCTACTCTTAGCTTGATAGAATTGTGTGAATAGGATAGTGCATCTAATCTCTAGATCAACCCTCGAATATTCTTCCATACAAGCATTGAGGTCATCATCTGTTCCTCTTCTTCTTGGGGTCGCTCCACTCTAGTAAACAAGGTGTGTTGTGTGAAATGGGGTATTGTTCCAATCAGAGCCCTTCTGTGATTTGTGCAGATCATAGCTCCATTCTGATTTATATTACTACCTTCATCCCCATTATTTGGTCCACATTTGCTAAGATTATTCAATATTTTCCACATTTGCTGGGGTATTTGGGGTATTTGTGTTGTTTGTTCTTGTTGTTTTACCATTTGATTGTACCTCTTTGTAACTTCTTGTTGTAAATGCATAAAATCTCTGCAATCATCTCGATCTTCCATCTTCTCCTTACCTCTGCCTCCAATTCCAACTTCAATATACTGTCTTTGCCTCTAGTTTCATCCTCTCTCTTTCTTTCATCCTCTCTCTTTCTTTGGTGAGAATAGTCGCTTGAGCTATGTCCACTCGCGACTTGAAACTGTATCTAGTTGTTGTCTCTGCTATTCATGGGGCCAAAGAAGTCTTTAGTAGTTATAGCCGCCTTGACGCGATGTAAAGAGTAGATCATTGATACAATACTCGCCAAGTCCTGCACGAATTGTTTCACAACAAACAAAGTTACTACGAAGGGGTTTCGTCCTACCTGAACATCCACAAATTGAGGTTTGCGTCTTAGCTGAAAATACAATTGCAATTAGCGAATTCAAAATAAATAATAAAAATTGGATATCTTGATGGGCGTGTAGAGCAATTCGGTATTAAAGATTGAACCTGAGTTGGCCTCAAAGAATCGATAGATCCCAAACAACCTACACTACTACCTAGCTAATAAGAATAATTGGCTTACTTGTAAAGTATCTTGTAACAACCCTGCCATACGATAGCTGGATAGGAAGGAATTGGTTTGAGTGATAAATGCTGCCAGAAATATCTGTGTGTTTAGGTGAGTTGGTTTATCTTCGAGGAAAATATCTTAGTGGGAGGTGATTGATTTGATGGTAGGGGAGAAAAACTGGCATACGGTGAAGGAAAATATGTGTGCAAGTAGGTGAATATGTTTAACGCTGGAAGAAAATATCGGAGGAGGGCGTAGAAACGGAAAGGGAGTCAACGCAGTAGTTTTGGGAGGGAGGTCTGGAAAAAGGGGATCGAACCACAGGAGAGACCATGATATGGCAGAAAGAAAAATAGGGGAAAGAAAAAAAAAACGTTGGGGCTGGGAGAAGAAAAAACATATCTATCTGCAAGCTTTGGACATGATGGAGGGAGGTGTGCCATCAGCACACTCAGGCGACCATATCAAAGGGCAAGATCTGAGGCGAGCTGGGGGGATTGCGAAGTGAGAGAGGTATTTACCTCTATTCTCTGTCTTTTCCTGCACAAGATGAAACCCAATACTGCCTGTCCAAAACTAAATCTATTTGCTGCAATATCATTAAGAACAGGAAAATTGAAACCCCACGTAACCAGAATGTATTTGCAAAGATTTTTGCCGAAGGCAACAAAATGTGGGATGTGGGGGTTTAGCTCATACGTTTGCTCCTACTGTTAGAATCTGGTCTTCTGTACCCATTTGTAAACTAAGTTATTTTATAGATCTTATAACATTGTTATTTGAATAGTTGTCTTTTAGCCACATGTTCTGGCAAAGTTCCTCTATCTTTCATGCTTTGACGATGTCCATACCCTGTTCCATTGCTTCCATTTTGGCACGAGCAGTGAGGACGCAGCAAAGGGTGAGGAGTCTGGCTTTACAGCCACCGGTTACATTTGTTTAAAGTTTCTAAAGCCGTTTCAACAAATCCTTCTTTGTGCTTAACCTGCAATCATTGCATTCCCGGAGATGACACTGTTTTGAGGCATTTTGTGAAACAGTCCGTATGCCATGTCTATGCTTACACATCTTGTATACGAGTCTACCAAGGCACTTAAAACTTCAACTGACAAATATTTCCCTTTCGTTAGGCTTTGATAGATGACCATCCCCTGTTCGAAAGAGCCCATTTTAGCATAGGCAGAGAGGCCGCAGGCAGAGGTTGTGTTTTCCGGATTTACACCTCCCAATAGTGTTTGCTTGATAGTTTCTAAAGACTTTTCAATAAATCCATGTTGTGTGTTTCCTATAATCATTGCCATCCGTGAGACAACATTTTCTGGACATGATAATCTCAAGGAGAATGCTGTTAAATTTCAACTAAGAGTCATATTAAAATGTAGTTTGACTCTCTATTCATCCTAATAGGTCTATGATACATGATAATGGTCACATTGTGTCTATGTAAACAAAGAGAATTTCTTATTGATAAGTAATCAACTTAGCCCATGTGTTAATGAGATGAGCCATTTTGAGTAATAATTATCTCGATGCCCTTGAATGGAAGTGAGCATTTAGGATAGTGTTGCTAAATTAGGAACTTGGTTGTATTTCCTTACATAAACTAAGCATTATTAATTGTTGGGAATCATTAGAAGGAACCATGTTGAGGTATGAAATAATTATCTAGGAATTTGGAGTTTTGTTATTGATCAATAAACTTTGAGTTATGGATTTGTTTGGAATGGGTATTGGTATATATTGATCTATTTCATGTTTGTCCTTAACCCTTCTTTGGTTTCCCTCCTATGGTATTCTTTCTATTTCACTTGCATGATGAAAGTTAATTAAGTGATTATGAAATCCTAGAGATAGGCACCTGTGTGTATATTCCTTGAAAGATTCCTCCTAGGGTATGCTTGATCTTAGTGTTGGTATTGGTCTTATAATTGTGCCTTTGTTCACTTTATTCTTAAGAGAAATTTAGTAGAGACTAACAATGGAATGCTTCCCTTCCTCATACCTTCTTGGGAGGCTTAGATGCTTGCTTATACAAGGGGGATGGAGAGGTAATGTCCTATCCTCATCTTGGAGCTGTTATTTTCTCCCTTTGGTGATCCTTTACCCTCTTCATCGATGCTTTAGTCCTTGTTGTAAGATCGTTCTTTTTTTGGAATTGCCTTGCATTCGCTATTGTGGCCATATTGTGGTGATTTGCTTGTAATAGCGCCTAGTGTTGGTCTTCATGTGCTTGTTCGACACTTTTGTTTGCATGTTGAGCCTTTTAGTATTGGGTGTACTCGTTAGGGTAGGCACGAAAGTAGTTCCCAATGCGGCATTGAGCAAGAGGGTTCACCTAAAGGCCCATTGGAGGAAGCATGATTTATGTGTTTGGTGCAAGGCTTGTATCTATGAGTTGAGTGCATTTGTTAGCAACTTCCTTCTTGCTGCCCCTATTCTCTCACCCCTTATTATTTCAGTAGTACCTTTTTGGCATGGTTATCACGTGCTTGATATGTTCTTGTGAACTATGTGACCTTGAGGTCTCCCTTGTGTGGTTGAGTTTCTGAGTTTTCTTTCCCCACTATTGTCTGCTTGTGATTGGGCCTTGTGACTACCTCCGAGCACGGTGGGGTGGTCTCTTTTGAGTCCACATGGTTGGGAGGCGTTGCTACCACCATTGGAGATCAGTGTACAGGTTTTGGAGCACCAGCTTAAAGATGTTCTCTTTCTTTCTGTTACTTTATCAATCATGTACCCATTTAGTTATTGTATCTTTCATGGCTATGCCATTATTCTTGTTTATTCCTTTATGTAATTTTGTATTCTCTTGCGAGAGATTATGTAAATTATAGTAATGAGAAGATATGTGATGTTGCCTCTTATTTGACTTACGGATTCTGGTGTGGGTATCAGATCCGCTTGTAATATGGTGTTTATGAATTCATGTTTATATTTGGAAATGGGATTAGGAACATTTGAATTGGTGTTTAAAAAGGAATGTAGTTTATTAATGTTTCTCTGGAGAATGATTTAGTCATCTCCTGTGGGTTGTGCATTTGGCCATACTTGGTCATGAACGTTGTCGACATATCGAATCGACAACCATCTTATGTGTATGTTATCACTTCATGTCAAAAAAAAATTATCTTGTCCTCTTTCGGCCCTTACCCTTCAGGGTTCGCAGGGCAGGATGTTACATATCTATAGTACGATCTAACCCCCTTTTACAAGCACAAATATATCTAAGAATTACTTTTTTTTTACCATCGGATACAAAACTATTTGTATGCTCCCTCTTTTCTTTGTCCATTAAAACTAGTCGCAAGCAACTCTTGCTCTTCCAAGGATGTGTAGATAAGAGTCAATCTTGCAATGTCATTTATAATTGAAGCTTCAAGAAACCTGATGCTTCATCCTCTAGTCAAATGTACACTTCATTTTATCCAACTAATTATATGCTTCACTCTCTCACTAGTTGACCATGGACTTCTCTTTTAACTTCCACAAATGTTGTCTTTCTCAACACTTATGCAAGCCTGTACTTCACCTTGTGTGCCTATATATGGCACAAATGTCACAATGAATAGCGTTGGTGGGATATTGTAGGTTACTCAAACTCCCAAACACAAACAACTAGAACAACACACCGAATCTCAGAATGCATGCTTCCAACCAAAACATAACAAAATAAAAATAAACTCATTTTGGGTGATGCAAGATTGCTCAAATTGCATCAATTATTCCTCAAATTATTGGGAAAACATAGATAATTAGCATTACCTCCAATAGTTATTCTTGATCTTTTGTGATTTCAATATCTTGAAATGGATTGCTATCTCCTTTTTCTAGGAGTTGAGTGAGGGACTTCCTGAGGCATAGCTAGGGTCTATAGGGTTTAAAATAAAAAAGAAAGCATGTTAGCAGAGATTTATGGATGGAATCTTGTGCATGTTCAATTTGTATTTAATTAGCAAAATGGTGGACACCACACTAAACTACAAATAACATAAAATATTGCAAACAGAATGAAGCAAAAGAATGATGCTTTAATCTCATAAATACAAATTATATATGATGCAATGTAAATGGAAGATTTATTAAAAATGGGTCTTATCTACATAAATGTCACATCTTTGTAGTTAGATGTTTTTCCATGAAATCACTTTACTCTCTTTTGGTCAATAAGTAAATAAGTAAAAATAAATTTGGTAGTTATATTTGAATTTTGGTCCTTTTGGGGTGGCTTTTGGGGGGTCAAAATTTTTCAAGCTGAATTTGACACCCTTACATCATGATCTCCATGGTCTAAGATTTCTAATGCATTAGAACCTTTTAAATTTCAATCATTGTTGAAGTAGTTACACCCTCTACAAGTTGACCTAATCTTTTATTATTTTTACTTGAATTGTTTTCCAAAATTGCCACTCAAATAACTTGCCTCTCCTTTAAAAGGGATGAGTTCCTTTGCATCAATTTCACAGACCAAAGCTAGAAGTTTCCATTATCTAATTCTTCCCAAACCATCTTGCCTTGTGGATCAGTTGATCCTCTTTAAAAACCTTATAGCATGGTATTATTTTGTTTTGAGGGCTCCTAGTCTATTTCCCACAATTTGACTTGTCTAGTCAAGGTTTTACTCTGGAAATTGTTATTATTTTTCTACATTTGATGTGTCAAAATAATGCTGGGACATATGATAGATGAAGCTCCACAATGAAGATGGGGTGCAATCTTACTTATGGTGGAAGGTTGAGATTGAAAGTGTTATCTTGAACATGCTTATTGGTGTAAGGAACATATTCGAGTAGTTTGGATGTATTAGATTCCCCTTTAGTATCTCCTTTATGAGATGTCCTGATTTTTGCTGAAATCACATATTTTTATAAAAAATAATGGTTTTAAAAGCCTTGAAAGGTTCCATTTAAAGGATTGTAATTGTATAGGGTTTGATCAAACCCCTTTAGATCAAACCCCCTTAGATCAAACCCCCTTGGATATAACCCCCCTAGTTTTAAACCATATCTGTCATGGAGTCTCCTCTACACCTATCAAAATGCTGATAAGAAACCACTTTTGATTTACCTTTTGGGGGATCAAATGAATTCATTTAAAATTTTATGTTTTGTAAGTATGTAGTCCTTAGTATAAGATTCCCAAAAAGTATAATTTTTTTAAAAACAAAGGGGTAAAAACTTTATTAGAAATCAGAAAAGAGCATTACAATAATAACCAAGGGATCCAGCCCCAGAAAATAAGGCGAAAACCCCACAGCATAAACAACATCAACTATCCCCATGTATCCTCCTATCCTCCTCCAAGAACCAGTCTAAATCCAGATGCAGCTCAGGGTTAACCTGATCCCAATCCTCAACCTTCCAACTACTATCATGCTCAGAGGCCCATTTGGCCAAGCAGTCGGCAGCTCGATTCCACTCCCTTAGGATGTGAACAAAGGATGCTTCCTCCATTCGAGAACTAACCTGAAGAATCTGCTGAACCACCGAAGCCAACTACCAATTGATATCAGATATCTTTCACTCATTCAAGAGATTAATCAAAATCTGTGAATCAGCTTCACATATAACTTTTCTCCATCCCAAAGCAAGGGCCCTCTCAATAGCATGCAGAATTGCCAGACCCTCCATGAAGTTAATAGTCTTCACCCCCTCATGTATAGAGAACAGAAAAATCACCGACCCAGCTAAGTCCCTACCAACTCCACCAATTCCAGCAGGCCCAGGATTGCCCCTAGAAGAACCGTTAGTATTGATCTTTAAAAATCCATTGGGAGGAGGTAACCACCTTCCAACCCGATGAACCCTCTTTTTCCCATGCCTACAGTTCCTGGAACTGACAAAAGAAGAATGAATTTCTTGAAGACCCAGTCTGGCCACCAATTCATCATCACCTCTCTCCAAGGGGAAAACCACATCACATTTAGCTGAAACTGACTCTTGCACCATTCCTAGCATACGCAACCAAACTTGCCGACCCACCAACTTCTAATCACGAAAAATTTAGCGATTCTGCTCCAGCCAAATCTACCAAAGTAGAAAGGTAGGACCCACGAACCAAACTTCCTACAAAAAGGAAGCCATAGAAGGAGGTCTTCCCATACTATCCCAGAATTCAACCAAAGAGCATGCATGAATACAAGGAAGCTTCCATACCTCCTACCGCCAATGCCACAGTTGCACAACAAAGGGGCACCAGAAGAACAAATGTGAAGAATCCTCTTCTGCTCCCCCACACAAAACACAAATTGAAGGTCCTTGAAATCCCCGTTTACAAATGTTATCCCAGGTCAAACACCTATTCCAAGACAAAGTCCAAACAAAGTAGTTGCATTTAGGCCACGAGAGTTTATTCCACACCCTTTTCCACCAATGAACCTCTACTCCAGTTAGCTTCTGAGCCAATAACACCTGATAACCAGAAGCAACAGAGTAAACCCCCTTAGGATTATGGGTCCAAGCAAGAATATCCTCTTCCAGAAGAGAACTACAACTCCTATTATGAAGAATCTTGTGAAGCTCAGCACTATCTTCCGCAAGTCCCAAATCTGGCCACACTACGAGATCCTTCCAATGAGCTACCTCCAACTGACCAAAAGAAGTAACAAACTTGAAGTCACTCACCCTAGCCCAGCCAGCCTCGAGAAATCTTTGGCACAAAAGAAAAAGGTTGGGGAACTGAGAAGTAAGTGGAGGGAATCCATCCCAAGAATCTGACCTGAAGAGAGCTTCAATTCCCCATCTACAAATCCAAAATAAACCTTCCTTGATAAGCTTTGCACCCTTCTGAAGAGTATTCCAAATCACCGAACCTTTCCCCTCAAGAGGGTAATGAGGAAGATCCTGCCGTGGAATCCCCGGGAAATACTTATGAGATAATATCCTGGCCCATGGCTAATCATGTTCCACACACCATCTCCAAAAGAGCTTAGCAACCACAGCCACTCCGGATAACACAGACTGTCGAAGACCAAGACTACCAAATTGCTTTGGGCTGCACACAACCTCCCACCTGACCAGGCTCCACTTGGAGGATGACAAACTTCCCGCCCATAAGAACTGCCTTGCAAGAGAATCCAACTCCCTCAGAAAACCCATCAGAGCCACCTGAAGCATACATCAGTAAGTAGGAAGAGCCTGCACCACCGACTTGAGAAGCTAAACCCGCCCCGCAAAAGACAACCATCTGTGGGTCCAATGATTAACTTTTGCACGGAGCTTATCAATAATATTCTGCCAAGAACCCTTGGGAAGATGGCGAACAAAAATTGGGAAACCCAGATACATCAAAGGGAGAACCCCTATCTGAAACCTCAAGATATTAGCAATTCTTCTCTGAATGGGGGTCAGCATATTGAAGAAGAATATGGATGACTTCTCCTCATTACTCAATTGTCCTGAAGCAACAAAATATATGTCCAACACCTGCCTCAAGTTAGTAGCTTCACTAACAGTAGCCATCCCCATCAGGGCAGTATCATCAACAAACTGTAAATGAGATTGCGGAGGCAAGTCTCCACCCCATCGCCAACCCTGAATGGTGCCAAGCTCCACCCTTCTTTTCAACAAACGTCCAAGGCCTTCCACAAGAAGCAGAAAAAGATATAGAGAAAGAGGGTCCCCTTGGCGCAAGCCCCTAGAGGCACCAAAAAGTTCAGAATGATCTCCATTTATCAAAACTGAGAAGGAAACAGACGTGACACAGCTCATGATCCAATGGATCCACTCCTCACCAAAACCAAAAGAAACAAGGATCTTCTGCAAAAAAGACCATCTAACCCTGTCATAGGCCTTAGCCATATCTAGCTTAATGAACATAGCCTTCTCATGGGAGTTGTCCATGGAGTGGATGGTCTCTGTAGCAATGACAACCCTGTTAAGAATCTATCGACCCGCCACAAATCCACTCTGTTCCTCTGAAATCAGCACTTTAAGCCACTTCTTCAATCTCTCAGCCAATAACTTACAAATGATTTTGTAAGCCACATTGCAAAGAGAGATAGGCCGGAACTGAGATAACCTATCAGCCCCTTCACACTTGGGTATGAGAGCAAGGAAGGTGGAATTCAGAGCATGAAGCATCTACTTATTCCCCTGGGACTCAAGGACAACCGCCAGAAGATCCAACTTTATGATATCCCAAAATTCTTGAAAAAATTCAATGGGGAAGCCATCGGGACTAGGAGCTTTACCCTTCTTCATCTGAAACACAATCCCCTCCAGCTCATCAAGAGAGATATCTTTCATCAGATACTCATTTGCCTCCCTAGAGACCAACTGAGGAATACAAGAAAGAACCTGTGCTTCCTCAACAGAGCCCCCTCGAGAATCCTCCCTAAATAAAGTAGCAAAATACTGAGATGCCTCAGCAGAGATTTCCTGAAACAAGGCAAGATGTTCACTCCTATCATTCACCAGAAAAGGAATGGAATTACCATGCCTTCTGTCCTTCATAGAATTGAAGAAGAAGGCGGTGTTTTTATCACCTTCCTGTAACCATTCAACCCGGGCCTTTTGCTTCCAATAGATTTCTTCCCGCAATTCAAATTCCTCAACCACTTTCAAAGTCTTAGCCTCCTCCCTTAGAAGATCCTCAAAGGCCCCATTCTCACGAATCAACCACGTAATATTATTCAACTCCTCCTGGGCAGCGACCTTAGCATGAAAGATATTACCAAAACATCGCCAATTCCACCTTTTAAGCTGATATTTGACAAACTGAAGAAGCTTGGAGAATGTGTACATTGCCGTACCAAAAGTTGGTCTACCAATCTGCCACCACTCAGCCACATGTTCATGAAGAGTAGGATCCCGTGACCACATAATCTGGAACTTGAATGAGGGAGAACGAGGCCCCTGAGCAGAGATAATACTAAGCTTAATAGGCCAATGATCAGAACCTCTCCAATCAAGAATTTCAGATTGAGTGGACCATAAGTCTCCAACCCAATAACAGGAAACCAAGAATCGATCAAGCCTCTCAGCAACACAACTCTCACCAATCCTCCTATTATTCCAAGTAAAGCGACCATTACATGGCAGAACATCAATAAGATGTAATTCAGAAATGCTATCTCTGAATAACAAAGTAGAAGGCTCCAACCTAGGAATACCACCTCTTTTCTTAGACAACTCCACAATAGCATTAAAATTGCTAGCCATAACCTACGAACAAAACAAAGATGGGACCATAGAAGTTGTTTACCCAGAAACTCAACAGGAGCATACACATTAGAGAGGAGAATACACTCACCAGTCTCATACCAAGAGGCGACTAGGGATATAGAGGATCTAGAGGACATCCACCAGAGAGGAAAAATCTTCCGAGGGTTCCAAAAGCAAGCCACCCCTCTAGAAGCACCAAGAGCCCCCATACACTGGCATTCACCATATTTCCGCAACTTAGGAGCCATGGCCATCATATTATCTACAGATAATTTAGTCTCCTGAAGAAAAAGAACATTCAGATAATGATTCCTAACCAAATCATGAACAACTTTTTGTCGAGGGCCACTATTCAAGCCCCTTACATTCCATGAGAGAACAATCATTTCTGTGGGCATGAAAAATGTGAATCCAGAGTCTTGACTGACCCTGACTCCACCAAAGTTTCCCTAGTTAATTTAATCTTCTCCATATCCTTCTTCCTTCCCAGCTTGGAAGTCCTATCACCAACCCCTTTCTTCAGTTCAATTTGCTGAATACCCAAAAGAGAGGAGGCCAAAGAGCTCTTCCCCACATTCTTGCCTCCTTTCAAGGGCAATGGGGAACCACCTCCACCACTCTTCGAAGCTCCAATAGAAGATTCTTGTTCAGTCTGGACAATCAATTGTTGATCCGTATCCATTTGCCCAACCCCAATCTCTTGCACAACCCGCATGGCCTCCAGTGGTGGCCCATCCTGTCCTGTACCCAAAGTTCCCTAATCCAAGTTTAGCAACCCCAGATTCACTTCCCCCTGGCTGAGATCATCCAGCACCTCAAACCTATTAAAAGTTTCATCAACCTGCCTCTCCCTCAAGGTCCGCTTCTGGCCTTGATTCCTATTGCGAGCCTTGACAGGGACATAGCCATCATCTCCATTACCATCACCCAGAATAGGCTTCTTACCATTATCAGCCCTAGGTGGATTAAGAGAAGGCTAAGAAGGTTGGGGCACCACAGGCTTAGCCCTAGGGCACCTACCCTGCATAGCAAAAAACAAGATCCCCAGCAGGCATGCAAACCCCCAGGACACGTTTGCAAGAAATGGAAAAAGACAAGACCCCAAGGGAAGGATCAAAACCCTTCCACCCACAAGCCACCCAAACGGTAGCAAGAAGGCCTCCAGAAAAGAAAAAAACCCACCACCACCACCCCGAAAGCTTCAAAAAACCCCCCCACAATGCATAAGCGAGCAACACACAGAGAACGAGCTAGGGCACGGTCGCCCTAGCTCAGCTTGCAGAGCACGCAAACGCCATCAAACATCAAATATGTAAGTAAATTCTACTTAAAGTCCCCAAAAAGTATAATTTTAAATATATTTAATTTGATTATTATATTCATTTTTTATTTCTTGTGAATGTCAGTTTTTAATGAACATCAAGATATTTGTTTCATACATACGAAAAGTAGGAAATTATTAAAAAAATTCTAAAAAATACGTGTCCTTTAGGTATTGATGTCCTTATTCCAACAACAAAAAAAGAATTCTGATACATACAGAAAAAGTTATGCTTTACACAATACACTTATGTCTAAATTATAATTGGTTTCACTTCAAAAGCTAATTAAAGGAAAAATATTCAATAAAACATTATGAAACCAAATGCATCCTCTAGATATCATACTTAAAAATCTAAATTCAAAAAAATTATAATTTTATCCTTCATAGAAAAAGGTTATGTTTTACATAGTACACATCACTCTTTAAAAAAGTTGTTTACTATTAGAAACTAGTTATTGAAGGAGATAGAAAATGAAATATAATTTAATTCCAAAAATATATATATTTAGAATCTATAGACAAAATATGACAAATCATTAGTTTACATCATCTTCAAATTCCTCATGGTATAGCAACTATAGGTGTCCGGAAGTGAAGATTTTTTTCAAAATGATCATTTCAATGTCAACTTTGGCAAAAATGTGTAACCCACTATTGTGGGATCACCCCTCTAACAAAATCCCCTTCGTTATGCCTAGATGGATATCCATCCCTTGTTCAAAATCTCCCATCTTGGCATAGGAATGAAGGACATTGGCAAATGCTAGTGTTGATGATTGGTTTTACACATTCATAACAAAAGTTAAAATTCACAAAATGAACCTAACTGTCTTGAAAGATATGAAGAAATCAATTAAGATTACTTAATCCCAAGCTTTGGTATGGTCAGGTCTTGACCTTGTGGATAATTTAGTAAGTTAATGTGAAGCTATAATATGCAAGGGACCTTACTTAATTTAAGGTGATTGATGACTTACTGGACTCGAATTATGCAAAATATCACAAGTATCAACATTTTATTCATTTCTTTACATAAATTTTGTACTGTATCGCAAAGCTTTATATGATTTATATTAACACAAGCTTTTCTTTTCAAATATTATGAAAATTATCAAATATTAACTCAATTGTTCATGTTTCCTTCAAATATCAGACAATCTCCTTTAAATTTCTGTGTTTAATCTAAGTTTTTCAAATGTTTGGGAAAAGTTAGAGAAATTTAAATTGAACTTCATTCTACTATAGGATCTAAATGCTCTGTTATTCATGTTGTAAGCAGTACAACAAACTTGATTAAATCAACAGACTAAACCTTTAAATGTAAGTCCTCAGTATTTTCATGAACATACATTCAAGATTGCAAGCTTTTGAAGAGATAATATTTCAAATACAAACAAGACCCAGAAAACACTCTAAAGTAGACGTAGAATTCTAGATGTATTTGTATTTAGAATATATAGTCAAATATGATTTACAATGTATGAATGACTCTTTGCTTCACTAATCAACTTACAGAAAAATTACAAAACGTCTTACAGATATAGTAAGGAAACTAGATGCTCCACGCATTCCCTAATGTAGACACAGGCAACCTCCTCTAAACTAAAAATGTTGTTCTAATCAAAATATTTAAACAAATACCATTGCCAGCTATTCTCTCAAAATCCATGTGTAATTAATGTACAAGTAACAAAGTTCCTTATATAGATTTTGAAACTTCTCATTGCTACGGCTACAAACTTCATCTACAGTTGAGATCCTTCCCTTATTGATCAATGGTGCACATTCATCTATAACCGTATACCAAAATATCTAAATGGCATCTTTTCCCTCTCAAAGGATGCTGTTGGAATCTTTTCAAAAATATGATTCCCCTTTTCTTTGACTTCTACTCGCTAATACTCTTTACTTGACCTTTCCCAAAACTGTTGCTTCTTTTACCTTTTTACTCCTTTAAGTATGTTTTGAAATTATTGATCACACCCTCTACAAAAGTGCAGTCCCCCCTGGACTCTTTGTCCATATATACTCCTGTAGGGCAACTCCTTCTTTTAATTTCCTTTCTCTACTCTCTAATCCTTCACTCCTTTTCTTGAACTCCCTCATTTTAGCATTGTCTTCCATTAATGAATCCATCATCTGTTTGCTCATATATGCTTCAGGATTTTCTATGCATAGTGTAAAAATGGCATTAAATTTTGTTAAGGCCCTTTCTAATTCGTATGCTAGTATATCCATGCATTCATTTTTTAAGAGTCTTTCTATTATCTTTTTGTGCATTCTAATCATTTCATCTGCTTTTCCTTCTAAATCCTAGGCAACTGTTATACACTTTCTAAGATTATCTTCCTTAAATTTGAGTTCCAATCTTACCTATGGCACTTGATTTGTTAGTGAAGGGGTAATTACTCCTTCATTAATTAATTCCTTTGCTCTTTCCTCTATTTCTGCCAACTGTGCCAATTCAGACCTGCATTCTTCTCTTCTAAATTGAAAATTATGCACAAGTATATTACATTTGTTCCTTTCTCTTATGACCACTTCCCAACCTTTTGCAGCCTATTTTATTATCTGCTCACCCTCTTGCATAAAATCCTTGAACCATTCATCAAAAATATTGGCCTTAAGCCTCTTATTTTCCATGTCCCTTATTTCTTCTTTGGATACAACTGCTATGTCACCGAGCAGTTCTGGGACTATGGTATTGGGATCAAATATCCCTTTAATAAATTGTTGTAATTGGATAATATGTCCTTTCAAATACTCTTGCTTGTCTTTGTCTTTTCTTAGCATCTCTGCTTTCACTTGGTGCATATCCTCCCACTCAGTGATGTGCTGCTCCCGTGTAGTATGCCCAAGGTAAAAATTTAGTATCTTATACTCTTCTAAGGTTATTTCTTTTTCTTTTTCTTTCTATGTTATGGCTAGGTTCAGCATTCTAGATCCATCGAGACCTCTCTGTATGGCTGACATTGTTCTAGCCTTTCTTCTTTCTTTCCTTGGTGTGGTATCCCCTAACAAGCTCTTAATATCAATTGGTACCAATTGTACCTCTTTCTTTTCCTTCCTTATCTCTTCTCCCAACCATGCAGGAATCTCCTTGGTGCCTTCTACAGTTTTAACTTCATCAATTACCTCTTCATGTGGTGTTTCTACTTCTCCCTATTGTTGTTGTTGTTCATGTTGATGTTCCTGTTGTTGTTGTTGTGGAATTTGCTATTGAGGTGGAGGCTCTTGTTCCATGGGGTCATTTTGTTGTTTGGACTTACCTTCATTTTCTTCTTCTTCAATTTCCATGTCCCCTCTAGCCTCATCCTCTTCTTCAGGACCTTCCTCTTTTGATGATTCTTCCTCCTTGTCCTCTTCCTTATGTGTTTGTTCTTCATTTATCCTGTTTGTATCTTCTATTTTTTCATCTTTACTTTCTTCAACATTTTTTTGTGGGTGCTTCCTCTTCAGGCCTTTTGGTTAGATCTTTTGTTTTATCTATATCCTCTATGTACTTGTTCTGTATGTATAGGTAAACTTACCTTTGTATCATCTCCCTTTACTTCTTTTTCTTATTCCTACATATTTTCTGTGTTCTTCTCTTCTTCGCTTTGTTCATCATACATATTCAAAATATTCAAGACATCTACACCTGAGGTGTCATCTTTTGTTTCTTCTTCTGCTTGAGCATGCCTTTCTATGAGGATCTACTCAGGTGCCTCTTCTTTTTTAGATTCCTCAATTTTATGTGCCTCCTCTTGCACATTTTTAATGATTTTAGGAGGGACTAGGTTACCAAATGGATCTACTACTCCTGCTTCTTCCTGTACCCTTTCCTCTTCATGCTCTGGGCCTTGTTCCATTTCCATTTCTACCTAATTGCTTTGCTGCTCCTCTTCACTTAAAAAATCACTAGACCCTTCCTCTATTTCAATCTCCTTTCCAACATACATTCCTCTTTCCTCGCTTTCACTAGTATCACTCCCAATGTGAACAGTTTCAATAGTTTGTTTGGCTTTGTGTATTTCTGACTCTTGCAGCATTTCTCTAGCCAACTCTGTCTTCACTTGAACACATGTTTGTCTCTTTTCTGATGAAGTGGAGGCACTAGGTATATTACTCAACTTTTCACCTACTTGTTGTGCTCCTATTCGTTCACTTGTTTTAGAAGGCTCCCCTTTTGATAAACTTATTAGTATTGCCTTCCTAATTTGATGTCCTACTACCCCTTTGGAAGTCTGTGCTTCCTCTACACTAACCTCATGACTTAGTGACTTTGCATCTACAAAAGTATCCGATGCCACTGCTACTATTATTCCCAATGCATAGGGATCCATTAAAGTATCATTCTTATCCTTTTCAACAATCTTAGCCTCTACAATTCTTCTTTTCTTCTCATAAATGCATTGAAGGTCCTCACTAGATTCTCTTACTCTTTTCCTCCCTTTCTTTGGATAGGTGATTTCTTTTCCTTCAGCTTTGAGTTCCTCAATTTTGTCCTTTAACCATGTCCTTGAAAACAATATAATTGGCGTGGACAATATGTCCAAAGATGTGTTCCAAGGTTGTGACCAATCAGGCTCTATAATAGGAGCTAGTCTGACCTCTGCATAACTGTGATGTAACAATTTGTTGTCTTTTTGAATCTCTGGAGGAACATATATGTCACCTATGGACCTCATTTGCTCAATTGTTAATCTTTTATGGACTCTTTTCCTCATTTCCTTATCATTTTTCCAATCGGCCCAAAAATCCTCAATATGTACCTGATGCTTATAGTTTTTATCAACATAATTCTGGATCCTATGGAAAGGATCAAGTCTCCTGACTAGATCAAATTCCTGAAAGCCATAATATCTTAATTCTTGCTTTGAATATCCTGCAACCTCTTCACTGAAATAGAAGTATCTACCAATAGCCCAAGGCAACTTCAGATTTTCTCTATTGAACTTCCTTTTATACATTTTAAAGGTATTCAAATCCTGCCTTGAAAATTCCAAAACAATCAGTTTATCAGAAGGATACCGAAGTAGCATAAAGGGTTTTCCTTCAAATCCTTTAGTCCTGATATAAGTACAATGTTCAAATTTATGCAATCCAATTGCATCCTCTGCATTTTTAGACAATCTTTTATTAGGTTCCTTTCTCAAAATTCTCACCATGTAAGTATAAAACACATCATTGACTAAAGAAAACTTCTTCAATTCATTTTCCTCTTGTAGTTCAGGGTAGTGCTCATATACTAATTTCTGACCAGGACCATTCGCTAGGGTTCCCACCCTTTCTATTCCATGTATGTATGGTCTAATCTCTGCTGCACATGAATATAACAAGTATGAAGATAAATAAAAGGGCAATCTCTTTTGTTTTCTTAGCATGTCCTGTTTCCATATAGCTGTGCTTATTGCTTTCACCCAATGGATCTGTCCCTGCTCTTTTCTTCCTTCTATCATGAATTCAATAATAGTAAACATCCATGGCTCACATTTGGTGCCATCTCTTAGTCCTATCAATCTACTCAGCATTGTGATCATCAAATATATTTCTTCCTTGAAGTAGATTTTCATCAGATTCTTATGCACCCTGGCTATAGCGTTGGGTTTATTTTATGGTTTATACCAATTGTAGAATATCTTTTCTCTACAATTTCTTTCATTTGTATGAAAATCCTCATTATATTGATCTATATCAATATCTCTCATTTTCTCCTTGATTTCTAATCCAAATGTCCTTGCAATCCCCTTCGTGGTTAAATCAGCAATAAGTCTATCATACAACATAATCTTCTTGGTAGCTGGATCATATAGAGTTAAACAATCTAAACACAAATCTCTGGCCTCCATAGCCAATGGGAAACCTGCAGCCCTGTATAGTCCACTCGCCCTTATACATTTCATATCTGGTGAAGCATCTGTAGCAGTGATTTTCTTTAAAACATCATCTGCATCATAATTTCGTATATTGGTATCCGTCCCCACTCCACTCATACTGATTAGGGATGGATAACCTCTGTGCAAGGGTAATTCTTCTTTTTCTATCTCCTTTTGTGGTTTCCTTTCCTTTTCGCCTCACCCCCTGTATCTACCTTTTTTTGCTTCAGGGCCATCCTGTAGAAAATGCATCTTTTAACATTCATTTTACCTTTTACCTAGGGTTTTACTATGAATTTCCTTTTTTTTACCATTTTAACCTAACCTAGTTTGTCTTTTCTGTTTTGACTTTTAAATTTGTTAATCCCTACCGAATTAATTAATAGTTAAAACAAGGATTTGACAAATGCCTACATTTTATAAGGAAATTTTTGAAATTAACATGTAATTTACCATTTGAAATGTAACGGCATTTTGGGATAAATACTTGTATTCCTTGACCACTCAACTTCATTCGTTGACTTACTTTTACCATTTTGTTTTCATCCAGCTACCATAATTCCTTCGCTCTGATAAGTTCTATTCAAATTACTATAACAATTCTTTCTTCTGCAATTTTAACACTTAACAATGTATATCTAAAAGCAAAATATGTTAAATTTACCCTAACTCTCATTGAATTTTACTCTTTTTGAGTGTTAGATCGGCATTAATTATAGCAATTACTGCTCCCAAAAGTTTCAGCCTTCAATTTCAGTGTTTTAACTTTTTAAACCTTTTTTACCATTAGTTCATTTCTGCATACATCCCATTTTCTTTGTATGTTATCCTTTGTATGCTATCTTTGTATCTTTATAACATACAAACATATATGCAAACAACCATGACTAACGTTCTTTCCCTTTTTTTTTTCGTACTTGTATCTTTTGCTTTGTATATCGCTCTTTGTATGTCTCATTAGATATAAGCGTATATACAACTACCCTTATACAAACCCTCTTTTACTCTATATTTCACGCGATGCCTTTATTTCTTCATATATCTTGACTATGTATATCATAAACATACAATCGCCCTAAACATATAAAGACTTTTCTATACTTAACTTCCTTTTTGCATCCGTCTTGTATCTCTTATTTGTATCCTTCAACTTGTACATTAGCTTGTATATTGAAGATGTACATTGTTATTAGACAAGCCCGATATGCAAGCGGTGGGACCCACTTTACCTTTCACTTGTATCTTCGTGATGTATATAAAGTGAAATGCATCTTTTGATATACGTTAAGGTATGATGCATCATTTATACCAAACTTTAACTTCCTTTGAGTTCCGCATTGTATATACCTTGCAATGTATGTCTCCCAAAACATACATACAAAGCACGAAACATACCTCAATAAAAGCTCATTTCATATTCTTTTCGGTTCCACAATATGCATATACTATTGTATATCACCTTGTATGTTTCTCTTTTGCCAAACATACAAACTTAAAATACCTCCATTGCCTGGAAATTAAAGCTCTTTTAACAAACCCATTTTTAATATATGGGTAAAAATAATAAGTTGGGTCCACGAAGAGGAGAAGTTTCGGCCACAAAAAAAAAATTGTAAGAAATGCGTACACGTTATTAAAAAAACATGTACGTGCTTAGCAATGGATACCCGAGGCTAAATTAAAACGGGTATGCGTTATGATTCAAGTACGTGAGAAAAATGCATATGCATTTTATAACACGTACACGTTTTTAAAAGGTATTTAATTTTTTAAATAAACGACTATCATTTCATTTTTTTCCTGTGACCTTGTAGGAGAGGAACAATGATAGAGCAATTCAGGTACGTATTTTTTAGGCCCTTTACCATCACAAATTTCATTTCCACCTCCTCCTATCGACACAAGTGACCTCTGTGACCTCCAGGTTGTTTAAATTTTGCATTTTTTGGTCTTATATGTTCCATTTTTTACTTGTAATTGTAGTTTACTATTAGTTATTTTTGTTTGTAATTAGCTTGTTAAATTTATATTTTTTAAATTGTATTTGCAAACAAAATCATCACGCAAATGAGAAACTGTAAATTCAAAATTGAAATCCACAAAATTGATACCTATTTTTACTAATTTAATTAGGTAAATCAGACAAAATCTAGAGCTACAAATCAAAACCCTAAACCCTAGGTTCCAAAAAACATAGACCTAAAACCCTTAACACTTAACCTTAGGACCTAAACCCTAAAACCTAAACCTATAACCCTTAACCCTAGGACCAAAACCCTAAAACCTAAACCTAAAACCCTAAACCCTAAAACCTAAACCTAAAACCCTAAACTCTAAAACTTAAACCTAAAACCCTAAACCGTAAACCCTAAAATGTAAAACTTAAACCACAAAACCTAAAACTAAAACCCTAAACCACAAGATTCATGCTTAGTTGTATCACTAAATGATGAATATAATTGACAAGGGTCTTTGATGTGTTGATGTTTAGCTTTGAGAAATGTGATCTCTTAGTCTAATTTGAAGGCTATTTGTTAAACGTCTAGTAAATATACTTTAATAGAGAATAAATTCATAGGTAAGTATATAATCAAAACTATGAACTAACTTCCTACTTTCACAAACTTATTCCTATGCTCAAAACTATAGAATCAAAGTTCTATGAACTAACTGTCAACATGCCAACTCCCAAGAAATACCAAGAACAAACCAATAAGTGGTGAAGAGAAATCCAACCACAAACTAGGTTGACCATAATTGTTTAAACATTTGAAAATAACCCATGAACTTGAAACATAGGACCATGGTAGGTGAGATGAGTACTAGATAGAAGGGTAGGTAAATATTCAAAAGCTATTTGAATAATAACAATCCACATGGACAATAAGAGCATCAACAACTAACGCACACCATAAATATGCCAAACACACTAATCTAATGAGAAAATACCTTGGACAGATTAACAATACTTGTTGTAGAAAGGAAAGATCACCACAAAGGGAGAAACAAGGTTGGAAAGCATTGCAAAGTTCTTATAAAATTAGCTTATAGGAAAAGCAAGTGATGAGTGGTTCCAACACAAAATGGGGAGGAATGATGTTACAAATAAGGTACCCAATAATAGGAGGAAGAGGCAAGGACCACAAAGCAATATCAAAAAACACCATAAAAGGAAGACAACACAATTATTTGACTTTTGGCATTCAACCAAGATAAAATAAGCCCTAAAACATACAACTAAGTCAACATAGAGATAACATATCAAGTAGAAGCAATGGAACCAGTCAAAGATTTAGGAGTAGGCCCATAGAACTCAATTGGACAAAAGATAGGTCTAGGATGGAATACAAATCACAAAATAAATCAATGCACTTGTTATCATTCTATCTAGATAAAAATTAGGAATGCAATTGATGCAGGAGCATCTAGTGGTTTAAGGGCAATCTTGCATCACCTGAAAAATAAGTTAATTCAAAATCATTGTAGTTGTTTTCATTTCTTTCCATAATTAGTGTTTCTAGTTCCACAATATCCAGAATGATGATGTAGGACTTTCAGTATTTCCAAAACTGCTAAAAATAGCAACCTGCCTATTTTGGAAAGGGTACCTACCATTTTAAGAAAGTTTATATTTGGGCACAGATTGAAGTGAAAACTTACAGAAAGTAACATAACGGAAATATAAGACCTTTGGCAAAGGAATTAGGGAAAGATCATTTGCGAGCTGAAAGATATTAAAGTTTTTGTTTTCTGAAAAGCCCCTAAAAATTTTTGAAACAAGTTATGAGGCACTAAAACATCCCATAACATCCTGAAAGGTTGATGGAAATCCATTTATGAATTTCCAGTGTGATAGTTCACATTGCAATCTTTCTGGCGCTTAAAACGGTTCGTCAATCAGACACCCGGATCAAAAGTTACGCTTCCTAGAAGTTGACCTACTTTTGGAGGGAGTTGCAAATTTTAAAATTTAGCTGGACAGTGCCAAAATGTGCTATTTATGACTATTTTGGGAACCCTGGGCGGTAGTAGAGTTAAGGGGGCAAGTGTAGAGTCAAGAATAGGGGGAAAACAGAAACCCTAGCTGATTTGGGGTTACAGAAGGTTGAAGATTCTAGAGTCTTGAGGTTGGGAAAGCTGTAATGTGTTGCAGCCAGTAGAGGATTCATCCTTTGATTATAATTGAGCTTCTATAATGTAATGAGTTGCCTAGATCAATAAAAAAAAGTTCTATTTTCTGTGTTCAATTTTTGTTGTTTTGTGTTTTCTGATTTACCCCCTTCATCAAGTGGTATCAGAGCAAGGGTTCTTGAGTATGTAGACAGATCACCGACTATGAGGTAGTTTGCACCAGGACCTAAGGTTGTGGGTTTGCTGCAGAGATCAAGATGCCTCCATGAAGAAATCGTGTTGGGAGAAATGCTTTGATGAAAGAGGGTTTTAGAGCCTTGCAAAGGCAAATCGATGCATTGCAAGAGGAGTTGCGAAGAGTGTTTTATCCGAGAACAAGAGAAGAAAGTGAAGATGAATCTGAAGAGGAGCTATTTGAGGAAGAACAAGAAGCGGTAGGAGATCCTACAAAAGTTAGGTTGTTGAGGGCCATTTCTAAAATCGGGAAGAGGCCCAGGATCGAAGTTTCTACAAATTCTAGAGATTTGAATCATCCCATAAGATAGTCATCCCAGTTGGTGAAGTTACATCCTCCCCTGTGAAGGGCTTTGGAATTTAGAATTTCTATCAAACCTGTTTCTGTCTTTCTTATCAATCTGTCTATGGAGATTTCTTTCTCCTCAAAAATTCTCTGATTCCGTTCTCTCCAGATATGCCACACAATCATGGATGGGGTGGTGGTCCAAATGCCGCCCCAAAAACCTTTCTTTTGTAACATTGGCCAGCTCTTTAGGAAATCCACTATTGAGAAATTCATAGCCCCTTTCCACCCTAGTAGGTTAAGGAAGTAGTTCCATACTTCGGTTGCTACCTGGCAGCCTAGTAACAAATGATTCAGGGTTTCCTCGTGTTGTTTACATAGCACACATCTACTAGGTCTATTTATTCCTAATTTCAGTAATCTCTCCCCAGTTAAAATTCTTTTATGAAATACTATCCATAAAAAGGCTCCTACCTTGGGCAGTACTTGGTTGTCCCAGCATAACTTTTGGGCTAGCTATTGATGGCGTTGCTATCTCTTTCTAATTTTAAAATGTGGTACTCGAGCTTGACTGAGTAATTACCCAATTTGGCTCCACACCATTGTATTTCATCTTTGTTGTTATTGAGTCGAACTCTTCTTTCACTAAGCACTTCCAAGTATTTCTTTTTGACTTCCTCACTGACATTGTATTCCATCGGACTTGCCCATTTGACTTTCCCTTCCTCATCTATTCCTTCTACATAGTCCATCACCTTTTCCCCTTTGTCTTGAAACATTTGTATTTTTAATTCTTGAAGTTCTTCTAGAGTGTCTAACGCTGGCCAACCCTCCCACGAGTCTGTCCAGAAATTTGCTTTATTTCCTTTGTTTATGCTCCACGTGAGATGGTTAAGAACTAAGGGTTTGCTCTTCTTGATAAAATTCCAAACCGCTGAGCCTCCACCTGCATTAGCGATGGTCATAATTTTGATGGGATCCTGCTCATGTAAATATTTCCATTCTACACCAAAGTTTCTGTGGTTGCCTGACCATCTTCCATACTAATTTGGTGCCTAGTACTTCATTTTGGAGTTTCAATTCTCTCATTCCCATTCCTCCTTTATCTAGTGGACAAGTGGCTTTATTCCATCCAATAAGAGGGATTCTTCTTACTTCCTTTGATCCTTCCCACATAAATCTTTTCCATCCGCTCTCCAAATTACTTCTAGCTTTATTTGGAACCTGAAAACATGACATTAAATGGATTGGAACCGCTCCTAAAATTGCTTTGAGCATGGTAATTCTTCCTGCCAAAGTTAACCACCTTCCTTTCCATGCTTCCATTTTGTTTTTGGATTGAGCAATTACTTCTTCCCATAAAACTGATTTGTTTGGTCCATTGAAACAAGGAGCCCCTAGATACTTTGTGGGTAGTGAGTCCACCTGACACCCCAGTATAGAAGTTAACTGTCGCTACCATCATTTTGAGGTGTTGAAAAAATATATTCTAGACTTTTCCTTGTTTATTACCTGCCCCGAAAGATTTGTATATGTATCCAATGTCCTTTTGATGGCCTCTGCTTCTGCAAACGTAGCCTCCCCAAAAAGAAATGTGTCATCTGTGAATTGTGCATGTGTGACTGACTCTATACTGCGGACCACCCTAATTCCTCTCCAGCCTCCGGTTGCTTGACACTTTTGAATCATTTTCCCCAATGCTTTAGCCATTAGAAGAAACAGGCAAGGAGACAAGGGGTCTCCTTGCCTTAGTCCTTGTGAGAATTTGAAAAAGCCGCTTAGCGAACCATTAACTTCCATAGACATTCTTGGAGATGATATGCACTGGAATATGCCTTCTAGCCACTTCTTGCTAAAGCCCATTTTTTCCAAGATTTTGAGTAGGAAATTCCATTTAACCCTATCGTAAGCTTTACTCACATCAAGCTTTATTAACATACCTTTCTGCCGATTTTGATTAATCGAATGAATTACTTCATTCACCAGGATAATGTTGTCCGCTATTTCTCTGCCTGGGGTGAATCTATTCTAATTTTTGGATATTATTCTTCCCAAGATTGGTTTGAGACTGTTAGCTACTGATTTGGCCAAGATTTTATAAACCGTGTTGCATAAGGAGATAGGTCTGAAATCACTCACCATTTTGTAGTCTAATTTTTTGGGAATGAGAGTGATTACTGTATTATTTATCTCTTTTACGAATTTATTATTTTTTCTAAATTCCTCTATGATTTTCCAAACCTCTTTGCCCACAATTGACCAGCACTTCTGAAAAAAAAGAGCTTGGAATCCATCTGGGCCTGGCGCTTTGTCTGGCTCCTCTGTGTAAGCTTTCTCAAGATCAGCTTTTTCTTCCTTGGTAATTATTTGATCAAGACAACTAATGGCTGGGCCAATATCTTTCCAATCTAGGCCTTCCTCTGGTGCTAAGAAATTTTGGAAATAATTCACTACTTCCCTTTCTATATCTTCCGTTTTCTACAAAACGACTCCATCATTGTTCCTGAGCTCTGTTATTTTGTTCATCATTCTCTGAGCTTTAACTGAGTTGTGAAAAAATTTCATGTTTTTATCCCCAGAGGCCAGCCATACTTCTCTTGCAAGAAGCTCATCCCATTCTACCATTAAATCTTTCTCTGTCTTGTAATCGCTTTGAAACATTCCATGCAAAATTATCTTTTGATTAAGTTCCTCTAAGTCTCCCTCCACTCTCTCCTTCTCTACAAAAATGTCCTTAAAAGTTGTTTTATTCCATTCTCTTAACCTTTTTTTTACATGCGCCAATCTTTTATAGAACACAAAGCTAACCAAACCTCCATTTCCAAGTATCTCTAGCCACCATTTCCCAATTTGATCTACCAATTTTGCTCTATGCCACCACATCTTTTCAAATTTGAAGTATGAATTCCAAGGTTTGACTAATAAGTTAATTTCTAGTTTGATGGGAAAGTGGTCTGATAAAGAACAAGGTTGTATGCTTGATTCTATCCCTAAATCTGATTCCAACCAATTGGTACTGCATAAAAATCTGTCCAGTCTTTCAGCTATATTAGTAAATCATTCCCTTCTGTTAGTCCAAGTAAATTGTCCTTCTTTAGCCAGAATATCTAAAAGGTTCCCTTCCGCTACAAAATCTTGAAAGTCTTTGGTAGCTCTATTTTCTGTTCTTAGTCCCCCTGATTTTTCCTCCAGGCTTAAAATAGCATTAAAATCTCCTCCTAGAATTATTCTTTCTTCACCAATTCACTGAATTGTACTTATAATGTTACTCCAAACTTCTCTTTTGTCCTCTATCTTGATAGGTCCATATATGCTAAAAATCAAAGACTTTCCCTACAATCTAGTTTTGACTTACCTCTATTTCCCTGATATCGACTTTGGAAGGGTTCCACAGTAAGCTGACCCCTCCGGTTGTGCCTCTAGGGTCACTAAAAACACCTGTTAATGGTCTGTAGTGTTTTATAAAGTTTGTAGCTTCTTCCTAAATCAGCCTGGTCTCCTGAAGTAAGATTATATCTAAAGTTAGCTTAGCAAGATAGCACTTGATTGTGTGCCTTTTGTTAGGGGCATTTAAGCCCCTAACATTCCTTGACAATATTCTCATGGATTCTCAAGGGATGTTCTTCCTCCCTTGGATCTTAGCATATATTTCTTGATGCTCAAAAGTCCTTGGTCTACTGCATACTCCTCTCTTTTTTCCTTATCGGTCTTCCTTCCTAGCTTCCTTGCTGATCCTGATTGTCCTCTTGCTCCTCTCGCCCCGGTCTGATTGATGTGTTTAGGATCAATAATACCAATCTCCTCTCTCTCCTCTGCTATTTCCTCATCTTCCAACGAAGTGTCGCCTGTCCTCTCAACTGCTTCCAAAGTTTCCAAGACCACTTCCGAATTGGAATCCTCTTTATCATTCTGACCGCCTTGGTTCACCCCCTCCTCTGTTTCTTTAGGAGAGGTGATTTACTCCTGGGCTTCCTTTCTTCCCCCAGGTTCCTTCGGTGAATTTAGGGCAAGGTCCTCTGAGTCCATTCCTAACTTAGATTCCACCTGTTTTCCCCCTTGAGGTGATGCGGGCTCCTTGTATGAAGATTCTACTGAAACTCTTGCTCCTTTCCAGTTTCTTTTTTGTGTCTCTGTAGCTTGGGGCTCCTCATTTTGTTTAGTTTTTCCCAAAATCTTGCCTTCTTCCTTTTTTGAGTTTTTAGGGCATCTATTTCCCATGTGCCTTCTGCTGCCGCAATTAGAACAAAAAAATTTCTTTTCTTCTAATTCGATATTTTGTTCCCATATTCCAGCTGAGGTAATCAAATTTATTTTCTTTGATAATTTCTTTATTGCTATCAGATTAATTCTTGCAAAAAAAACTGAGTCACTATCTCCCATATCTAAATCCACTGCGTTCCCTAGGGTGTCTCCAATTTGGTATAAACATCCTCCTAACCAGAACTCGAAAGGTAGATTGTATAATCTTATCCAGATTGGCTCCTTGTATGGATCAAAGTCATTAGGGTTGAAATTTGGTCTCCATTTCTGCGTATATATGAAATCTACCCCTATCTTCCATGGCACTTCTTCCAGAATTGCATTCCTATCTTTCTCCCCTTGAAAATCCACAACAAAGAATTGTTTAGGAAAAAATGTACAATCTCTGCCTTTTCCCAGTGATCTCCAATCCATTCCTTGATTTACCACTTGGATCTATTTCGCCCTATAATCCTTCCTATTATGGTTGTTCGCTCCAGAGCTTCTATCTTTGTCAACTTTTTCCTTAACATTAATTGTCAATTCCTCTTCCTGTTTCAGAGCCGCTCCTTCTTTGGTGATGTCCACATAGCTTCTTCTTTCTCTATTGAGTGGAATTGTGTTCACTCATGTTGCTACGTAAGGTGCGTTCCCTTGCTCATTTTGCAACACTTCTTTGCCTTTGAAACTTCCTCCATTTGCATCTATGAAGCTTGCTTTGTCTTGCTTGTTCGTGCCTTCCTGCTTTTTTGCATCCATTTTTTTTTAACAATTCATAAATGCTACTCTAAATTTTCACAATATATTACTAATTTAAAATATTAATATTATAATTCATCTATAGCCCTACCACAAATTGATATTTACATAAATTATATGATGAAATTTTTTTATAGTGACAATCATGGTAGATTGACTTGATGAGAACCTGCAAAAATTATTAATGTAAGTAAATAAACTATATTTTATGAGTCATGTAACTAGATAATTCATATGAGAAAAGAACAATACATACTAAACCTAGATATCCTAGATATAGATTATATGAGTCATGCATTTCGTGAACCCAACAAATCCTAGAAATCCTAAATGTAGATTAGTTATTCTAAGAGGATGGCTTAAGGGGAGTTAAGAGATGTACCCTAAACCCTTAACCCATATGGATTTGTTATTCTTTTCATCTCATGAACCCTACGACCTAAATCCTAGGAGATGCAAGATGATAGATTAAGGGGTTCAGATAAGAGGATATGGCTTAAGGGGTTCAGATAAGAGGATATGGCTTAAGGGGTCCTAAGATGATGGCATAAGGGGAGTTAAGAGATGTACCCTAAACCCTTAACACATAATAGATTTGTTATTCTAACCATCTTGTGAACCCTATAAACCCTTAACCCTTAACCCTTAACCCTAGGACTTAAAGCCTAGGATATGAACACTTAACCCTTAACCTATAATAGATTCAAGTTATTCTAATCATCTCATGAACCCTAGAAATCCTAAACCCTTAACCATATGACCTAAAGCCTAGGATATGAGGAGGGATTAAGGGTAGATATGAGGACATAGCTTAAGGGGTCCTAAGAGGATGGCTTAAGGGGAAAATTAAGAGAGCGAGTTAAGGAGATGCAAGAGGATAGATTAAGGGTAGATAGGAAGATATGGCTTAACGGGTCCTAAGAGGATGGCTTAAGGGGAAAATTGTTAATAGAGTGACATAAGGGGATGCAAGAGGATATATTAAGGGTAGATAGGAGGATATGGCTTAAGGGGTCCTAAGAAGATGGCTTAAGGGGTCCTAAGAGAATGGATTAAGGGGATATGGAATTAATTATAAAGTTTTTATAAAATGACAATGAATTATTTAGTTTTATATTTTGACTATCAATTAAATGTATCTAGAACTATATATAGTTACCTATATCTAGATTCGAATTCCACTGTAATATATGTATGCATGGGCCCTCTCTTTTTTGTAATGCATCTAGTTTTGGGAGAACTGAAACAAAAAATGATTTAAAACTATAATTAGTAAATGACTAAAGACTAACATATATATATATATAGACATGTATATGCGATAAATTTTTAACTATATATATACAACTAAATACTTACTTGTATTTATTTACTCCATTGTACCATCTGCATCCTCTCTTTTTTCTAATGAACCTATGATTGTCTCATGATCATCCATTGAAAGTGTCCATAACACTTTATTAGTAGACCTCCCTTTATATGTAACTAATTTTATATTGGTTTCCAAAATCAAATGTGAGTAATGTATAGTCTTCTTGTGTCTTTCATAGTCTTCAAATGCAGGCAAGCCATTCTTTCTTATTAGATATTTTCGAAGCCAAGTGCCAACAACAACCACAAAACCAGTTGGACACTCAAAGCTATCATCATCCACTCTAGGATGTACCAACTTATGTTTTCTCTCAACACATCTAGCCAACCAATACTCCGTCTTCTCTTCATTTTCCTCAGGTGCAAGAATAGCATACACATGTCCTGTAGAAAAAAATTAATTCAATAAAGAGTGACATATGTTTAATTCACATATAAAAATGCATACATATATAATTGAATTTAATTTTTAATGTACCTTCTTGTATAAGGTCTGAAACATGATCATAATCATTTGATGAAAATAGTTGATTATCTTCAATCATCATTCCATGTTGATCATGTGTTGATGTAGGTGTTAAGGCTCTTTGTTGCCATTCTTCAACCTATTCTGTATTTTCACACGCCTCCCAATCACCTGTAATACAAAATTGACAAAAAAATGCAAGCTCCCTTGTCCATATTGTCGATGTGTTTGCATTGAAACTCTTAAACAAATGTTATTTTGCAGATACATTATTTGTTTCACAATATTATTGAGTAAGAATATCATTTTCTTCAACTAACCAAAAGAAGGGTCGAATTACTGAGTTGTCACTTGTTCTTGTAGATAATTTTGCATTGCACCAATCTACAATTGTACGTACATCTCTGAATTTCACTGCATCCTCAAATTTTAGTTGCTCTCTAGAAAGAGCTCTTTTCACACATGCACCTACTCCATCATGTTCTCCTTTACAATGTTTAGCTCGAAAAAAACTTCATATGTGCTGGATCCTTATGAACTCTACATAACCAATAAAATATTTTAGCATTCTTGAATTGACCCGTGCAATTATCTGACCATATGAGATGTGCTCTCATTTGAATTCCTCTCTCTTTTAATTTTTTATAAAATGTATCAAAATAATATTGAACAAACTAAGGTGAATGTAATCAATTATCACTCACATAAAAATGGTACTCTCTCAAAAAATTTCTATTTTCTCTACTATCATCTGCATATCTATATACAATATGAACAAATATGGCTACTTGCACTAAATTATAATATTGTGATTGAATTTCTTCTTGTGGACTAAGAGTATAGTTTTTAGTAAAATCAACAACTAACAATATAGTTCCAGCTGGGAATATGTTTTTACATGTATGAAATTGACCATCAAGCCAATGATCATTTTGAGAGTGTTTTACATATTTAGGTACAATCTTACGTTTAAATTCTTTAATAAAAGAATGCACACTAAATTTTTCCACAATTAGCTCACAACATTTTCTAATTTTTCCATCTTTTAAAGAATATTCAACATTTTAAAAAATTTTAACATCCACTAATTGTTGTTCAAAATCATGTAAACTACTTTCACGCATACATTGTCCTAACAATAAAAAATTACCACATCTATCACATTGTCCAGAAATACATGCATTTAAATAAAATAAGTTTCCATTAAGGGGTTCACAAAACAAACTTGCTATAAAATCTTTGATTGTTTCAGTTGGCATATTAATACCAGAAATGTCCTACATAATTTAGTTAGCATGCAAAGTACCACGGATATAACAAAAAATATCATAATAATAACGAAATTGTACATGAGTTTTACAACAATAGGAGATTTGCTGTTTATTAATTCTGACATACCAAGGTTTAGATTTTTCAAATGATCTTTGACTTATGCTAATATTTGGTAAAATTGAATCATCTAAAAAAAATTGTATAATTCAATTTGAGTCATATCTAATAGATTCTTTGGATGAGGGTCACACATTTTTGATCCCACCCTTAATTTTAAAACATCTCTAATATTAGGTGATACTCTTGTATTAGCATGCCAAATTTTTTTGATTAAAGATTTGATTTCATTAGTTAATTTCATATATGACCTTAGGAGTCTACCACTAAAACTCCAACATTGATTAATTGGATCTTTTTCAATACTTTCTCTTCTTTTATTTGCTCTTATCAAAGTTTTAGGATTTACTTTTATATATTTACTAATCTTACCTAACATTCTTTTATTTGAAGTTGATTTATTAACTAGAGCAATTGTTATTGCACGACGAGCGGCATTCTTATCTTTACATTGACTTTCCATTCCTATAGAATCAATAGCATTGGCAACACTAGATATGACTTGTTCTACTAAATCATCTTTCTTTTTCAGTTTTAAAAAAATGCCTAATTTTTCATCACTTTTTGTATTTTCCACATTTCCATCAATTGCATCATGAGTTGACATTGGAATCCTAATTTCTTTCTATAAAAAAAATATTTTATATAATCTATTTCCATGAGTTCTCATTTGTCTCCAAGAAACTTTACGAGGAAGGTTATCTAATACATCTCTTTCAATTGTAAAAAAAAATGTTTTTATTTTCATTCATACAAGTGGTTTCATTTTTATTGAACATGCAAGGGGTTTCATTTTCATTGAACATGCAAGGGGTTTAATTTTCATTTTCAAACATACAAGGGATTTCATTCTCATTTTCATCAATATGAGAGATTTCATCATTATTTTGTTTTTGGCATTGTTTCAAAACTAGAATTATTGATACCATCAATGGTGTATCCAGCTTCAACTAAATAATTGAGTGATATATTACCAAGACTTGAGTTTGAAGACATACCCACATAAATTGTTTCAATACGTGTATTTTCCATATCATTGGGAGGTGGATTTGAAGACATACATGAAGTTGTTTGCATAGGTGTTATTTCCATATCATTCAAAGTTGAAGTTGAAGGCATAGTTGGGTTTGTCTCCATAATTGCATTTTGTTCCATATTCACCATCTCCATAATTACATCATCTACATTCATCTCACCCTTCATGGTTTTCTCTTCAAAATTCATGGAACTAGATGCTTCCAAATTTTTCATTTGGTGGATTCTTTCTCTTCTATCCCTTTGTCTTTTTGCCTCCATTTCTCTTTTTGCTTCTATTTCTTTGGGTGTCATTAACTTTCTACATCTTTTTCTTTGTCTATGTTTTGATCCCATGATTAGAAAACCCTCTTGATAAAAAAATAAATGAATCATAATAGGTATTTTCCAATTGCCACCTCCTTCAAATATTTAAATAAAACTATATAATATGGAGATCCTTTCTTCTATGAAATTTGAAGTACAAAAACATCATGAATACATTCAAAATCTCTCTTTTTCTAAATCTTCTTGTAAAAAGTTTTTGTACTTGATTCCACTTTAGAAAATTCAATTTGTAGTTGTCTCTTCTAAAAATTTAAATAGAATATGACCTTTTAAGAGATTTTACAAGACAAGAATGCAATAAAATATGTAGAAACTAACGTTGTCAGTCTGTACTGTAGAAAGAGAATGTTGCAGGGAGAGAGTGCTCAGTTGGTTTTTTCTAAATTAGGGTATAACGTATCTATTAGAAATGCATACGCATTATAAAATATGTATGTGTTCTATTTCATAAGCGTGTACATGTTTCATTTTTCAAATGGCCAAACAGATAACGTGTATGCATTTATAAAATGTGTACGCATTTTTCTTAAGAACGCATACATGTTTCTTTTAGGAACGCATATGCATTTCATAATGCATACGTATTTTCTCAAATTTGAATTCCCAATCCACACACAGCCTCAGTTTTAGGCTTGGCAACCCGACCCTTAGCCTTTGACCTGCAACTAAAAAACTAAGGCAAGTTCAAGAGAAATGTCAAACTTTGTTGATATAGTTGATGGGCCTTTTTTATGAATTAATCAACAAAATTAAAACCCATTATAGAACAAGACATCTAGTTTCCAAATATTTAAGTTTTGTTAAGATTGGTTTAAGTTTGATATTTTTTAATTAATTTCTAAGAAAACTGGTGCATAAACTTAAAATATCAGGTCTTTTTTTTTTAATAACTTTTTTTGGTTGATTTTTTTTGTAAAAAAATTATATGACATCAATCTTTAGACAATTCTCTACACAATGAAAAAAAATTCAAAAGATTTTTAGTTTAAGTCCAATTATGCTATATATACACGTTGATTTTTAAATATAAGAATTACGGCCAATAAAAATTCAATAAAAAAAGTATTCAGAAAATAATTACAAAAAAAAATCCTCATCAATCTTCATGTTGTTAGGTATCTTTTCCCAAAAGGAATTAGAAAAATATTTTCATTTAGGTCAAAAAGTGGTGTCTGTACATGTGCATGGTAATGTAAAAAAAATGACTTTTAAAAACTATTTTTGTAAATACCTATCAAAATTGAATTTTTGCCATCTAGATTTTGAAAATATTACATATTTGTAAACTAGATTCAAAATGCTAAATTTCATATTACCAACTTTTTCCAAGATTCATTGTGTAAGTGCTTCAAATTTTCAGTCCAAGTGTGACAAATTCTGAAAAGCAGCAAAAACACTTCTACTTTTTGAACTTTTTGTGGACCCAACTTCTTGCATCAGCCCATATTCTGCAATCACGACATTCCATGAGACCACATTTCATGAGACATTCTATCAAATAGTTCATGTGCATTATCTATGCTTCCACATTTTGCATGCATGTCTACTAGGTCACTTGCAATTACAACATATGAAAAAATTCCCCTTTCCGTTCTGCTTTGATGGATGTCCATACCCTATGCCAAAGATCTGATTTTGGCATAGGCAGGGAGGATGCTATCAAAGGTTCTAAAATTTAGCTTTATGCCTGACAATTGCATTTGATTGAAAGTTTCAAAATCCTTTTTCGACTAATCCATTTTGTGCAATCCTGCAATCATTGCATTCCACGAGATGACATCTCTTTGAGGCATTCTGTCAAATAGTTTTTGTGCCTTGTGTGTCCTTCTACACTTTTGCATATGATACCATGTTTTGCATACATATCTACCAGAGTATTTCCAACTCTAACATCTGATAGAAATTCCTCCCATCCCCTTTCTCTTTGATGGATGTCCATACTCTATTCCAAAGCTCCCATGTAGGCACAAGCAGGGAGGGTGCTAATGTTGGTTGTGGAATTTGACTTCACATCTACCAATTTCAATTGATCAAGGTTTCTAATGCCTTTTTAACAAATCCATTATGTTCAAATCTTGTAATCACTACTCAAACAATTCACATACCCTATTTTTAGTACATGTCTTTCATTCAACATATAAACAATCCTGACTTGGTCACTGTTGTTGGCAGTGTTTTATGATTAGGCAGGAGAATATTGGATAGGTCTTTTGTACTCATCAAATAAATTACCTTCATATTTCTATTGGCATAACCCTTGGACAACTTAGAATTTATAACGATTGACTTAAGTCATGATGTTGATCTTATATAAATATTTCATTCTTACCTAATTGAAAGGAGTTATAGAATGTTTCTAAAACTGTTAGTAACATAAGATTTTGCATGTAGCATCATAGGTAGAATTTGGATAGGGTATAGTGTGAATTATTCTATGTGATAGCATGTGGATTTTAAAACAAGATAAATGGGTAATACTCAAGCAATAGTAAGTTTGAATATTTATTTTAATGATGATTAATATATAGTAAATAATGTGATTAAATATTATTGATAGAAGCAATATTAGCATGGACATTTCAAAATCAATTATTGAATTATATATTAAAATTTGATATTTTGGCAACTAAATGTGTATGTATTTATAATGTCATAGTAGGTCAAGAACAAAATCTTGGACTAATGATTGGGTTCTTCTTATATATTATCGTATGCTTATATTTGAACCTTTCATTAAGTGTTTTGGTAGAAATATTATATGGATGATTTTATGTCATTAACCCTTCTTTTCATTTAACTAAGATATATCCTTGTATATGTAAAATCATGTGAAGCATGTTGATATTAATCAAACTAGATACCCAATATTTATGTACAAGAACTCACTAATCAAGAAATAATATAAAATTCTAGACAACATTTTAAATGCAACTATATATGAATCTAAAAATTAGCCCTTTTGGCCATATGTAGATACAAGTGGAATGCCTTATTTAAAGGAATGATGACCTTTTATGAATGAGTATCTAAGTTATTAAGTGTCAAATGTTTGAAAATTGAATACAATTAAAAATGTCATCTTGAATTAATACTTATGTTTCCTTAGATAAGAGCACATTAAATTAACTTAAAACAACATTAAAGTTTACTAGGGAAAATGAATAGGGTAAATGCTCAAAGATGAGTCCATTTAAGGTGGAAGTTTCAGACTTAGAAAAAAACCTAAAATCAGGTAAACCAAAACGGGATCCCACTTTTTATGAAATGGGATCCCGTTTTGCATCGGGATCCCAAGCCAAAAACGGGATCCTATTCCAAAATGGGATCACATTTCAAAATGGGATCTCATTTTAAAACAGGATCCTGTTTCATAAAAGGTTAAAATATTAACCTTTTATGAAACGGGATCCCATTTCATAATATTTGAATTTTTGATGTAATTTTTGCAATGGGCTTTGGGTTGGGAAAAATTCTTGAGAACCCGACCCTTGGATTTGGACCTGGTTTGACCTACAACTTGAAGGTCCTATCAATGTAACAACAAAATAGTGACTTTGGACATATATCTGCAGGCTCTTTTTGCAGAATTTTTGACGAAATTAAAACCCGTTATAGATGAAATACTGGAGATTCCAAATATATAATTTTTTTTACAATTGGATTATTTTTTCTATTTTTAAATTAATTTATGATGAAACAGGTCCATAAACTTGAATTATTAGGTTTTTTTAATATTTTAATAACTTTTTATTAAAATATTCTTTTGTAAAAAAATTGTACGAAAATGTACTTTACGCAATTCTCTTCAATTTTAAAAAAATAAAAAAATGTTTAAGTTTAGGTCATCTTATGTGTGACGTACATGACGATTTTTTAAAAGACCAAAAATGGTCAATAAAAAATTAACAAAAATAAAATATTCAATAAAAAATTACAAAAAAATATGGAAAAGGTACTTCATTGAGTTACAAATCTTTCCCCAAAAAGATTTAGAAAAATATGATTATTATGTCAAAATATGGATGACGTACACGTGCATGGTATAGTAAAAAAAGTGACTTTTAAATAGTGGTTTTTAGAAACACCTATTGAAAATCAATTTCTATCAATTGGGTATTGAAAAAAATTACATATTTGGAAACTAGAATCTGAGTACTACATTTCATATTTAGTGACTTTTTCCAAGATTCCACCTTTAAGTGCTTCAAATTTTTAGGTCAAATGTAATAAATTCTGAAAATCAGGAAAAACACTTCCACTTTTTGGCCAAAAAGTGGACTCAACTTCTTGCACACACCCAATAATAAATGGAGTAAATGAACTACCATGTTCCTTGAGCATGAAGTTGCAAGGACAAAGGGATTTCAAATGGATGAATTTTATAATAATATAAATTATGAATGTAATCAAAAAGTTTTTAAAGTGGTTGTTAATTGGAAAGTTATAAAACCTTAGAACTATTTACCAATTTTATGTAACAAGAATCATTGTTTATCTTCGATCAAGTTATATTCACAAGTTTATTAACAATGGAAATTATTTAATTTTAATAAAGTATAAACCCATTTAGGGAGTTTAAAGTAAACCTCTTGTTGAGATATATGTCTTATAACATGCTTATTGGTTTTAATTAAAAATAAGTTTATAATGATCGTGTAAGAAATTGCTTCGATTCTTTACCTTTGGAATAAAGTTTATTGGTGTATGACAAATTAAGTTATCAAGATTTCCATATTTTTCCAAGACTAAATCTCTACATACATTACTAATAGAATATCATTTCTAGTTATGTTACGTACAATTATGAATTGATGAAATTGATTAAGTATCTTCTCTAGTACTATTCATTACGTATAAGTGAAATGATCAAGCATCTTTACTATAATTAACTTGCATTATGTTTATAGAAGTATCTTTCCTTTGTTAATTTGTTTATTAGTTATAATGTAAGTTTTCTTTTCAATTTAGATAGGTAAACTCTTAATTTTAATAAAGTATAAACCCATTTAGGGAGTTTAAAGTAAACCTCTTGTTGAGATATATGTCTTATAACATGCTTATTGGTTTTAATTAAAAATAAGTTTATAATGATCGTGTAAGAAATTGCTTCGATTCTTTACCTTTGGAATAAAGTTTATTGGTGTATGACAAATTAAGTTATCAAGATTCCATATTTTTCCAAGACTAAATCTCTACATACATTACTGATAGAATATCATTTCTAGTTATGTTACGTATAATTATGAATTGATGAAATTGATTAAGTATCTTCTCTAGTACTATTCATTACGTATAAGTGAAATGATCAAGCATCTTTACTATAATTAACTTGCATTATGTTTATAGAAGTATCTTTCCTTTGTTAATTTGTTTATTAGTTATTATGTAAGTTTTCTTTTCAATTTAGATAGGTAAACTCTTAATCAACATCCAAAAACTCAAACAAATCGTAGTGTTCAATTTTTATGGTACCTCTATCTCACGTTTATGGGTAATGCCATCGTGTTGAACCAAGTACCTCGTGCCTAACATAGATGCAAAAATAATGTCTAGGCACCATCCATCTAAATAATAAGGGATTAATAAGGGACATGCCGAAGTTAAATCTGTAGGAAGGGAAAATCTCCTCAGATATCTCATTAAGAAGATTAATTAAAAAGAAAGGATGAGTCTATTGAAATAGTGGTATGATGATTACCATGTGAATTTCTAAGTGTTGAGGCTACAATTCTCATTTAGAAAACCTTTCAAACTATCAACAGGAAATGAGGCTTATTAACAACACAAGTCTAAATCAAAGATGACTTGTAAAATGTTAGATATGGCAACTAGTCTGATTCAGAAAACCTATCTATCATATGCTCTCACCTCGTCTTCGTGAATCTTGGTGAATTTGGCTTGAGGAAGTAAACTAGATTTCATGAGTAGATACCTAATAGGGATTCCTCCACACTAGGACTAACTAACAAATACCCCTTTTATGTTTGTGGTAGTGGACTAATTTCCATCCTTGTTTCACTAATTGGATGGCAGCTGACAAAAAACTATGTGGGATAGGGAATAACCCTAGAAAGGGATGGATACCCACTCATAGTTGCATCAAACATAGTGCAAAATAGAACTTTATATTTGCATTCCCCATGTCAATTGCATCTAAAGGAGGGAGGCCTTGATCCTTTGGATACAAGATATGTAGAAAATCTAGATGGTGAAGGATGCCTCCAGTACTTAGGTCCCTTAGATGTAGGGTATTCTTCTATAATTAACATCATGATCTTAACCTAGTTTAGACTCTCTCTTTGCTACTAATTGTTGCAACTACAACGCTCTCTACTTTCCATGGCTATTTAGGGTTTTTTAGGGTTTTAGCTCTGAGTGCTTTCAGTGTCAATGGAGGCTGCTACCTTGGGCAGTGCCTCTGGGACTGTGAACCTGATGGAGGATGATCCTTCCAATGGATGGAAGAGACCATTAACAGGGGAAAAGATGGGTTCTTCTAAATGCATGTTGGGACTTCCTGTCAAAAAAGTTTCCACAGAAGGTATAGCTCTAGATATTCCAGATGTTCTAATTGAAGAAATCGTGACGACCATGGATCTTGCTCTGGTAGGTAAGTTCTTTTCCTTCCGTCCCAATATTGAGATGGTCCAAAAATGGGTGATTTCTCGATGGAGAATCAAAGGTAGTGTTTCGGTTATTGCTATAGCAAGAGGGTTATTCCTATTTAAATTCATGAATAGGGAGGATATGATAGCTACCCTTGCTAGGGGATCCTGGCTTTATGGATCACTTTCGCTTGCTTTGTGCCCTAGGAAACCTAGGTTTGACACTAGCTCGGACCATAATAAGTCTGCTCCTGTTTGGGTTAGATTACCTGGGTTTCCCTTGGAATTCTGGGATGAAAAAATATTTACTGCTATTGGCAACTCCTTTGGCCATTATGTTACTGTGGATCATACTACCTGTACTCAATCTTGTTGTGTTTTTGCTTGGTTTTGTGTCAATGTGGAGATCAACCAAACCCTCCCAATGTCCATCGAGTTAAACTCTAAATATGGGATTTGGACCCAGCCAATCCTTTATGAAAATGCTACCACTTTCTGTCAGATATGCAAGAAGAAGGGCCATATAATGACCCAATGTAAATCAAAGCAAATGGGCAAGAAGACTGACCCCCATAATGAGGTTGAGGATCATTCACAAAAAACTATTACCCCTGGCAATCAGGGAATGGGGGGTAATGTAGAAAAATGCTTTCCCAAATGATAATACTAAGCAGGCTATGGAAAATGATTGTCAGACGGCTTTGGGTAATGGGGATAATGCTTACCTAGATGATAATACTGAGAAGGTTCTAAACAAAGCTTGTCAGAATGATGTTTTAGATACAGTTAATTATATGGATCAACAGACCACTAATGGGCTTGAGGAGGGTGAAATACGAGACCAATTGCTAGATGGGGATGCTGAAGAAGGTAAAGTTTTGTAGGATGATCTGCATGTTCTTCCTAAAGAGACATTAGATACTAAAGGAGCAATAGCTTTTGAGTCAACCCAAGATAATGCTCTGGAAATAGGTGATCAATCAGCTAATCCTTCATTGACAGTGGAAATCAGTCCAAGTGGTAGTGGTAATGAACAAGAGGAATGGATTACCCCTAAGAAAAAGACTCATAAAGGTAAAAAGACTGTTGATGTTGGCACTGACTCCAAACAAGGGAGACTGACCCTACAAGAAACACAGCAAAGAGAGATTGCCAGGGAAATTGCCAGTGGTAAGCAGAAAACACTAGAGGTCAACTCCCTCAAACCTTCTAAATGAGGATTTTATCCTAGAATCTGAGGGGTTTCAATAGCCCCACCAAATAGTTTGAGGTTAAAAACTGCATTTTAGATAATAAATTAGATATCTTTCTTCTTCAGGAGGTCAAGATGAATGAGGAGAGCTTTAAGAAGATCGCTAATTACATATGGCCTAAGGCTGAGTTTTGCATTAGTCCAGCTATAGGGGCTTCTGGTGGGATTGTTACAATGTGGAACAGTGTTAAAATTTAGGGTTCTCTTGTGGCTTCTAGCAAGCATTTTCTGGTTATCAACTTCTCCTTGCCTTCATTCAATTGGTATTTAATCAATATTTATGCTCCTAATACTAGAGTTCTGAGGCAATCTTTGTGGACTGATTTGAGTAGCATTCTGACCAATTCCCCGTGCTCTAGATGGATGTTGGCTGGTGACTTCAACACTCCATTATATCCCTCTGATAAATCTGGTGGGATCCTTGATTACTTTGACAACATGTTTGACTTTGCAGAATTTATTAATGTTTGGGGATTGCTAGATGTGGAGCTGCAAAATCAAATTTTTACCTGGTCTAACAGATGACGAGGTGACCATATGATCCAGGTTAAATTAGACAGGGTTCTTATTTCAAGTAACTGGGATAATCATCATAATATGCATTTGCAGGCTTTTTCTAGAACCATATTTGATCACTGCCCTATCTTCCTTCATTGGCAAGATCAATGCCAACGGGGCCCTTTCCCTTTCCTCTTTGAAGCAATGTGGATTAAGCATAAAGACTTCAGACAACTTGTGACTCAATGGTGGCAAATTCCTATCCAGGGTACTCCTATGTTCAGACTAGTTAAAAAGCTTATGCATATCAAACAGGAGGTTCGTGGATGGAATAGATACAGTTTTGGTCATGTGTTTTGTCAGAAGAAAAATATAACTGGAAAACTAGCGGATATCCAGTAGCGGATGGCTCAAGGAGATGTTTTAGAAGACACTACTAAGGAAGAACATGATCTAATTTTAGATTGGAGGAATCTTATGTGCCGAGAAGAGGTCTTTTGGAAACAGAAGTCTAGAATTTAGTGGCTTAAAGAGGGAGATAGGAATACAACTTTTTTCCATATTTCTGCCATGAAACATAGGAAGGCTAACTCCATCACAAAATTATGTTTGGGAAATGGCAATGTTATCACTGAGGATAATGAGATTGGAGAACAAGCTATGATATTCTTTCAGAATTTGTTGACTGAATGAGCTAATGTTGTTCACAATGGTAGGACTATGAATCAATTCCTTGACAAAATCCCCTGTCTGATAACTGAGGAAGATAACCTAGAAATGCTAAGGCCTATATCTAAGGAGGAGGTTCATGCTGTTTTATTCTCTATGGGTCCCTTCAAAGTTTCGGGTCCGGATGGCTTCCCTCCTATTTTTTTCCAGGAATATTGGGATATTGTAGGGGCTGATCTTACCACTGCAGTTCGTGATTTCTTCAAAACTATTAAACTTTTAAAACAACTCAATAATACCTTTATTGTCCTTGTTCCTACAAAGCTAAGACCCACCAATCTTTGTGAATTCAGACCTATTAGCATGTGTAATACTATCTATAAGCTTTACACCAAAGTCCTTGTCATGAGAATTCAACCTTTTTTAGATAAAATTATTTCCCCTTCTCAAAAAGGTTTTGTCCCAGGTCATCAAATTCTGGATGCTGTGATCTCCACTCTTGAAACTATTCACTCCATGGATAAGAGTAGAATACCTGGCATGGCTCTTAAGTTGGTTATCTCTAAACCCTATGATAGGGTCTCATGGACTTTTCTGTTTCAAGTTATTAGGAAATTTGGGTTTAATGAAAAAATATATCTCCTCATTTGGATGGCTGTTTCTTCCGCCAAATTTTCAGTCCTGGTTAATGGGGTCTCTAGGGGTTTTTTCTCTTCCTCAAGAGGACTCCGTCAGGGGGATCCTCTTTCCCCTTACTTGTTTATCATAATGGCAGAGGCACTCAAGAGATACATTCAAGATAATGTCACTTCTAAGCATCTTGTGGGCATCAAACCTACTTCCTCCCTTGCCCCTATGTCTGTGCAACAATTTGTTGATGATACCATTCTTTTCGGCATCTCTTCTATGCTTGAAGCTCAGAGATGGAAGAATATTTTAAACCTTTATGCCATAGCTTCTGGGAAAAGCATAAATTTCCAAAAGAGTAATGTGTATTTTTTTAATACTCCTAATGATCTCCGACAAAAAATCATTAATATCCTGGACTATGCTGAAGATGATCTTCCTGCTATCTATCTGGGTCTTCCCTTTATGGTTAAAGAGGTGTCTCAAAGTTTTTAGAATAGTATATTGGAAAGAACTCAGTGGAAATTGATTGGTTGGAAATGGAAATTACTCAGTGGTGCTGGCAAATTACAGCTTCTTCGGGCCTCCCTGCAAGGTATACCCACTTATTTCCTGTCTCTTTTTAAAATTCCTACTTCTTTTGTTGACAAGCTGGAATAGATTCAAAGAAAATTTTTATGGATGGGAGTAGAAGATAAACAAAGAATGTCCTTGGTCAGCTGGGAAAAAGTGTGTCTCCCTAAATCCCATGGAGGTCTCAATATTAGATCCATACGCAACATGAATAAAGCCCTTCTCTCAAAAATCAATTGGAACCTGATTCATCAACATAAAGATTGGGGGGAAATCATGCAAGTGAAATATCTGCATGCCACTGACTGGTCCAACTTCCTCCAACACGAAGGTTTACCTCAGGGATTTGTTATATGGAATAAAATGTTGAAATCTAGAAGCCTTCTTACGTAAGGGATTAGATGGAAATTGGGTAATGGTATGTCTATTAAGTTCTAGATTGATATTTGGATAAAAGATAAGGCTCTCATTACTCAAGGAGATTATGGTGAAATTGCTGGCATTGCTACTCAGTTTTTTGGCGATAAAGTCAGCGATTACATGTTAAATAATAATGGCAATAGGAGCTAGAAAAATTTATTGGACTGCTGCAATCATCACCCTGATATTGCCTCTAGAGTTTAGGTTGTTCAACAGTTGATTCAGGGAGTCAGAATCCCTCTCTTCCCTCGAGAGGATGAGCAGCTTTGTTGGCCGGATAAGAATGGCTGTTTCTCTGTTAAGTCTGCCTATCATTTATTGGTTCTTGAGGTTCATAGAAAGGAGATATGGAGAAAAGTTTGGAACCACAAACTTGTACCAAAAATCAATATGTTTTGGTGGGCTTCTGTTCATAACAAAATTCTGACCCAAGACATCTTACAGAAGAGAGGTTTTACCTTGGTCAATAGATGTTGTCTGTGCTGTTGGTGCAGGAGCACATTCTCTGCAGTGCAGGGTCATCTTTTCTTTTGTTTTCTCATAAGGCTCTTAAGCCATTTCATTTTGTAATAAGGGTCAATTTGGTCCCATGGATGTACATGTGCAAGGCAAACAAGTGATTTGCTTGTATGAAGGGTAACCCAACGGCTAACTGATTTGAAAATCAGTTTGCACGGTTGGAGGGGGGATAATTGCTATCTCTACATCTTCTTTAGAGGCAGGTTGTATGTCACACAGAGCAGAGGAGTGTGTGTATTACAACAAGTTCTTTTGATAAATGAATAAAGACAGTTTTGGGTATGATCTGTGTTGATTTCTCTTAAGTGTTCTTGGTGATTTGATATCTTTATCCTAATTTTGTAAATAGAAATCCTAACCAGATGCTATCTGTCAATCCATAGTGTCCCTGTAGAGTGCAGACGGTGTAAAACCAACGATTCCACAGTGGCTGGCTTGTAACCTAGGAGTAGGGTTTTGATTCATATATGGAGGCCCTTTCCTCTGTCCACTGAAGCCTTGTGTAGTATTAGTGTGATGGGGGAAAGACTTTTCACATTTGGTGTTGTTAAATTCTTGCCCAGGAAGCCAGAGAACTCAGTCAGGTTCGACTAGACATCTTCATGTGGCTAGTCGGGAAATCAGGGTGAAATTGGATAGCCTTGATGTGGGATTAGATTGATACAAGTGATCGAGGGTTTGATATATGAATCAGCCAAATTCCATTGTTCTATAGAAGGAATCCTAGTTCGGCATCACAGAACAGTTGGGGATCCATCGGCGTAAGATCAAGTGTCAGAATAGCTTTTAGAAGACCCTCCGATAGACAATCCCTACCCGATAAATAGGCATCGGTGATAAGCGAGTATTGTCTGGCCGAAGATACATTAGTTGAATGTACATTGTGTTGTGTAGTGTCGGAGACACACACACTAACTGCCTTGTATGATTAAGGAATGTGGACCCCATGGATGGAAATGGCTAATGGTGCAGAGGGAGTCATCGGTGAGAAATAAGGTGTCGATGTAGGTGAAAGGAGCTTCGCCAAAGGAGGAAGTCTGGTCGACAAAGATTGTTTGAGGGGTCATCAGAGTGCCGAAAGATATCGGCCTAAGATCTATTAGTATCATTGATGATTAAAGTCATACCGACAAGGAAGTGGGCGTCGGCAAGACGGAGTACATTGGCCTAAGCTATTTCTTGTTGTTCGATAGTCTGGGTGTTGCTGAAGGCAACCAATGTCAAATTCTTCATCGACGTGAGGGAAACTTCGGGGAGACTTCTGGTGGATCACCCAATATATATATAAGGTGTTGCCGATAGGCAACTAACCGATATGGAGATATCGGTGAGACTTGAGTCGTCGGAAGAGGGGATCGGAGTCACAACGACGAAGGAAGCCAACCCGATGAAGAGAGTATCAGTGTGAGGAATCTTGTCGGGGGAAGTCGAAGAAGTCACTACGACCGTTAGAGTCCCACCGATAGAAGCTCATCGGAAGGAGTTCAGGAAGTCTTAGCAACGAAGGCAACTAACCGTGGTGGTTAAGTATTTGGGAGCCGCGGTTATCGGGAAGAGAATTACGATCGGTGTGGGAATCAAGGAACACAGTGATAACATATGTCTGGCTGATGTGCCTGATGGTGTCGGTGAGAACTTGGTCATCAGGGAAAAAGAATGAATAAAGGCCGATAGCTCATGTCTTTCCGATAGCAAAGACATCCTTGGCTTTGGTGAAACACTGGAAGACTTCTTGCCGATAGGGAAGATATAGACAAATTTCAGTTGCTTCTGCTAGCACTCTGCATCAAATTGGTATCAGAGCCAATATTTTGAATCACAGCCATGTATGTCAGATGAAGAATTGGAGATAGAAACAGAGGCTAGCACAATGCCTCCCAAGACGATGAGTAAAGTAGCCATCCAGAAGATGGTGGAAGAAATGCTCGAAGAGAGATTGAAGGAAGAAAGATCCAAAGAGAAGGATAGAAGCACTTCTGAGTCAAAGGAGGACGAAGAAGGAGAAACTGGGGAGAATCCTCAAGGAGAAGGTATGTCTGCTGATCAAAAGGCATTCCTGAATGCACTCAAGGGTTATGGAGATAGTGGTGATCCAAAAATGGATGTTCCCATGTTCAATGGGAAATTGGATGGAGATACTCTTGTGGACTGGATTGAAGCCATAAGTAATTACTTTGACTTCAAAGAGTATAGTGACAGTAAGAAAGTGAAGTTTGCAAAGACCAGACTGAGAGGTTCTGCATTGGTTTGGTGGAACTACACTCAATGTGAAAGAGAGAAGGTTGGAAAGAGTCCAATCACCAAGTGGAGTAGAATGGTGGCCATGTTGAGATCCAAATTCTTACCATGTGATTATGATCTGCAGACCATCAGAAAGTTTAATCATCTTAGGCAGAAAGATATGGACGTGGCTACATACACTGAAAAATTCCACAGATTGAGCATGAGAGCCAATCACAGAGAAGAAGAAAAAGAGATGGTGGCTAGATACCTGGATGGTCTGAGGTACAATATACAGGATGAGTTTAGTATGGTGGTTCCCAAGACTATGGATGAATGTTTTTAGTTAGCCTCTAGGGCAGAGGATAAACTGAAAAGGAGAGGTGATCAAAATAACAGAGGAAGAGGTGGCAGGAACAATAGAGGAAGAGGTAATTTTGGCAGAGGACAGCCAAACAAAGGTGAAAGTTCAAGTCAACAAGAATCACGTTTTGATACAGAACAGAAAGGTAGTGGTTTTGGAGGTTGGAGAAGACCTAATGGCAGAGGAAGAGGTGGTGGTGTAGGCAGAGGATGTGGAGTCTTCACTGGAAGATGCTACAATTGAAATCAAGTAGGCCACACTGCAAGTAAGTGCCCTGAGAAGGCATCTAGCTCTCATAATAGTGGGAGAAGGAACCAACTATTGCAGGAGGATGATTGTCAGAGTGTAAACTCACCAATTGGTAGTGCTGCACCAGTACTTGAAGGAGAGAACATGATGATTAAGAGGACCCTCGTGAAGATGCCATTGAAGCAGGAGCCCCCACAAAGGAAGAAGCTCTTCAGAACCCAAGGAATAGCATATGGTAAGCTCTATAAAATCATTGTTGATTCAGGTTCTACTGAAAATGTAGTGTCTACTGAAATGGTAGAAAAGTGTAAACTGAAAAGATTACCCCATCTTACTCCTCACAAAATATCTTGGTTGAATAAGAATCAGAACTATTTGGTGGAAGAACAAACTTGGGTAGAGTTTGAACTAGGTGATTATAGGGATAAGGTGCTATGTGAAATATTCCTATGGATGCTTGTCACCTTCTTCTTGGATGACCTTGGCAGTATGACGTGAAGGCACAACATGATGGTGAAAAGAATACATATATGATCACCAAGAATGGTAAGAAATTTCAGATGGATCCCTTACCAGAATAGGTTGGAGAGAAGAACAATGACAACAGTGTCATGTTAGTGAGTGGCAAAGAGTTCCTACAACTCATGAAGGAGGAGGATACCCAAGGGTATGCACTGATGATGAAGCCTGTATCCAATCAGCAAAGCAAATATCATGATGACCTCAACTCATCCTTGTGCTCCGAAAACGAAATATGATGATTACGTCATCATGATAGTTCGATAAGGAGGATCATCATCACATTTTTTATCCTGTCATATTGTTAAGATCATCATGATCTTGTTTGTCCACCCGACATTTCGTGAAGTCCTCCTGCCGATGAAGTAAGACCTTTTGAAAATATCCTGATGATCATCATCACATTTTCCCTTCGGCAGGATATTTTCCAAAACATGATCCGGTTAGCGAAATATCATGATGACGTCATGTTCTAAATTTAACGAAGGCTCCGGATATCATGTTGACGTCATCCCGATCTGATAAACGAAGAAGCTAATATCCTGATGATGATCATCATCATCATCACATTTTCCCTTCGGCAGAATATTTTCCAAAGCACGATCCGGTTCCCGAATATGATGATGACGTCTTATTCTAAGTTCGACAAAAGAAAATATCCTGATGATCATCATCATCCTGATCTTTCGAGAGGGTTGCCTTGGCCGCAAAAGGATCATATTCACTTCATCATCCTGATCATGCTCCTTAGGTGACCCGATATCACAATTAGCCCCCTGATCTTAACCGAATATGACGATGACGTCATCCTTAGCATTTCAATGAAGCCCGAATATCATGATGACATCACCATCATTTTCCTTTCCTCGGCAGCATGATCATATTCGTATCCTCCTATTCTTCTTCAACATGATGATGATGATGATGTTGTTCTTTTCTCCAATGTGCAGAAGCGAAATATCATGATGACGTCATCTGGACCTTCGAAAGGGAGAGCATCATATTTCCAGAATATCATGATGGTGAAGTGAATATCGACTAACATGTTTTTTGACACACCGATAGCGATGGTCATGCCGATGGGTGGGAAATGAAGCGGTGGAATTTTAAAGTGTTTTTTTTGGCACCTGTGGCATTTTCCTGGTCAGCGATGGTTGACCCGATGAATTTTGAGCAGTCTGAGTGCATTTTGGACGCGTTTGAGGAGTATTCTGGATCCGATTTCCACAATCTTGTGTAGTCACCTATGTTTAAACGCTTATTTTAATTTCCTGCTATTTATGTGATAAATGAAATACTTATTGCTTGTCTTGTCTTGCAGTCTTGCAGTTGAGGAAGCAGCTGGAAAGTCAACACAGTGACCTCATGGAGGCAAAAGATCTGATCTTAGGAGCAGGAAGATAAGGATGAAATACGAAAAGTCAAGGCCATTCAAGTAAAGAACAAGGTTGCAGCTGGAGGTATTACTGCAACAGACAAACAGAAGTTATTACCCAGCTGCCGGAACTTCTCAGAAGGGGCAATATTTCGCCCAGATTTGACACTGCTCTGAGATATTTTTGAGAACTGGTTCACCTGTATTTATTGCTGTAACCAGGGGTTTGAACCAGGGGTTCAGTTAGGTTTTTGCTGTAGTGAGGACAATCAGAATGTCTTTATATTGTGCCTCTCTACACTGTAATATTTTACAATAGGGATTTTAGAAAAACAACAGTGGCTACACAGGATTTTTTTTTTCTTTTAGAAGCATGCAGCAAGTTAGCATAGTTTAGAAGTAGAAGAAGGAGGTCGCTTGTTTGTCTGCAATAAGGTGCGCGTGGAATGTCTGGCTGCCTTACTGTATCTGTAAAGCTTGTAAGTTCTCTGTAGTATGATCAATGAAACTAAGAGTCATTCCTACATTGTAAATCATGTATGACTATTCGTTTCTAATACAATAGAATCTGGAGTTCTGCATCTATCTTCTGAGTGTTCTCCTGCCCTTCTTTGTGTTTTGAAATATCTTCTTTGAGAGCTTGCAATTTTAAATGTATGTTTGTGAAAATGCTCAGAACTTACATTTAGGGTTTTTACTGTGGATTTGATCAAATTACTTTGGTATTTACATAGTGCATAACAGAAACAATTAGATCCTTCGGTAGATTAAATGAGGTATAGATTAGATCTTTCTAACTTTTCCCAACCCATCTGAAATATTTAGCTGAAAACGTAGAAATCCAAAGGAAATTGTCTCAAATTTGAAGAAGCATGTATAACAGAGCTATAAGTAGACAGTTTTCATAAACAGATAAAGAAGAAAGCTGCAAAAATTCAAGAAAACCATCTAAAGCTTGCAGCCCGGTAATACTTGTATGCAAATGAACAGAATACTTGTTGAAACCTATGACCTTTTTGCATATTCTTAGTCCAGTAAACCACAAAACAAACCTAAACTACGTAAGGCCCCTTGAACATTACAGCTTCACATTGACCAACTGAACTTGACCAACCGAACCATTGTAGACTTGGGATTAGTTGAATCTCAAATGATTCCTTCTTATCTTTCAAGTATAGTTTCAGTTCATTATATGTGAATTTTAACTTATTGTTATGATTGCATCAAAACAGTCATCAACAAGAGATCCCATTGGAAGTGCAACAATTGCTGGATAAGTAACAAGATCTTGTGGTAGAGGATACTCCTAACTCCTTACCACCTATGAGGGACATAAGTCATCAGATTGACTTGATCCCTGGAGCCACATTACCCAATAAAGCTGCCTACAAGTTGACACCACAGTAGAATGAAGAAGTAGGTAGACAGATTCAAGAACTTTTGGAGAAAGGTTTGATTAGGAAAAGTCTCAGTCCATGTGCAGTCCCTAGTGTACTTGCTCCTAAGAAAGATGGCAAATGGAGATTATGCACAGATTCAAGGGCTATCAATAAGATCACCATAAGGTATAGATTTCCTATGCCAAGAATTGAGGATCTGTTGGACTATCTTGGTGGTTCATGTTACTATTCCAAGATTGATTTGAAATCTGGTTATCACCAGATCAGAATAAGGCAGGGAGATGAATGGAAGACTGCCTTCAAAAAAAATGAAGGTCTCTATGAGTGGCTTGTCATGTCATTTGGACTCAGTAATGCTCCAAGCACATTCATGTGGTTGATGAATGAGGTACTTGTAGAATTTATTGGAAAATTTGTTATTGTTTATCTTGATGACATATTGATTTTCAGTAGGACCAAAGAAGAGCATGTGAAGCATCTTGGACAGGTGTTAAAGAAATTGCATGAGAGTAAGTTGATGATCAACTTGGATAAATGTGATTTTATGAAAACTGAACTAGTGTATCTTGGCTTTGTGATTTCCAATGGCTGTTTGAAAATGGATCCTATAAATGTTGAGGCTATTCTCAATTGGCCTACTCCTAAGACAGTGGGAGATGTAAGAAGTTTCCATGGTTTGGTAACTTTTTATAGGAAGTTCAGTAAAGGGTTCAGTCACATAAGTGCTCCTATTCTCAATACCATCAAGGGTGGAGTGAAGTGTAAATTTCAATGGACAAAACAAGCAGATGATAGTTTTGAACTGTTGAAAAAGAAAGTGGCTGAGTTACCTATGTTGGTACTCCCTGATTTTGATAAATTTTTTGTTGTGGAATGTGGTGCAAGCCAACAGGCTATAGGTGCTGTTCTCAGTCAGGAAGGACATCCAGTAGCATTCTTTTCAGAGAAGTTGAATGAGGCCAAACAGAGGTATTCTACCTATGACCTAGAGCTGTATGCAATGGTGCAAGCTCTGAAAAAATGGAGACATTATTTACTGCCAAAAGAGTTCATTGTTTTTACTAACAACCATGCTCTTAGCTTCCTAAATAGTCAAGAAAAGTTGAATCATAGGCACGTCAAGTGGATGGAGCAACTGCAGGCCTAGACCTTCACTATTAAGCATAAGAAAGGTGTTGCTAACAAAGTGGTAGATGCTTTGAGTAGAAGGATACTAGTCATATAGGAAGTACAAATGGAACATATGGGTCTAGAATGTCTGAAGGAGTTGTACAAGGATGATGCAGATTTCAAGGCTGCCTATGAAGTGTGTACAAGTTTGGCTAATACTTTTCATGGTGAGTATTTTGATTTTGTGTTGCAAGAAGGGCTCCAATTTAAAGGCAGTTTGTTGTGTGTTCCTAAATGTTCAATGAGGGACAATATCATTAGGGAGAAGCACAATGGAGCCTTAGGAGGACATTTTGGGTTGGACAAGACTTTGGAACAAGTCACCAGGTTCTACTATTGGCCCAAGGTACAGACAGATGTGAGGAGATACGTTGCAAGCTGTACCATATGTCAAAAGGCCAAAGGTATGTCTTCTAATGCTGGTTTGTACCAACCACTGCCCATTCCCACCAGACCTTGGGAAAGCATTAGTATGGACTTTATGCTTGGTCTTCCTAGGACAGCAAGGGGTGTAGACAGTGTTTTTGTCATTGTGGATAGATTCAGTAAGATTGCTCATTTTGTGCCATGCAAATGCACAAATGATGCATCTCATATTGCTGGTCTCTTTTTCAGAGAAGTGGTCAGAATTCATGGTTTACCCCTTTCAATTGTTACTGATAGAGACTCCAAATTTGTTGGTCATTTTTGGAGGCCCCTATGGAGAAAATTGGGTACACAGTTGTCTTTTTCATCAGCCTACCATCCCCAGACTGATGGTCAGACTAAGGTTGTTAATAGGTCCTTGGGAAACCTTTTGAGATGCCTTACCAAACAGCATGGATTGGCATGGGCTTTAGTGATCAGTCAAGCTGAATATGCTTATAATGATTCAAGAAATTGAAGTACTGGGAAAAGACCCTTTGAAATAGTTTATGGTTTCCACCCAAGGGGACCACTTGAACTCAAAGACCTCCAAGGATGGGATAAAAGGAGTGCTCTAGGAGAAGACTTTGCTGCTACCATGAAAACAGTACATGATCAGGTTAAGCTTTAGTTGGAGAAAACTGTCTCCAAGTACAAGGATAGGGCAGATTTGAACCAAAGGGAGGTACAGTTCAAGGTAGTAGATTTGGTGATGGCCTACCTCAGAAAGGAAAGGTTACCTAAGGGGTAACCAACCAAATTGCTGATGAAGAAGATAGGACCGTGTAAGGTAGTGCATAAATTTGGTCCAAATGCATATGAGATAGAATTACCATTTGGCCTTGGTATCTCTCCCATTTTCAATGTTGCAGACCTGTTTCCTTTCAGACCTCCATTGCATGCTGCAGATGGCTCAGATGCTGTGATTGAAGATGAAGACTGGATCAGAGATTTACCCCCAAGTAAGCCTTTACAATTGGAATGCATTTTGGATTCCAAAATTGTCAAGAAGACAAGAAAGGGTGTATACAAAGACTACTTGGTCAAGTGGTAGGACCTTCCTGATTCAAAGGCAACCTGGATGAGTGAAGCTGATATTCTAAAGCATAGGACGACACTTCAGCAGTTAGCAACTCAAGGGACTTGAGTTTTTCCTGCAGGGGGAGTATGGTGCAGGAGCACATTCTCTGCAGTGCAGGGTCATCTTTTCTTTTGTTTTCTCATAAGGCTCTTAAGCCATTTCATTTTGTAATAAGGGTCAATTTGGTCCCATGGATGTACATGTGCAAGGTAAACAAGTGATTTGCTTGTATGAAGGGTAACCCAATGGCTAACTAATTTGAAAATCAGTCTGCACGGTTGGAGGGGGGATAACTGTTGTCTCTACATCTTCTTTAGAGGTAGGTTGTATGTCACACGGAGCAGAGCAGTGTGTGTATTACAACAAGTTCTTTTGATAAATGAATAAAGAGAGTTCTGGGTATGATCTGTGTTGATTTCTCTTGGGTGTTCTTGGCGATTTGATATCTTTATCCTGATTTTGTAAATAGAAATCCTAACCGGATGCTATCTGTCAATCCATAGTGTCCCTGTAGAGTGCAGACGGTGTAAAACCAACGGTTCCACAGTGGCTGGCTTGTAACCTAGGAGTAGGGTTTTGATTCATACATGGAGGCCCTTTCCTCTGTCCATTGAAGCCCTGTGTAGTATGAGTGTGATGGGGGAAAAACTTTTCACGTTTGGTGTTGTTAAATTCTTGCCCAGGAAGCTAGAGAACTCGGTCAGGTTCGATTAGACATCTTCATGTGGCTAGTCAGGAAATCGGGGTGAAATTGAATAGCCTTGATGTGGGATCAGATTGATACAAGTGATCGAGGGTTTGATATATGAATCGGCCAAATTCCATTGTTCTGTCAAAGGAATCCTAGTTTGGCATCACAAAACAGTTAGGGATCCATCAGCGTAAGATCGAGTGTTGGAATAGCTTTTAGAAGACCCTCCGATAGACAATCCCTACCCAATAAATAGGCATCGGTGATAAGCGAGTACTGTCTGGCTGAAGATACATTTGTTGAATGTACAGTGTGTTGTGTAGTGTCGGAGACACACACACTAACCACCTTGTATGATTAAGGAATGTGGACCCCACGGATGGAAATGGCTAACGGTGCGGAGGGAGTCATCGGTGAGAAATAAGGTGTCGGTGTAGGTGAAAGGAGCTTCGCCAAAGGAGGAAGTCCGGCTGACGAAGATTGTTTAACAGGTCATCGGAGTGCCGAAAGATATCGGCCTAAGATCTATTAGTATCATCGATGATTAAAGTCATACCGACAAGGAAGTGGGCGTTGGCAAGACGGAGTATATCGACCTAAGCTATTTCTCGTTGTCCGATAGTCTGGGCATTGCCAAAGGCAACCAATGTCAAATTTTTCATCGGCGTGAGGGAAACTTCGGGGAGACTTCTGGTGGATCACCCGATATATATATAAGGTGTTGCCGATAGGCAACTAACCAATACGGAGATATCGGTGAGACTTGAGTCATCGAAAGAGGGGATCGGAATCACAATGATAGAGGAAGCCAACCCGATGAAGAGAGTATCGGTGTGAGGAATCTTGTCGGGGGAAGTCGAAGAAGTCACTGCGACTGTTAGAGTCCCACCGATAGAAGCTCATCGGAAGGAGTTCAGGAAGTCTTAGCGACAAAGGCAACTAACTGTGGTGGTTAAGTATTTGGGAGCCGCAGTTATCGGGAAGAGAATTACGATCGGTGTGGGAATCAAGGAACACAGTGATAACATATGTCTGGCCGATGTGCCTGATGGTGTCGGTGAGAACTTGGTCATCAGGGAGAAAGAATGAATAAAGGCCGATAGCTCATGTCTTTCCGATAGCAAAGACATCCTTGGCTTTGGTGAAACACTGGAAGACCTCTTGCCGATAGGGAAGATATAGACAAATTTCAGTCGCTTCTGCTGGCACTCTGCATCAGCTGTGATAAGGAGGAAACTGTTTCTCATCTATTCCTTCACTACGATTTTGCTAGGGAAATCTAGAACTTAATCCTAAGTAATTTTGGTATTCAGTGGGTTTGTAATTCTGATATTATGAAAGTTATTCACAGCTGGTATTTGCCCTTTTCTCATCCCTAGCTTGTTGAGTTATGGAATCAAACTCTATTGTGTTTGAGCTAGACTTTGTGGAAAGAGTGCAATCATAGGATTTTTAGGGATACTGCTAGAGATGCCTCTTAGGTTTCTCACACTTTTATTAAGACTCTTATGGAAAGTGTCACTAATGCCCACATCCAAATTGCAGAGAAACCTCTGACTTATGAAGAGGAACAAATTGTGGTGAATTGGAAGATTCTCAATCATATTCTTGTTCATAACAATGCCAAATTGTTGCAGAGGCTTAATACTAGATGGAGTCCTCCGAATCCTAACTGGCTGAAACTTAACTTTAATGGGGCTTCTAAGATGGATGGTACAGCTAGTGGGGGAGGGATCATAAGAGATGACAAAGGGTGGATGGTTGCTATCTATGTTGGCAGTCTGGGCTGTCAAAGAAATAACTATGCTAAAGCTATTGCTCTTCTATGGGGGATTAAATTGGCTATATCCCTTGGTATCAGGAATTTGTATATCCAGGGGGACTCTAAAATGGTTATTGATGCAGTTAACAATGTGTCAACTGTTAGCATTAAGTTGAAAGATATTATTAGGGATATACAGATTCTCCTGTAGAAGATTCCCAGTGTGGACATCTCACATATTTATCGCAAGGGTAATGGTGTTGCAGATGCCTGTGCTAAACTTGGACAACGGTATTCAAATTGGCGTTGTTGGCACCAAATTGATCATATCCCTTTAAATCTTAAGGCTCTCATTCTAAAGGAAGTGACGGGTTAAGGATGAGTCAGATTTATTAGAAAGACAACTCACTTTGTCATCTCTTTGGGAGGGGGCAGACGTGCCTCTTAAAGTACAAGTTTTTTTGTACCTTGTTAATTGTCATTTCTGCTCCTTTCTTTTATTAGGCTAGCGAGTTGCTTGATCATTATGGTGTGTGCTGTGTAATTATGATTAAGCATGGGATGAGTAAGCGTCATCTTTGTAAGGTTTCCCATATTTATGATAATGTGTGCTATATTATCACCAGCATCATTAGCCTTGATCAAGGGAGTAATGTTATCGTAAATACGACTGGGGAGATTTGGCGTTTTTATGAACTGCTCTATATTTCCGACATGGGTGGCGATAGAATCAGAACTGAACCCGTCTCTTGCTGTGAGTTCAAAGACAACCTGGTGGTCTAGCATTGTTGCAAAGAGGGTGGGATTAGTCCCTATTTGGAGCGGCTCAACGGGTATAATGAAAATTTATCTGAACAATTCGCTAGGTCTTGGCAGAACCAACGTGTTTCTATAGGCAGAATTAGTTTTGAAATTTCTGAAAATGTGATTGCTATGGCCACTGGTATGTCTACTTAGGGGAGTAAATTGCAAAGGAAAACTAAAATTGCGGACCTTTCCAGTCAGAAGCTCTTTCTTGGAGATGGCGAAGAATTAGTCCCCTATCAGGGGGGATTTGACAGAGCTAAGCTGCCCGAGCCTTGGGACAGTGTGTGTTTTCTTCTCATGAAGTATTTCACCCTGGAGGGGCACTTCACTAGGTTCTACAACTATCATCTCCCCCTTTTGAATCATTTTCGATGCAATGCTCATATTAGCTTTCCTTTTTATCTACTTTCTTCCCTTGAGCATTCTGTCCTTAGGGTTAGAGCTAAATTGGCTAAGAACCTTGCTAAGAAACCCATCCCTCTTCATCAGGGCTTTATCCTTTGTCTTTATAACCACCATCTTGCCCTAGAACCATCTAAGGCCATTCAAACCAACATTGGGGAACTATCTTCTAACCCTAAGGATATTCCTGGTGTTGAAAAACCATGCCCTTCCCCTGTTCCTACTAAGACAAATGAAGTTTCTTTTTCTACTCCTGATGAGATTCCTGTTGATACTCTGAGTTCTACTGTCAGTACAAAGGGCAAAAAGAGGAAGACACATGCTAGTGAAATGGACACTAGTGGGGCTACAGTAGGGACCCCTATAAATCCTTGTAGGACCCTTGTGGGATAAGGTAGCAAGTCTCTGCTAAGGTTATTAAGGATGGTTTCTCTTTAGGAGTTAGATGGTCAAGGCGAATTGCTAGAAAACCTACTCTAAAAGCAAAACTTATTGATTATTCTAAGAACACTTCAAATGAATCTACCTAGGGGGATGAGGCTAAGGATATGGATGTTCAAGAAATCTCTAAGGATATTGATGGTAAGTAGGAGACTCAAGAAATGGGTGCTACCACTAAGGATGTTGTTGATTCTTCTGATAATGTTGGCAAAGTGGGAGAGATGTTTGTGGAAGAAGCTGATGATGAAATGGACACTGATGCTGGTTTGGGAGCTGAAATTGCGGTTCTGAGGGCTCGCATTGAGAAATTGGAACAGAATCTTTCCACTGTGCTTAGGAATTCTATTTTCCTTAGTATTTTTGTGCTGCAAAACCTGGGGGTTACTGTTATGGTTGACAATGATGATCTTTCTAGGAAATTGGATGACATTATTAAATCTATGGTTAAGTAAGGAGAGAATCTACCTCCTTAGTTTTTACTTTTATATAGATGATACTCTGCTACTCTGTATTTACTTTCTTAGTTTATAGAGGCTAGTTTTGCTGTTTATGCTGGGAAAATAGTATTTGATGTATCTGGTTTAAGGCACTTTTTGTGCTTGTTGCCTTTGTGGCCTCTCTGCTTTTTGTAAGGGTTCGGCCCCTTGTTTAGCCACCTTATATAATCAAAAACATCGTGATCTTAATTTTTTATATAGTGATTTCTGAGACATGTTAACATGAGATTGTCCAGTTAGTTTTGTGTAGATAATAACAATATAGTTGTTGGAGGAAAAGCAAGTTGTTAGAAACGAATGCAAAATGTAATGCATGACTTAAGGTATGTGTTGATCCATTGTCCCTGCATGTTATCTTGAGAAATGTACTTTCTCCCTTCACTAGATTTAAAATCACTAATCTTTCAGGACATGATGATTTTAGAAAACTAAACTCAAGTTTGTCTCATCTCTATAACATGCTTTAAGCATTTCTTAAATTTATAGAAAAATTTCACATTTCTTGCATTTGTTAGATAAATGTTTTTAATTCCTTGGTATTTTCAAGTTTAGAGTTAGTATTATTTTTTTAATAAGGAGCCGTGTCCTTACACATTATAAGCAATCAAGATATTAAGTAAACCACATTGCCAAATAATGTAGGATAATAGATAATCCATGTTACTAAATTCCCTCATGAAACCATCGTAAATACTTTTCATCTCACTTTCCAAAGAAAAGATAAAAATAGTTTTAACCTAAAAGAAAAGTAGCAATGACAAAATTTTGATGTATACCTCAGATTAGTTCCAATCACCACAATTTATCCCAATATTTATTAAACCATTACCTGAAAGCTAAACAGGAATGACAAAATTTTTCCCTACATATTGCAAATTAGCCCCAATTTCCCACATTCATCCCTAATATTTATTAAGCTTCTTCTTCAAGAGTAACTTAGCTTCCAGTTGCTCCTATTTACCCCTGATACATTATTTAATCACATGCTAGCTGAAATCAAAGCAACAATAATGAACTCCTTTTGTTACGATAAGCTAGAATGGTCTTTTTGAATGATAAGTATTATAGGGATGATTATATTTGAAATAAGACAAAATAATATCATGAAATAAACAATCAAGATGATTTGAAGTAGTGTATCTAATTAATCATAACATGAATACATGAAGAGTGACAACTACATACGTACAAAATCACCAATTACTAAATCTTACAACTAGGATTATGTTAACATACAATAGGCAGTCGCGATTAGCTTGGTCAACATCATATGCTCTAATAGTAATAACCATGGCTTTCTAGGGTTTGTTAGGGTTTGGTTTCTTCTTTCTTTTGTCTAATGATGGAGGTTACTGCCTTGGGCAGTACCTCTAGGACCCAGACCTTGGCGAGTGAGGATCCTTCCAAGGGATGGAAAGGGGTTTTGATAGGGAAGAAGAATCTCTCCCCTAAAGGTGCTTCTGGGGTTCTTGTTTAAAAGCAATCGGCGGAGGGTATGGCTCTGGACATACCTGATGATTTGGTCAACAAAATAGTGGCAGCCATGGATTTGGCTCTGGTCGGTAAGTTTTTCTCTCTTCGCCCTAATATTGAGATGGTGCGGAAGTGGGTGTCTAATCGGTGGAGGATCAAAGGCAATGTTTATGTCATTGCTATGGCAAGAGGATTGTTCTTATTTAAATTTACATGTAAGGAGTATATGTTAGTTGTTTTGGTAGGAGGGTCATGGCTTTATGGCACTCATTCACTCACTCTGTGTGTCTGGAAACCTAGATTCGATCCTAGCACAGATTTGAACTGGACTACCCTAGTTTGGGTGAGGCTCCCAGGGTTTCCCTTGGAATATTGGGATGAAAAGATTTTTTCTTCTATTGGTAATACCTTTGGTCAGTATGTGACTTTGGATAACACCACTTAGGCTAAGTCCCATTGTGTGTATGCTGGATTCTATGTTAATGTGGAGATTCACAAAACCCTCCCTATGTCCATAGAGTTAAACTCTAAATACGGGATCTGGACCTAGCCGATTCTCTATGAAAATGCTACTACCTTCTGTCAGATTTGTATGAAGAAGGGCCATTTAATGACCCATTGTAAGTTGAAGCAAATGGAAGAAAATGCTGATCTTAACAAAGAGGGTGATGATAACTCATCAAAAGAAGACATCCCTGACAATCAAGGAATGTGGGTAATGAGGAAAATGTGTTTACAAAAAAATCTACAGAGAGGGATATGGAGATGAGTTCTCAGAAGACTGGCGAGGATGACTACCGACACCTTAATCAACAAGATATTCAGAATCCTCTAGTGCTTGAAGAGGGTGAGATTCATTCCCAGTAGGTGGAGGCTGCTGATGAGGGCGAAGAACCCCCGGTTACTGTTGGTCTGAATGCCCAACTCCTAGAACTAGATTACAATAATAGTTTGTGACCTTCCAACCATCCTCTAAGCAGAAATCTTCTCCTGGTCTAGATAGAACCACAACTGAGAACACAGAGGAGGGATTTTTTGAGAATTAGGTAGCTATTCCTTCCCTGTCCACTGGAATCAAACCTAGTGGTAATGGTAATGACCAAGATGACTGGATTACCCCTAAGAAAAAAATCATAGGACTAAAAAGTTTGTTGATGTTGGAACAGACTCTAGACAAGGAAGACCGACTCTTAGAGAAACAAGGCAAAGAGAGATTGCCAGGGAGATTACCAGTGGTAAGCAAAAAACACTAGAGATCCAATCTCAAAAACCTCCTAAATGAGAATTCTTTCTTGGAACTTGAGGGGCTTCAATAGCCTCACCAAATAGTTCAAAGTGAAAACTGTATTCTAGATCATAAGATAGATATTCTTTTACTTCAAGAAGTTAAGATGAACGAGGAGAACTTTAAGATGATAGCTGATAAAATCTGGCCCAAGGTTGCTTTCTATATTAGCCTGGCTACGGGAGCCTCTAGAGGGATTGTTACCGTGTGGAATGATGCTAAAATTCATAGTACTCTTACTGCTTCTAGTAAACATTTTCTAATTGTCAACTTCTCTTTGCCTTCTTTTAATTGGTCCTTGATTAATATTTATGCCTCGAACACTATGACACTGAGGAAAACCTTGTGGATAGATTTGTCTAATACTCTTTCCACTACCCCTCATTCTCTCTTGATGTGGACTGGAGACTTTAATACTCCCTTATATCCCTCAGAGAAAATTGGGGGTATTCTAGACTATTTTGATAGTATGTTTGATTTTGCGGATTTTACCAATTCCTTTGGGTTGCTGGATGTGGAGCTTCAGAATCAGAAGTTTACCTAGTCTAACAAAAGAAGAGGAGATCAAATGATACAATTTAAATTGGATAGATTTCTTATTTCTAACAATTGGGACAACAACCATAATATGAGTTTGGAGGCCTTACCAAGAACCATGTCTGATCATAGTCCTATTCTATTCAATTGGAAGGAGCAGCGTAAGTGTGGTCCCTTCCCTTTTAGATTCAAAGCTATGTGGATTAAACATAAATATTTTAGAAATCTTGTGGCTCATTGGTGGCAAATTCCAATTCAGTGTACTCCTATGTTCCAGCTAGTCAAGAAGCTCCTTCATATTAAATAAGAGGTTCATGGCTGGAACAAATATAGTTTTGGTAATGTGTTTATTCAGAAGAAAACTATCTCTTGTAGACTAGCTGATCTTCAACATCTTATGGCTCAAGGATTTGTTATTGATGACATTACCTAGGAGGAAAGTAATCTAATTTTTGACTAGAAGAATCTTATGAGTAAAGAAGAATTTTTTTGGAAACAAAAGTCCAAAGTTCAATTGCTCAAAGAAGGGGATTAGAATACTACTTTTTTTCATCTTTTAGCTATGAAGCATAGGAAAGCTAGTTCTATTTCTAAATTATGTTTGGAGGATTGTAATACTATCACTAAGGAAAATGAGATTGTGAATCAAGCTGTGTCATTTTTTTAGAATTTATTGTCGAAACAAGCTAATAATGTTGACAATGGGCAGATTATGGACAAGTTCCTAGATTAAATCCCCTTATTGATTACGGAAGAGGACAACATCGAAATGTTAAATCCAATTTCTAAGGAAGAGGTTTGTGCTGTCTTATTTTCTATGGGTTCTTTCAAAGCTCTAGGCCTTGATGGCTTTCCTCTAATATTCTTTCAGGAATATTGAGATATTGTGGGCTTCAATGTAACTGCTGCTGTTAGGGATTTCTTCAGAAATGGTAAACTTCTCAAGTAGATCAACAATAATTTTATTGTGCTTGTCCCTAAAAATCCTAAGCCTATGCATCTTTCTGATTTCAGACCTATTAGCTTATGTAATACCATCTATAAAATATGTACTAAATTGATTGTTCTGAGGTTTCAGCCTTTTCTAGATAAAATTATTTCCCCTTCTCAGAAAGGCTTTTTCCCTGGTCGTCAAATTCTTGATGTTGTTATTTCCACTCATGAAACAATCCATTCTATGGATAAGAGCAAGATCCTCAGTATGGTTCTAATGTTAGATATCTCTAAGGCCTATGTTAGAGTTTCATGGAAGTTCCTGTTTAAAGTCATTCAAAATTTTGGTTTTAATGATAAAATATCCTTACTCATTCGAGAGGTTGTTTCTACTATTAAATTCTCTGTTTTGGTTAATGGGGTTCCCAAGGGTTTTTTCTCATCCATGAGGGGGATTAGGAAGGGAGATCCTCTTTCACCATCTTTGTTTATCATGATGGCTGAGGCCCTCAGGAGATATGTTCACTCTAAGATTTCCTCTAAGGAGATTGTGGGTATTAAACCTACCTCTTCTCTCCCTCCTATGTTTGTGCAGTAGTTTGTGGATGATACCATCCTCTTTGGTATCTCTTCGGTGGTTGAAGCTCAAAGTTGGAAGAATAATATAGATGACTATGCCAAAGCCTCTGGTCAATACATAAATTTTTAGAAAAGTAATGTGTATTTTTCTAACACTCAGGATGATCTCCAGAGAAAAATTATTAATATTATTGGCTGTGTTGAGGCTGACCTTCTTGTTGTTTATCTTGGGCTCCCTCTCACTGTTAAAAAGGTTTCTCAGGGATTTTGGAATGGAATTCTAGAATGAAATCAAAAGAAGTTGGTTGGCTAGAAGGGGAAGCTCCTCAGTAGTGCTGGTAAATTACAACTTTTATGAGCTTGTTTACAAGGTGCTCCTACTTATTTCCTATCTCTTTTTAAAATGCCTAGGTTTATTGCTGACAAATTGGAGTAGATCCAAAGAAAATTCCTATGGACTAGTGTGGAAGATAAAAATAGAATGTCTTTGGTTAGATGGGAGAAAGTTTCTCTTCCCAAATCTCATGGTGGTCTTAACATTACAACTATTAGGAATATGAATAAAGCCCTCCTTTCCAAAATTAATTGAAATTTGGTCCATAGTCATAAAGAGTGGGTGGCCATTATGCAAGCCAAGTATTTACATGGAAATGATAATCTTAGTTTCCTTCATCAAGAGGGGCTTCCTCAGAGTTCTGTTATTTGGAATAAAATGCTGAAGTCTAGAAGCTTACTCAAATAGGGGCTTAGATGGAAACTAGGGAATGGTAATTCTACCAACTTCTGGGAAGACATTTGGATGGATAATAAGGCCCTTGATACTCAAGGAGATTATGGAGTTGTTGCTGGCATTGCTAAATAGTTTTTTGGGTCCAAAGTTTGTCATTATATTCACAATAACAATGGTATCACGCTCTAGAAAACTCTTCTAGATTGTTGTGCTCAATGCCTTTAGCTCACCCCTAGGATGTGTTCTATTCAATAATTGTTGTTGGGTGTCAGAATTCACCTCTTTCCTAGGGAAGATGAGTTGTATTGGTGGCCGGATAAGAAAGGTCAATTTTCTGTTAACTCTGCTTACCATCTATTGATCCCTGATGTGCATAAAAATGAGCTTTGGAGGAAAGCCTAGAATCATAAACTTATCCTAAAATTAATATGTTTTTGTGGGCTGCTATTCATAACAAGATTTTAACTCAAGACAATTTACAGAGGATGGGATTCACTCTAGTGAATAGGTGTTTTATGTGCCTAGAGAAGGAGGAAACAATCTCTCATTTAATTCTTCACTGTGATTTTGCCAGGGAAATTTGGAATACTATTTTAAGGAACTTCGGCATTCAATGGGTTTGTAATCCTGATGTTAGGGAAGTAATTGCTGATTGGTGACCTACTTTCTCTCATCCTTGGCTTGTTGAGCTTTGGAACCAAACTCTGCCTTGTCTTGGTTGGACATTATGGAAGGAACGAAATAATAGAATATTTAGGGAAGCTGCTAGGGATTCCTCTCAAGTCCTTCAATCTTTTTCCAAGCTCCTCATGGAAAGTGTGATCAACTCCCACATCAAAAATACTGACAAACCACTTACTCAAGAGGAAGAGCAAATTACGATTAATTGGAGAATTCTAAACCAAATCCTAATGTATGATAATTCCAAACAACTGTAGAGATTAAATACCATCTAGATTTCTCCAAGGCCCTATTGGCTCAAACTTAACTTTGATGGAGCCTCTAAGGCTGATGGTAAGGCTAGTGGTGGTGGGATTATCAAGGATGACAAAGGATGGCTAGTTGCTACCTATGCTAGTGGGATAGGTTTTCAAAACAATAATTATGCTGAAGCCTCTGCTCTTTTATGGGGGCTAAAACTGGCTATTTCTCTTGATACTCAATAATTGCATATACAGGGGGATTCTAAATTGATCGTTGATGCAGTTAGTAAAGTGTTGACTTGTGGTTGGAAACTTAAAGATATTATAGTTGATATCCAAATCCTTCTGCAGCAGATTCCTAGAGTTGAAATCTCTCATACATATAGAGAGGGAAATGGGGTTACTGATGACCTTGCTGATTACGGCTAGAAATTTTCAAATTGGCGATGTTGGTGCCAATTTAAAAACATCCCTATAAATATAAGGGATTTGATTGAAAAAGAGCCGACTTGTCAAGAATGACTCATCATGCAAAAAGAGATAGCTTGTTCCGTCAGTTTTTTTGGGCGCTGCTAACGTGTATCTTGAAGTACGAGTTACTTTGTACTTCTTTACTCAATGTCATTCCTACATTATTACTTGCTTGTTTTAAGGCGAGTTGCTTATTTGATAATCATAGTGAATTTATGATTATTATGCTCAAGCATGGGAAGGGCATGCTTCAATTGTTTTTTTGAATGGCAGTTCTGATTAATGATAATTTGTGCAGACTTATTATCATTATTCCTTATCAATCTATTACTGTTACATTTCACAATTACTCTACAAATTTCTAGTTTTGGGGGTTCTGTGTTATTGTGAGGAAGACTAAAATGGGAGGAGATAGGATTTGCAAGGAGCCAATTTCCTATTGTGAATTCAAAGACAATGCTATGGTCTGGCATTACTGTAAGGAAGGTGGTATCAGCCCTTTTCTTGAATGCCTTAATGGATATGATGAAAATTTGTTTGAGCAATTTGCCCGGTCCTGGCAAAACCGCCGTGTTGCTATGGGAAGAATTAGGTTCGAGATTTCTGAGAAAGTTATTGCTATGGCGACTGGTCTATCTACTAAGGGGACCAAGCTGCAAAGGCGGGCAAAAGTGGTGGATCATTCTAACTAGAAGTTGTTCTTGGGGGAGGGAGAAGAACTTGTTCCATACTAGGGAGGGTTTGAATGGGCCAAGCTACCAGAGCTGTGGGATGAAATGTGCTTCCTCATAAAATACTTCACTTTGGAGGGTTGGTTACCAGGTTTTATAATTACCACCTCCCTTTTCTTAATAATTTTAGGTGCAATGCTCATATTAGTTTCCCTTTCTATTTACTGTCATCCCTTGAACATTCAGTCTTTAGGGCTAAAGCTAAAATGGTTAAGAAACCTTTGAAGAAAACCATTCCTTTGCACCAACGTCTTATCCTCTATTTATATAATTTCCATCTTTCTTTGGAGCTGCCTAAGCCTATCCAAACCCACAGTGGTGAGTTTTCTGCCAACCCTGATGATATTTCCATCTCTGAAGAGCCTTGCCCTTCCCCTACTTCTCATAAATTGAACAGGGTTTCTTTTTCTCTATCTAATGAGGAGGCCACCATGGTAACTATTACTCATACTCTGGCCTCTATAGGGAGTGTGAAAAGTAAGAAGAGGAAAATTAGGGAGGTGGAGGAGGATATTATGGGGGAAGCTATGGGGACCTGTTATGCCTTGCACACACGCCCCATTCACGAATGGAGACCCCCTCTTGTGATTTAGCTAGAGAGTCTTTTGATCTTCTGATCTCCTAAGTGATTATGTGGTCAAAAGTGCATTTTGACCTTGATGGGAAGATATTGAAAATCACTTCAAAAATTTGCTAGGATGGATCCTTGTTTTCCCTTTGAGGGCCTTGAAATGACATTTTGCGCTAAATTGACCTTCAACCGACCTTTACGCTAATTTCCTACCTGTCCGACCTGGTGCTAAAAATTGCCTTCGCCGACCTAGCACTAAAATCTCATCGCTCCAACCTTAGCGCTAAATCCTTGTCTGACTGACGTAACACTAAGTCATTTTATTTGCCCTTTGCACTAAAAATTGCCCTATCTAACTTGCGCTGAAAACAGTGATCACTGACTAAGCTGAACAACCCCGAAAGTCCCGCAAGTCAGATGAACCTGATTCCTCTGCTAATTTGTGCAAATCAAACTTCTGAGCCTTGTGCTGAATGTTGCCCCGTCTAACCAGGGGCAAACCCTAAAACTTGCAGACTGTACACCTGTGCATTAATGGCAGATTTAGCTGAGGTTAAATAGAAAATTAACAAGTTTTAAGTCATTTTCAATCATGTTTTGGATGAAATTTTGAGCTCCATCCACCCCCTGCCTACTTGCCCGAGCTCGAACCTGCGACCTCCTGCTCAAACCAAATCCGTGCCATCACTTCAGAAAGGTAGGGTTTCAACCCTAGTTTTCAAGTTTTATTTCTAATACGATTAGGGTTTAGTCTAAATGACATAATTTGTAAAAAAATGAGCTTTTAACCTACGTTTTAGGTTAGGGTTTCCATACCAAAGTTGGAAATTTTTGTTCACAAAACCCTATTGTTAGCTCACTATGGAATTGAATAGGTCACCACATGTTAAGACCAAAATTTAGATGGCTTTGCCCTATGAAGCCCATAGATCTTCGTGGCACTAAGACACGTCCCAACCGACCTACATAACAAAGCATCATTCGGTCAGTCAAAGACCCCCAAAACTTGCACCGAACCCCCAGGGTCACTTAGCACTAAAATCAACCTCTTCCGACCAGCATGCCCAATGCTTTTCTCTGACTTGGTCAGAAGGCCTAAAAAACTTTGCAGGATTTGAAATTACCTTTGCGCTAAAAAATGTCAGTCTGACCATGTGCTAAAAGACCATGTCACCGACTTGGTCGGATGACCCTAATTCTCCCGCAAGGTCGGCGCCATCTGAAAACCCTGTAGGAAAATGATACTAAATTTCAGCACTAAAAATTGCCTTGTTCGACCTACACTATAATACCCTCCTTCCAACCTAGTCAAACACCACCTAAAACCGCGCGGGTTGGACCAAGCCAATTTGCACGCAAGTGCAATAAACAGTTCATCGATAAAACTTTGCGCTAAAATATCAACCGACAAACTTGATAGCCACCAGAGGTCAGAGACCTCCAAATTCTACGTAAATCAGACCTTGCCAAAACCCACGCAAAATCCAAAAGCATGAAGGAAGCAAAACACGAGGTCAGACATGCCAGATTTCCCCTCCGAGGTCGAATGACCTCAAATTTAGCACTTTTTCCTTCTGAGGGCTGGACAACCCTCAAATTAGTGCAAAACTTTGCAAATGACCAAATTTCTTGAAATTTCCAAAGGGAAGATTGTTCAAAATGATGAAATTAATGTTGTAGTGCAGTGTTAATGATAATTTTCATGAATTTTTCTTGCAACATTAAGTATTTGATCGCATGCAGTAATCTTTCAATTAGACTTAGATTTCCTTCAAATGCATGTTAGTAATAAATGGCAGATTTGCATTGATTTATCCAAAGCTTAGGAGTATATTAGGAATTTCTCTAGTATCAAACTTATGAGGTCTGGTCATGCGGACTAAATGACTACTCTGGCACAAGCAATGAAGTACGAGTTCAAAGGAATCCCTCCGGAGACCAAGGTCCACTCTAGATGGAGTAATACTTAGGTCATATAGACCTAGATGACTTCAAACTTAGAGTCTTTGCTCCAAGCCCAACCCCCAGAGCCAGAACACTTAGAGATAGTGGACCTGGACAAGCAGTTGTCTTTCCTACTTCAGTGTAGTGTGTAGAACTGATAGCCACCTGTGTGGATAGATGCAACATTATGTCTAGGCAAATTCAGATAGCAAATACGGATGTCTTAGCTGACTTGACCCCACCTTCTCTGGTAGAAATGTTGGACATCCCCTAGCACAAAGTTGTAACAATGCTAGATAAACAAGGATCAAAGGCAACCTATAATAAGGATGTAGAAGGATGCAGAAAATACATGAATGACTATTGGGTCAAGAGCAAGAAATATGCTCTCATCAAGCTCCCTAGAGTTCTGTATAGGAGTGACTTCCATGAAGAGATCAGGGACATAGTAACTTTTCTAAGCAGAATCTACGGGTTACCAACTACCTCTACCTTCGAGGACTGGATGTTTGTCATAATCTCTAAGATATTGAAGGGAACCAAGTTCCATTGGGCTCAAATCCTCAGTGACAACATCCATGAAGCCTTCAATAACTTCAATGAAAACCACTGCTTTAGATGGACGTCATATGTTGTCTATGCATTGGAAAGAATGAACCATTACGATGGACTATCCAAGATCGGTGAAATTGGGAATGATGAGAAGACACAGATCAAAGTATATGAATACTATCCACAACTAACCTCATCCCAATCATTGATACATTTCAAAAGGGTTAATGATGCATTCACGATGTACATAGCCAGGAAATTGCAGGGTAACACAGCATTGAGGATTTCCACTAAGGCTATGAATGAAATAACTAGATATGACAGGTGGTATATCTAATTTGAAAAGTTTACGTACATAAGGATACAAGGCTTCACTAGAATGGCCTATAGACTTCCTCGGTACCCTAATGATAAGACAGTGCTTCTAGAGATGTCAAGGCAACTGATACCATGTATTGAAAAACTCAAGCACCTGCATAGGCCAAGTGTTCAATTTCCTATCAAATTTGGCAAAGGACTCTATGCATGTCCTTCTTTGGCATCAACGAAACACTTAGATAAAGAGCTTCAACTCTTTAATTTGTACTACTACAATGCAAGGGGTCATTTTGATCCAAACAAAGTGATGGATAGATTTGTAAGTAAGAAGCTCTTTCATAAAGTGCACATTGAAGACTTTTGGGCTAATTGCCCTAATGGTTATGAAATTATGAAGACGGCACATGCAAGGCTGCCCCTGGATTTCATTAAGAGATTTCATATAATGGTAGTCCCTAACCAGTTGCAGGATGATGAAAATGTTATGCTCAGAGGACCATGGGAGGTGTAATACCATCAACCCATTCCACTGCCAAACTAGGCAAATGCAGAAGAGAGTTCCCTAGATGTTGTTATGACAGAATCAATCAGACTGAGTAAGGCTTGGGTCAAATCATAGGTGGCTATTCTGAATGAAGAAGGAGTCCAGCTTACTTACACAACAGTTGAATCAGACAAAGACTCCAGAGGAGAAGAAGATGAACCCATTCAGGTCTTAGATGAGCCAGAGCTAGCTGAAAAATAGAAATCAGATAGTGAGGAGCACACATCTCTAGCAGAGAAGGAAAAGAAGATGAAGAAGCCATCTATAAAGTCCCCTTAGAAGAAGGACTAGTCTCCTTCAACTAGGACTAGAACTTCCAAGAGAAAAGATATGCCAAGTGGTGTAGGAGAGAGCTCCAGGGTTAAGAAAATAAAAGTAAAAGAAGCTAACAAGGAGGATACCACAACTAAAGATGATTCCAATCCTCCAACTGCCCAACCTCTTACACAAAGTGTTGACACTACGGTCTCAACCCTTACTGCTTCTGCTGCCACTCTTGCTTCCATTCGTCCTTCCCCTGTTGTATCCACTTCACCCATAGTCTCAATGTCCATGATTTAAGAAAGATCTTCTACCACCTCTCCAGCCTCTACCATCACCACCACCTCTTGTTCACTGGCAGTTTCTTCTAGTGACTCTAGCAGCCCTATTTCCTCCACTCTTGCCATCACATATCCTTCCACCACATCTACACCTTCTTCTCCTTTACCATTGCCTCCTATTTCCACCATCCTTTCACCACCTCTTCCTCTACCTTCACCACCTTTTTCTTCACCCCTTGTCATTTCTTCTTCCTTATCACCAATCTTGACTAGCCTGACCCAGGTCAGTTCACCTTGCTTGACCATCTCTTCTGTTGTCCCCATTTCACAAAAGCCAGCTGATTTATTGGTAGTGCCCCTATTGCTCAGGATTGAGAAAGTGTGTGCGGAATTAGGATTACAAGAGCCTAAGGCAGCAGTTGAAGAGGAAAAGGAGATATTGACTGAAGTAAACAATGAAAGGCTCCATGAACCTTGAACTGATGTAGAAATTATTGACATATCGGATAGTCCCCTGGGAAAAGATCCAACAGAGGAATTTTTGAAGATTGCACAGGGGAATATAGTTATAAATCTGAAGAACTTGGCACAAGAAGAAGAGGAGAAAAAAGAGAAAAGTCCAGAGAAGGATGAAGATCAAGAACAAGAATCATCTAAAGAGTTGGCTATATCTGATAAAGAGGGAGCTTTAGAATTAAACAAGTCTTCTACTCCCGAGTGGCTGCAAGACAGAATGGCATACTTTGAACCATAGATAGAAGTATTGCAGCTTGACCTAAGCACTATCCTGTCACAAGATCATAAGCCTCAGAAGCGAAAAAGGGCTAAGATCCAATCAAGGATTTATAAAGATGAATCAGGATCAAGGATAGCGGAGGTAGCAGTCCCGCCAGCTGACAAAGCAAGAGACCAAGTTAGGGTAGAAGATTATGTCATATCTACAATTGATTTAGGTCCAACCACTCGTGCTCAAAGAGTGGATGATTTAAAAGGCTCAGTTACATCAATTTTGGAGCAGTTGGATAAGGATGAAATGTCTAAGCAAGACTTGAAACAGAAGAATGAAGAATTGAGGGCATGTCTTCAATTTTTGGTAAAACCAATGGATGCAGAAGGTGATATAAGGACAATACCTACTTTTCTATCCACTGACAAAATGGGTAAATTGGGTGAGGTAAGATCTAAGTCCCAAGGTACAAAAAATTGCTTGATAAAGGTTTTTGAAATGGGATGTGAAGCCATAAGTGCCTTTGCTCAAGCTCACCAAAAAATGGTTGATTTGCACAAGAGATGGAAAGACTTGTGGGAAGAATGTGATTTTTTTGACAAGTATTATTCCCACATGTATCCCCGTATCAAAGGTATTAGAGAATTGCTAGCTCAGACCTTAGTTACAGAGAACATTTTGACTAGAGATAAGCTACCAAAGGCTGTTGAATGCTATCAAAAGTTACTTTTGAGAAAATAGACCTTTGAGCATATAAAGGAAGCATTCAAACTAGCTAATGAAGAATTGAGATCAATTATATATGACATCAGTGACTCATTGAGGGACTGTAGAGAAGAGTACTATGATGATTATGCCCCATTTGATGTCAAAAAATGCAAGAACAAGTTGCATAAAATAATTTTTGAAGATGACACGCTCAACATGGAGGAATGGTTGGATAAGGCAAGTGACCTCAAAGTTGAATTCAAAGCATTTCAGAAGGCAGGGGCAGAAATAGAAAGAATATATGGCAAATTCAGTCAGGAGGTGGAAGTGTTTGATTACAGGATACATCAGTTGAAGGATCCAGACCCATCTAACATTAATCCTGCACTTGATGCCTAGTTGACTTATCGCAACAAGCTAGCCAGCGAAGACAGTATTGACTTAGATAAAGAGTCTTGATGTTATTTTGAATATTCTAATGATACAATCTCATCACAATTGTAAATTTGTTATATTTGGACATGTGACTCTATTTTGTCTTTTTTCTTGCTTCCAAAATGAGCTTTTCCACTAATATACTAAGTTGGCTAGTCAAAATGACTAGATTCAATGTATCTGGGACTATTTTTTCATCTTTTTCATAGAGGACAAAATGTAATCTGAGAATTGATGTGAGCTACTATTGATGTAATCTGGACTGTCAGTGTTGTGTTAATCTCCACCGTTCATTTAAAAACTAGTTTATACTACTTTCTATATAAAGTACTACCAATTCCACTATTTGTAAGAGAGAATTTGATACCAAATTGTTGACTTTATGCCATTTGAGCTAATACAAAGCAAGTTTCTGCAGTAAATCTGAGAATTTGTGTCTTGTGTTGATTCATCTTTTGGTTTTCATGGTTCGCATCTTGCTCTCCTAGTGTTAGATTAGTTGTGCTTTCATAATATTCATAGTTTGCTGAAGTATTTGATGAACATTCTGAGTCCATACTTTTAGTTGTTTACTAATGGTAAATAGCTATGTAAAGTTAGTCTGGGCTGATTATCTGTGCTAAAGTTCAATTGTATTTCACAAGTTAAGTTATGCTGTCCATTGGGTATTTAACAAATGAATGCAATCTAAAAATCTGTTGACCTCCATTGAAGATAGCACCATTTTCTGCAGCACTGTAACATTCATTTAAGTTTGGTAACTTAGGAAGTTGGTTCAAATTTTTGGAATGTTTGTCTACTGAAGATAACCATAGCATTGTGAATGTCATTTAGGACCTCTCTAAAACCTTAACCTTTTGCCTTTTCTTTTAAATCACTATTAGTTGTTAAATTAAGAATCTCAGCAGCATTTTGTCTTGTTTATCAGCTGAAAATCATAATAGGGTTTATGTGTATTTGCTGCCCCTAACCTGAAGATTTGTAGATTGCATGTAAGACCCCTTGTAGGAACAACTAGAATATACCAACTGAGAAATTCCAAGCAAGCTAAGACCTAGCTATATTATCCTTGGAGTAGTCTTACTTAGGGTAAGATACTTTTCAAGAGAGGTGTGAAACCAACAATCACATCTGCGTTGTTGCATGCTAAAACCACCATCAACAGAATTGGTGCTAGAGGGAGGGCCCCTATTTTCCTACTCTGCTAATAATTAACAAGTCTGGGGACTAGATAGAGACACACTAGATCTAACTCATCTAGAAAAGAGCTGCTATCCCTAGCAGAATTCAGATGAACAAGAAGGGATCAAGGAATACCCAGAGCCCCTCGACCTTAGTCAACCCCTAGGAATACTACTGCAGCTCCCATTAATCCTCCTGCCATGGCTTTCTTTGCAGGAAATCACCAGTCCCCTTTTCTGTTTAATGATTACCATGACATGCCAAAGAACCTGGATAAGTTCTGTTTGAAGTTCAGAGTACATGATCCTGATAGGACTACAGACGAACATATTAGGATCTTTGAAGCTAATATGTTTATGTTGCAAGTGCAGTACAAGGACGTGATATGCTGACTATTCCCTTATTCTTTACATGAAGAAGCTTATTACTGGTTTGCCAACCTCCCTGTAGCATCCATAAATTCGTGGGTGAACCTAAAGACTACTTTTCTAGATAGGTTTTGTATGTCTACTACCCCAGCTGATCTCTATCGGTCTTTTGTGGAGATTCGTTGGGAGGAAGGTGAGATGATAAGTTCTTTCAACAACAGATTCTAGAAAGCTTACAGTCATTTTCAGACTCCTTATGCTATAGATCAGACTGCTTCCCTACCTATCTACTATGCGGCTCTAGATAAGCTTACCTCCATGTTTTCAAGGAGAGCTAACCCAATCCCTACCACTTTGGCTCAAGCATATTCTGCTGCTGTCGATGTAAGTACCCAGCTAGGGCAAACAGCCTCTGGTCCACTAAATCATATGGGACCTGTTGCCATGAAAAATCAAATACCCATGATAAATCATGCATTGGCCAATCATACTCCTATAATGAACCCAATTCCAAACCCAGCTACAACACAATCCTTAGTAATCGACCCAGGTAACCCAGTAGCTGAAATGCCTCCAACACAAATACCTTTCCTACAGTCTTCAGAAGCAGCCAAGACCAAAGAAGATAGAGATGACATCAGAGAACTAGTTGAACAGATGAAGAAGCTCACTACTAAAGTTACTCACCTTAAGAACCAGAATGCTTACCTACAGTAGAGGGAACATAATTAGCAACATTCCCAGAATCAGCAGTACTCCCAGAACCAAAGATAGAATCAGTTCCAAAATTAGAATCAGTACCAAAATCAAAACTTTCAGCAGTGAACAAATCGATCCTGGAACACCAGGCTAAATAATGGAGGGGTACCTTCACCCTTGGAGAATCAAAATAATGATGCCAGACCCCCAGGATGCATGATGTTGGCTGAAGCTACTTTATCTACTTGGTGTAGATTACACAACACAAATGCTCACTCTGAACTAGACTATTCATAATTCTAGATTGCATCCAATATCTTTCAGATGGATATCGAAAATGCTGAAAATCAGGAGACTCTACCAACCGGGTATGAAATTATTCCTTCACAAAGGTATGATGCTGCCCTAGTTCTTGATAGTTATACATTTCCATTCCAAGACGATGATCAGCCTAAGGAAGAAGAGTCTGAAGAGGTTAATGCATATCACCAATACAATAAGACTCCTTACAACTTGAGAAGTAGTAAGCCCAAAGGTCCTTTCACCACCTCTATCCCTCTGAATAGCTATCAGATTCCACCTGACCCAAAAGCTACCAATAATCCTGAACCATCGAATATTCCCCATCAATTAGTATACCAGGGTACTACTGCAGAAAACTCCCAACGATCTGACATAACAAAAATGGGATAGTATGTAGCTGAGGAACTTAAGAAAATGAAGGTCAGTCTTTCTATGTATGAATTTCTTAAGATACCTGAGGTCAGGACATCTTTCTTTCAAGACCTAAGTACTAGAACCAAGACTGATTATATACCAAAGGAGAATAGCACTAAAGATAGCACTGATAAGGGGAAGGAAAGAATATATGTGACTGATGTAGAGCAGAAGATGACCTTGTATAAGGATAAGAGGAAAGTCCCCCTTTCTTCTTAACACTTAGGATATTCAATAGGAACCTTCATAACTGCTTAGTGGATTCTGGTACTTCCATGAATGTAATACCACTGTCAGTTTGTAAGGTACTCAGACTCACTCCAGCTAAATCATCCCAGAAAGTGACACAATTGGATAAGACTGAAGTAAATGTAGTAGGAGAATTGAACAGGATACACATGCAACTTGCTTCCGACCCTACGATACACCAATATATTGATATTCAATTGGTGGACATTCTTGATCAGTATGGCATGCTTCTGAGCAGAGATTGGTCTAGAACTCTGAATGGTTACATGGCAACTGACTTTTCCCACATGTGGTTACCATGGAAGGGATTGGCTAATTAGATACAGATTGAAAGAGAGCCCAAGATGAAGCATATGATCACGAAATACAATCAACCAAATGAGATTCTATTCTCAGAGGTTGATTTGGGAGTCTATCTTTCACACAATAGTCAGTCAGAAGAAGTCCTTATGCTAAGTTGTTTAAGACCCTCTAAACCTCTCATGGAAAATATAGGAGTATATATTGAATCATATGAAGGAGACACTTCAGACGAAGATGAACCTAGGGTGTTTGAAGGATTTCGTGATTTTGTGGCTAGATTTGTGCAAGATCAGATTGCTGTTGGAAAACAAATTTAAATGGAAGAACTATTATTGCCCAACTGGTGACGTATACAAGATGCATCTCATTCTAAATTTACTTGCCAGTTGTGTCAAGAGGCGATCAAACAAGTGCAAAGACAGTTGAAGATCCTGATAATCCCAAAGGAGGAACCAATTGTTAAAAAAAGACAGAGCCAATTGTTGAAAAGAAAGAAGAATCTAAACTTCTGCCTGATCAGGAGAAGTCTGGAAAATAGAAGGATGACAGCAAAGATTTTCTCTTATGGATCTTAAGGTTTGATGGTTCAAAATGTAGACAAGACTCTAGTGCTGGGGTCGAATTGATTAGCCCCACTGGGAGTTCATTTTTAGCATCACAAAGGCTGTAGTTCCCATGCACAAATAACGTCACAAAATATGAAGCATTGGTGCAAGGATTGTTGCTAGCATTACAGAAAAAGGTCAGAATTGTCCAGGTGTTTGGTGATTCTGAGTTAGTGGTGAAACAGGTGAGAAAATAGTACTCTTGTAATGATAAGAGATTGAATAGGTATAGGAACAGAGTCTGGGATTTGATTGAGTGCTTTGATGGTTTTAATATCCAAGTCATTCCCAGAAGACAGAATCATGTTGCAAATGCTCTAGCTCAAACAACAAGTACATTAGAGCCAACCTCCATGGCAGGACTAAAAAGGTTTTCTGTTGAGTTTGTTGCTACTCCATCCATACTTGATAATGTTACCAATTTCCAATTTTTTCAAGATGATCAACACATCATTAATTTCCTTACTTCATCAAATGTGTTTACTGCCCAAATAATAGATGAAGATGAGATGGAACCTATTGAAATGGATCTGGAAGGGGTATTAAACTTGAAAACCAATAGGATCCCTAGAGGAATGGTAGAATTGGAAAGATTGTTTGATGCAAATAATTTAGGGACTCAGAGGAAAGGAGAATCCCCAGGAGGAAAGTGTGACCCATTCAACTTGGGGACAAAAGAAAATGTGAAAAATGTGTTCATTGGGAAAGCTAGTACTAAAGAAGAGAGGATGGAAATCATACATGCATTAAGAGATTACCATGAAGTTATAGCTTGGAGTTATGAAGATCTAAAGACTTACAACACCTCGACTATCACCCACACCATCCCACTGAAACTAGGAGCTAAGCCTTTCAGACAAAGGCAGAGACCAGTGAACGCTTTGCTAGAACCACTAATTTTCAAAGAAGTTCAGAAGCTGCTATCAGCCAGGATAATATTTCCAGTCAGACATTCTACATGGGTAGCAAATTTGGTCCCGGTCTACAAGAAGAATGGAGAAATTAGGCTTTGTGTTGATTTCCGTAATTTGAACAGAGCATCTAAAAAGGATAATTACTCGCTGCCCTCATTGGATGAAGTATTACAGATTGTTAATGGGTCCTAGATGACGTCATTCTTGGATGGGTATTTTGGTTATAACTAGGTGATGGTCGAATATGAAGACAGATTGAAAACATCCTTCACCTGTAAATGGGGCATCTATGCTTACCACCGAATGCCATTTGGTTTAATAAACGCTGGCACAACTTTTCAGCGTGCAATGGATGTTGCTTTTAAAGGGTTGGTTGGAAAATGTATTATCATTTACATGGATGACCTAACAGCATTTTCGAAGAAGTGAGAGGATCATGTGGCAGATCTAAGGAAAGTGTTGCAGTGATGCAAGGATTATGGTATATCACTCAACCCCAAGAAGTGCATTTTTGGAGTAACTGAAGGAAAGTTGTTGGGACACATAATATCTAAGCAAGTAATATCTATCGATCTAGACTAGATCCAAGCAATACTCAAAATACCTCCCCGAGCCAGCAAGAAAGAACTCAAGTCATATTTTGGTAAAATCAACTTTGTACGTAAATTCATTACAGGGTTTGCTGAGATTGTTCAACCCCTTAACGCCATGCTAAAGAAAGATGCTAAAATAGACTGGACTCTAGAGGCTAAGGCTACCTTCATAGAAATTAAACAAGCTATATCCAATGCACCTGTCTTGGTAAGTCCTAATTACACTTTGCCATTCCATATATATTTGTTTGCTTCAGAGCATACTTACGCTGCAATGTTGACATAGAAGAGGTCAATTGACGATGAAAGGCCCATTGCTTTCATGAGCACTCCAATAAAAGACACAGAACTAAGGTATTCAAATGTGGAAAAATAGGCATACGCTCTCGTAAAGGCAGTTAAGAAATTCTATCATTACATCCTAAGAAGTCAAGTAATTGCCATAGTCCCAGATGCAACAGTTAAAGCATTACTGATGCAGAGTGAATTAGGAGAAAGAAGAGGGAAGTGGGTCACCATACTGCAGGAGTTTGACATAGATATTCAGCCTAGGAAATTGGTAAGAGGCCAAGCCTTGACTAGAACAATGGCCAAAGTGGGGCCAGACCTGGTTTCTCAACAATACCTGTTAGAAGATGTTTCAAAAGATGGATGGTACAGAGATATCATATTCTATTTACTCAATCAGCGCTGCCCACTGCAGCTAAATTCAGTGCAAAGGAGAGCTCTCAAGCTTAAAAGTAGCAGTTACATGATAAAAGGATCAGTCCTTCACAAGAAGAATCATGAAGGTATTTATCTAAGGTGTTTGGACAAATCAAAGGTTGATCAGGTGCTAAACAGTTTTCATGAGAGGTTTGGGATAGGTCATGGGTCAGCACACTCAACAATAAATCAGGTTCTTTGTGGCAAGTATTACTGGCCAACTTTGTTCAAGATGCATATTCACATGTAAGAACCTGTCACATATGCCAGACCGCTGCGCATAGAGAATGACATGCAGCCATGCCTTTGCAACCCGTAGTAGAGGTACGACCATTTTCTCAATGGGGTCTCAATTTTATCAGTATGATCAATCCGTCCTCCTCTACAGGCCACAGGTATATTCTAATCGCATTGATTACTACACTCAATGGTCTAAGGCAATAGCTTATAAGCAATGCACCATAGAGGTAGTTATTGAATTTGTTGAAAAGCATATTATCACTAGATTTGGTTGTCCATTTGCTTTAGTGTTTGATAATGGCTCTGCCTTTTCATCATTACATTTTTCTAACTGGGCATTCGATTATGGGATTACTCTGAAGTTCTCTTCCAATTATTATCCACAAGGGAATGGGGTAGCCAAATCAACAAAAAAAACTTACTTGAGGTCATTAAGAAAATTTTGGACAAAAACCCTAGAGATTGGCATACTTAGCTTAGGTTCACCTTATAGGCTAATAGAATCTGACACAAAGCGGCCGTGAACACATCTCCTTATCATTTGGTCTATGGGATTGAACCTATATTTCCTATTCATTTGAGAATCCCAGTACTTCAATTCATGCAAGACTACCTTGAAACTGATGATCAACTGTCCTCAAGGTTGGCCCAATTGTTACACCTTGAAGAGAAATGCAATGCTGCCATAGAAAACTTTGCCAAACATCAGGGAGTCGTAAAATGGTGGTTCGATAAAAGAGCCAAGGTTAAAGCCTTTCGCATTTCAGATTTGGTCCTATATTGGGACAAGGCACATGAGAAGAAGGGATATCATGGTAAGTTTGACAAATTTTGGTTGGGTCCCTACCAGATCTATGAGATCCTTGGAGATAATACGTATCAACTCAAGAGCCTTACTAATGAGGAGCTGCCACTGCCTATCAATGGCCAGTTCCTAAAGCACTACTTTCAGGTCTGAGAGGTAGTCATGCCTCATTTTAGTGTACATTGTTAGGGGTTTGTTTCCTTTGGTTAGTTTAGGTTGCCGTTAGTTTAGTTTTCTTTCCTACTTTTGCTTTCCTTAGGTGTTGGGTGCTTTGCTTAGTTTAGTTGTCCTTTTGTTTTTGCCTGCTGCGCTTGCTTTTTCGCGGGGTCACTGTTTCTAAAATGATGGCAATTGTGCAGATCTGTAAATGCTTCCTTGATGAGTGAATAATTGTGACTCTTTCTTTGAGAAGCTAAGGTTTCCACCTATTCTTTTCTGTGGATTATGTTGTTAGGCCAAGGGGTATGGTGTCTATTCATTGAAAATGAGTTATTAGTCGGTGCTCCTGAAGTATTTTCTAACCATATATCTTCTACACTTTAAAAATCCTGAAGGAGCTAGGCCAGTCTAGGTGATCTTGTGTCAAGTGAAAAGGACTGATTTCCCCTTCTACCACAAGCACTACCAATCGAAGAGAAAGGCAGGTGACAGTAAGTGTTACTAGCCTACATCAGGTAAAAATAAAAGGTGTTTCTCAACACCAGACCCATTACAGTGCAAATAAAGAAACTACCAAATTGCAAAATTCTTACAAAGAACACTACCAAAAAAGATTGGCATCAAATATCATTATACTAGCAAACTTGACTGATCATCAATCTGGTCCAAGGCTCAACAATACTTCAAAATTCAAGCATTTCTAGTGGTAGAATGATCTCAGCCTTCTAGCTTGCCTCAGGGGATCCCATGTGAACTTAGTTTCAGAAGGATGGGAATGAATACAACTGCACACACTCAGGTTTTTAGAATGTGGATGGTTGCATTGGTCAGGTTATTTGATATGATACCTTGCCTTTTCATTTAAATATGTGGGGAACATAGAGATTCTAGGTTCAACCTGAACGTTTATCATCGAAATGCTCGGGAGCATTTCCCAGCAGAGTCGCCATTTGTTGTGCCTTGCACACATGCCCCATTCACAAATGGAGACCCCCTCTTGTGATTTGGCTAGAGAGTCATTTGATCTTCTGATCTCCTAAGTGATTATGTGGTCAAAAGTGCATTTTGACCTTGATGGAAAGATGATATTAAAAATCACTTCAAAAATTTGCTGTGAATGGGAAAATTAGATTGATCAATTAAGATAGTAAAACCCAAACATCAATGAAATATGTGAATAACAAGAATAAACAAATGAAAGCATAAAACTTACAAACTTGTTACCCTCTGGCTTCCATTGGTTGCCTATTCTTTTTTGATCTTGAATGATGAAGGTTGGCCCTCAGGGATCTTGCTTCCTTGCTTCGATTCGTCAAGATGACAAGGAGAAATGGCTATGATACTTTGTGTGATTGAAGATGATCTTCAACACACTAATGATGGATGATATGGGATGGCTAGGATGATTTCAGCATTACAATGGTATGAAGAAGAGAATTGAGAAGAAGAAGAAGATTCCCTAGAGGAATTTGGGCATTATGAGGATGCCAGAAGAAGTCTCTCCAATTGCTTAGAAGAGAGTTCTATTTATAGATTTTCTAAAAATAGAATGGAGGGTGAGGATCAACTGATGAGATCAATGGCTCTCATTTTTTGTGAATCTTTAATTCATAATGGATGAAATAAAAATTCAGAGTGGAGGATAGTGAGTTATGACAATTGAATTAAGAATCCATGGTGGAGGATAGTGAGTTATGACAATTGAATTAAGAATTCAATAGTGGAGAATAATGGGGAACAATTGAATTATGAATTCAATGAGTGGAGAATAATGGGGAATAATTGAATTGAAAATTCAATTGGTGGAGAATAATGGGGAACAATTGAATTGAAAATTCAATTGGTGGAGGATAGTGGGGAACAATTGAATTAAAAATTCCATTGGTAGATTTTGGAGGATATTAGCTAATTAAATATTAAGAATATTTAATTATATGTGCAACATGGTGAGGTGGAAGAGATGAGGTGGAAAGAGGTGGATTTATGATTTGAGACATTAGAAGAATTTAGGGATTTTAATTAAATAAAATGATTTCATTTAATTATAGGATAATGAACCAATCAAATAAATTTTGAATATTTATTTAAGTGACAGAAGAAAATAAGAATTAAGATAAATATCAAAATATTTACTTAATTCAATCTAAGCCAATTTTAGGTGTCTACATCTGCTAGAATGGATCCTTGTTTTCCCTTTGAGGGCCTTGAAATGACATTTTGTGTTGAATTGACCTTCAATCAACCTTTGCACTAATCTCCTACCTGTCGGACCTGGCGTTAAAAACTGCCTGCTCTGACCTAGTGCTAAAATCTCATCGCCCTGACCTTAGCACTAAATCCTTGTCTGATTGACCTAATGCTAAGTCATTGTATCTGCCTTTTGCACTAAAAATTGGCCTGTCTAACTTGCGCTAAAAACAGTGATCACCAACTAAGCCAGACAACCCCGAAAGGCCCGCAAGTCGAATGAACCTGATTCCTCCACTAATTTGTGCAAACCAAACTTCCAAGCCTTGTGTTGAATGTTGCCCCGTCTAACCAAGTCTGACATACCAAAATTTTCCGCCAGGTCCAAGCTCAAGAGAATCCGCGCAAACCCTAAAACTTGTAGACAGTACACCTACACATTAATGACAGGTTTAGCCGAGGTTAAATAGAAAATTAACAAGTTTAAGTCATTTTCAATCACATTTGGGATGAAATTTTGAGCTCTGTCCACCCCCTGCCTACTCACCTGAGCTCAAACCCACAACCTCCTGCTTAAACCAAATCTGCGCCATCACTTCAGCAAGGTAGGGTTTCAACCCTTAGTTTTCAAGTTTTGTTTCTAATACAATTAGGGTTTAGTCTAAATAATGTAATTTGTTAAAAATGAGTGTTTAACCTACGTTTTAGGTTAGGGTTTCCGTACCAAAGTTGGAAATTTCTATTCACAGAACCCTACTGTTAGCTCACTGTGGAATTGAATAGGTCACCGTATGTTAAGACCAAAATTTAGATGGCTTTGCCCTATGAAGCCCACAGATCTTCATGGTACTAAAACACGTCCCAACCGACCTGTATAACAAAGCATCATTCGGTTGGTCGAAGACCCCCAAAACTCACGTTGAACCCCCAAGGTCACTTAGCGCTAAAATCGACCTCTTCTGACCAATGTACCCAATGCTTTTCTCTGACTTGGTTGGAAGGCCTAAAAAACTCCATAGGATCTGAAATTACCTTTGCCCTAAAAAACGTCAGTCTGACCATGTGCTAAAAGACCATGTCACCGACTTCGTCAGATGACCCTAATTCTCCCGCAAGGTCAGCACCATCTAAAAACCCCGCTGGAAAATGATACTCAATTTTGGTGCTAAAAATTGCCTTGTCTGACCTGCGCTATAATACCCTCCTTTCGACCTAGTTAGACGCCGCCTAAAACCGCATGGGTCAGACCAAGCCGATTCCCATGAAAGTACAATAAATAGTTCATCTATAAAACTTTATGCTAAAATATCAACCAATCGACTTGACAGCCACCAAAGGTCAGAGACCTCCAAATTCTACTCAAGTTGGACCTTGCCAAAAACCACAGAAAACCTAAATGCATGAAGGAAGCAAAACATGAGGTTAGACATGCTCGATTTCCCCGCCGAGGTCAGATGACCTCAAATTTAGTGCTTTTCCTTCTGAGGGTCAGACAACCCTCAAATTAGCGTAAAACCTTGCAAATGACTAAATTTCTTAAAATTTCCAAAGGGAAGATTGTTCAAAATGATGAAATTAATGTTGTAGTGCAGTGTTAATGATAATTTTCATGAATTTTTCTTGCAACATTAAGTATTTGATTACAGTATTCTTTCAATTAGACTTAGATTTCCTTTAAATGCATGTTAGTAATAAATGGAAGATTTGCATTGATTTATCCAAAGCTTAGGAGTATGTTAGGAATTTCTCTGGTATCAAACTTATGAGGTCCGGTCATGTAGACTAAATGACTACTCAGGCATAAGCAATGAAGTACGAGTTCAAAGGAATCCCTCTGGAGACCAAGGTCCACTCCGGATGGAGTAATGTTGGGGACACAGACTTAGGTCATATAGACCTAGATGACTTCAGACTCAGAGTCTTTGGTCCAAGCCCAACCCCCAGAGCCAGAATACTTAGAGATAGTGGACTTGGAGAAGCAGCTGCCTTTCCTACTTCAGTGCAGTGTGTAGAACTGCTAGCCACTTGTGCGGACATATACAACATTATGTCTAGGCAAATTCAGACAGCAAATGGGGATGTCTTAGTTGACTTGACCCCACCTTCTCTGGCAGAAATGTTGGACATCCCCTAGCACAAAGTTGTAACAATGCCAGATAAACAAGGATCAAAGGCAACCTATAACAAGGATGTAGAAGGATGCAAAAAATACATGAATGACCATTGGGTCAAGAGCAGGAAATCTACTCTCATCAAGCTCCCTAGAGTACTATATAGGAGTGACTTCCATGATGAGATCGGGGACATAATAACCTTTCTAAGTAGAATCTACGGGTTACCAAATACCTCTACCTTTAAGGACTAGATGTTTGTCATAATCTTTGAGATATTGAAGGGAACCAAGTTCCATTGGGCTCAAATCCTTAGTGACAACATTCATGAAGCCTTCAGCAACTTCAATGAAAACCACTACTTCAGATGGACGTCCTATGTTGTCTATGCACTGGCAGGAATGAACCATTACGATGGACTGTCCAAGATCGGTGAAGTTGGGAATTATGAGAATACACAGATCAAAGTATATGATTGCTATCCACAACTTACCTCATCCCAATCATTGATACATTTCAAAAGGGTTAATGATGCATTCACGATGTACATAGCTAGGAAATTGTAGGGTAACACAGCATTGAGGATTTCCACCGAGGCTATGAATGAAATAACCAGATATGGCAGGTGGTATATCCAATTTGAGAATTTTACATACATAAGGATACAAGGCTTCACTAGAATGGCCTATAGACTTCCTCGGTACCCTGATGATAAGACAGTGCTTCTAGAGCTGTCAAGGCAACTGATACCTTGTGCTGAAGAACTCAAGCACCTACATAGGCCAAGTGTTCAATTTCCTATCAAATTTGGCAAAGGACTCTATGCATGTCCTTCTCTGGCATCAGTGGAACACTCAAATAAAGAGCTTCAACTCTTTAATTTGCACTACTGCAATGCAAGGGGTCATTTTGATCCAAACAAAGTGATGGAGAGATTTGTAAGTAAGAAGCTCTTTCATAAAGTGTACATTGAAGACTTTTGGGCTAATTGCCCTGATGATTATGAAATTATGAGGAAGGCACATGCAAGGCTGCCCCTAGATTTCATTAAGAGATTTCATATAATGGTAGTCCCTAACCAGTTGTAGGATGATGAAAATGTTATGCTCAGAGGATGATGGGAGGCGCAATACCATCAACCCATTGCACTGCCAAACTAGGCAAATGCAGAAGAGAGTTCCTTAGATGTTGTTATGAGGGAATCAATCATATTGAGTGAGGCTTGGGTTAGATCATAGGTGGTTGTTCCGAATGAACAAGGAGTCCAGCTTACTTACACAGTAGTTGAATCAGACAAAGACTCCGGAGGAGAAGAAGATGAACCCATTCAGGTCTTGGATGAGCCAGAGCCAGCTGAAAAATAGAAATTAGATAGTGAGGACCACAGATCTCTGGCAGAGAAGACAAAGAAGATGAAGAAGCCATCTACAAAGTCTCCTAAGAAGAAGGACCAGCCTCCTTCAACCAGGACTAGAACTTCCAAGAGAAAAGATATGCCAAGTGGTGCAGGAGAGAGCTCCAGAGTTAAGAAAATAAAAGTGAAAGAAGTTAACAAGGAGGCTACGACAACTAAAGATGATTCCAATCCTCCAACTGCCCAACCTCCTACACAAAGTGTTGACACTATGGTCTCAACCCCTACTACTTCTGCTGCCACTCTTGCTTCCATTCCTCCTTCCTCTGCTACATCCACTTCACCCATAGTCTCGATGTCTGTGATTCAAGAAACATCTTCTACCACCTCTCCAGCCTCTACCATCACCTCCACCTCTTGTTCACTGGCAGTTTCTTCTAGTGACTCTAGCAGCCTTATTTCCTCCACTCTTGCCATCACATATCCTTCCACCACATCTACACCTTCTTCTTCTTTACCATTGCCTCCTATTTCCACCATCGTTTCACCACCTCTTCCTCTACCTTCACCACCTTTTTCTTCACCCCTTGTCATTTCTTCTTCCTTATCACCAATCTTGACTAGCCTGACCCAGGTCAGTTCACCTTCCTTGACCATCTCTTCTGCTGTCCCCATTTCACAAATGCTAGCTGATTCATTGGTAGTGCCCCTATTGCCCAGGATTGAGATAGTGTGTGTGGAATTAGGATTACAGGAGCCTAAGGCAGTAGTTGAAGAGGACAAGGAGATATTGACTGAAGTAAACAATGAAAGCCTTCATGAACCTTCAACTGATGTAGAAATTATTGACATATCGGATAGTCCCCTAGAAAAAGATCCAATAGAGGAAGTTTTGAAGATTGTACAGGAGAATGTAGTTATAAATCTGAAGAACTTGGCACAAGAAGAGGAGAAAAAAGAGAAAAGTCTAGAGAAGGATGAAGAGCAAGAATAAGAATCATCTAAAGAGTTGGTTGTATCTGATAAAGATGGAGCTTCGAAATTAAACTAGTCTTTTGCTCCTGAGTGGTTGCAAGATAGAATGGCATACCTTGAACCACAGATAGAAGTAATGTAGCTTGACCTAAGCACTATCCTATCACAAGATCAGAAGCCTCAGAAGTGAAAAAGGGCTAAGATCCAATCGAGGATTTATAAAAATGAATTAGGATCAAGGATAGCAGAGGTGGCAATCCCGCCAACTAACAAAGCAAGAGAGCAAGTCATGGTAGAAGATTATATCATATCTATAGTTGATTTAGATCCAACCACTCATGCTCAAAGAGTGGATGATTTCAAAGGCTTAGTTACATCAATTTTGGAGCAGTTGGATAAGGATGAAATGTCTAAGAAAGACTTGAAACAATAGAACGAAGAACTGAGGGCATGTCTTCAATTTTTGGTAAAACCAGTGGATGCAGGAGGTGATATAAGGACAATACCTACTTTCCTATCCATTAACGAAATGGATAAATTGGACGAGGTAAGATCTAAGTCCCAAGGCAAAGAAAATTGCTTGATAAAGGTTTTTGAAATGGGATGTAAAGCCATAAGCACCTCTGCTCAAGCTCACCAAAAAATGGTTGATTTGCACAAGAGATGAAAATACTTGTGAGAAGAATGTGATTCTTTTGATGAGTATTATTCCCACATGTATCCCTGAATCAAAGGTATTAGAGAATTGCCAGCTCAGACCTTAGTTATAGAAAACATTTTGACTAGAGATAGGCTACCAAAAGCTATTGAATGGTATCAACAGTTACTTTTGAGAAAAGAGACCTTTGAGCATATAAAGGAAGCATTCAAACCAACTGATGAAGAATTGAGATCAGTTATTTATGACATCAGTGACTCCTTGAGGGACTGTAGAGAAGAGTTCTATGATGATTATGCCCCATTTGATGTCAAAAAATGCAAGAACAAGTTGCATAAAATAATTTTTGAAGATGACACACTTAGCATGGAGGAACAGTTGGATAAGGCAAGTGACCTCAAAGTTGAATTCAAGGCATTTCAGAAGGGAGGGGTAGAAATAGAAAGAATATATGGCAAATTCAATCAGGAGCTGGAAGTGTTTGATTATAGGATACATAATTTGAAGGATCCAGACCCATCTGACATTAATCCTGCACTTGATGCCTGGTTGACTTATTGCAACAAGCTAGCCAGCGAAGACAGTATTGACTTAGATAAAGAGTCTTGATGTTATTTTGAATATTCTGATGATACAATCTCATCACAATTATAAATTTGCTATATTTGGATAGCATGTGACTCTATTTTGTCTTTTTGTTTCTTCGAAAATGAGCTTTTCCACTAATATACTGAGTTGTCTAGTCAAAATGACTAGATTCAATGTATTTGGGACTGCTTTTTCATCTTTTTCATAAAGGACAAAATGTAATCCGGGAATTGATGAGAGCCACTATTGATGTAATCTAGACCGTCGGTGTTGAGTTAATCTCCACCGTTCATTTGAAAACTAGGGTATGCTGCTTTCTATATAAAGGGCTGCCAGTTCCACTATTTGTAAGAGAGATTTTGATACTGAATTGTTGACTCTATGCCATTTGAGCTAATACAAAGCAAGTTTCTGCAATAAATCTAAGAATTTGTGTCTTGTGTTGATTCATCTTTTGGTTTTCATGGTTTGTATCTTGCTCTCCCATAGTTAGATTAGTTGTGCTTTCATAATATTCATGGTTTGCTGAAGTATTTGATGAACATTTAGAGTCCATACTTTTAGTTGTTTGCTGATGGTAAATAGTTGTGTAAAGTTAGTCTGGGCTAATTATCTGTGCTAAAGTTCAATTGTATTTCACAAGTTAAGTTGCGTCATCCATTGCATATTTAACAAATGAATGCAATCTAAAAATTTGTTGACCTCCATTGAAGATAGCACCATTTTCTACAACACTGTAACATTCATTTAAGTTTGGTAACTCAGGAAGCTGGTTCAAATTTTTGGAATGTTTGTCTACTAAAGATAACCATGGCATTGTGAATGTCACTTAGGACCTCTCTAAAACCTTAACCTTTTGCCTTTTCTTTTAAATCACTATTAGTTGTTAGATTAAACATCTCAACTACATTTTGTCTTGTTTATCAGCTAAAAATCATAATAGGGTTTATGTGTATTTGCTGCCCCTAACCTGAAGATTTGCAGATTGCATGTAAGACCCCTTGTAGGAATAGCTAGAATATACCAACTAAGAAATTTCAAGCAAGCTAAGACCTAGTTGTATTATCCTTGGAGTAGTCTTACTAAGGGTAAGATAATTTTCAAGAGGTGTGAAACAAACAATCACATCTGCGTTGTTGCGTGCTAAAACCACCATCAACAAGACCCCTAAAAATCTGAGTAGTGACCCTGTGGAACCTGGTAGTAAAAAGAAATCTAATCTATCTGCAAAAGAAAAGGAGGGTTTCTCTTCTAGGGTTAGAAGGTCGGGTAGGATTGCTGGTAAGCCTATGCCAAAAGCTAAATTGATTGAATATTCAGAAAGTCCTTCTGATTCCTCCACTCACGGTGATGATCAACTAAATGCTAAAGACCTCAAAGTTCAAGAGATCTCTGAAGATGTTGAGGGCAAGAATGAAAGTAAACTTGCTGATGTTTTGGGAGGTGCAGTCAATGATCCTATGGACAATGTTGATGAAGGGGAGAGGATGATTATGGAGGAGGCTGGTGACAAGAATGAGGAAGGTGATGACCACAAGCATGATATTTCTATCCTAAGGGATCATGTGGAGAAGTTGGAACAACAGATTTCTTCTATGGGAGAGTTCATAAGCAGCGTGCTCCATTGTACAACGTTGCTTAATCTTTTTGTGCTGCAGGATCTTGGGACTAATGATGTTGATGAAAAGGAGAAGTTAGATGAATTTATTGAATTTCTTGCTAAAAGATGGGAGAATGTTTCTCCTTAGTTTTGTTTCTTGTTATGCTGACTATTTTCTGCTACTTTCTATCTATTGTTTATAGGTTGTTCATTATGTCTATGATGTTAATGTCGGTTAAGCGGGTTATGTTGTAATGGTTTCGAGGCTCTTTTGTTCTTAAGCCTCTGGGGTCTCTTTTTGTTTTATTGTAAGTGTTCGGCCCCTAGTTTTTTCTGACTTATATAATAAAAAACATACAACAATAATAAATCAAGGCAATAATAGTTATGTCTACTAATTGGTAGGGTCCTGATATTTTAAATAACTTATGTTAAATTTTGCTGATGTTATTCTACACATCTATGGGTGTTCCATTACACCTGATGGGAGGTTCAAACAAGAGAGTCATTGTACATATCAGATCAAGTTGATGTATTTAACTCAATTGTTAGTCTCTATTCATCAGTAGTTTCAATACTGACTCATGTCATTGTCTATCTAAAAATTATCATCTAAAATAATGCTTTAATTTCTTGAGCTATAATATCATTCATATCATAAGAGATTATATCTCACCTATTTGGAGAGATATTTAAAACATATCTTTGAAATAAGTTCTATCTATCTTTTCTTGCATTTACCCCGCATACAAAATTTGTCTGTGTAATTTGGGTGAGAGATTCATGAATGTGAATGCAAAATTTTAGAAGTAAATAGAAAAATAAACATGACACTAGTCATGTTTTATACTGCCTGAAATTTGGCTTCATACCCATGACTTCTTCCAACATTTATAGTTAGTCCTCTGTTTATAAACCTATTTTATTTGATGTAAATAATTCTGAAATTCAACACACTTTCTTACTTCTTAGACTAATACAGCTACAAAACAATTGCAAGAGGAGCTTCATAAAGATTTAAGAGCATGAATCCAAGAAGTTGATATTACTATTCTTCTTTACAAAGGATCATACTATTAGTATGAAAAAATACTGGAGGGAAAGTAATATACACAATGTTGTATGCAATGCATTGTTGAGGGTGAAGGGCTTGGCTCTATTGATGACATAATGGAGAGAAGGCTTGATGCATAGTTACTTTCTTGTATCAATTTATTGATATTCACAATTAGGAAATAATATGGATAGAATGCCCATTGAAATCCACTAAATAATTCACAATGGAAACAAAAAATTCTACAACCATATCAACTATAGGTATAGCACAATTTTAGTTTTCTTAAAGAAAAGAATTTTGAAGTAAGGCATAATTTTAATTTTCTTAAAGAAAATAATTTTGAAGTAAGTCACAATTTTGTGGATTAAGGATATTGATCATTTAGGCTTGACAAAACTAAAAGTTTGAAAATCTAGGTTGTTGGAATGCTCATAACCCTAACTTTTATGATAAACTTTTGCCAACCTAATCTATATAGAGGTAAGTGCAAGAAGATGGGGGGCCAAAAAGTGGCCAAATTAATTTCAAAAAAAATTAGGTCAAAACGCGAGCGCATTATAATGTGCTCACGTTATGGCTTGGTAATGACGAGCCTTAGGCTCATCAAAACAAATCCATAACGCGAGCACATTATAACGAGAGTGCGTTATAACGAGAGCGTGTTATAACATGCTCGCGTTATTCTTTTCTTTGCATTTTTCCTTTTCTACAAAAGTTTGTGCTGTTTTTCATGTTTTAAATAACACGAGGGCGTTATGTTCAACTTAAATTTTTTTATGTTTAAGGCTATTAATCATGTATGTATGTATGCCTATATGTATGTATTTATCTATGTATGCTTATATGTATGTATGTATCTATGTATGCCTATATGTATGTATGTATAGTGTCGATGGTAGAGGAGGGTAGAGATGGGAGTGAGCCAGATAGGGGAGGAGAGGGGTGGATAAGGATTGAGTGATTAAGGTATAAGGTTAAGGGTTGAGCATTTAGGGATAGGATTTAGAGTTTAGGGATAAGGGATTAGAGTTTAGTACCTTGAGGGATTAGGGTTTAGGGTTAAGGCTTTAGGGATAGCATTTAGGGTTAAGGGTCGAGGGATTAGGGTTAAGGTAGAGTGTTGAGGGTAGAGGGATTAGGGATAGGGTTTAGGGTTGAAAGTTTAGGGTTGAGGGATTAGGGTTTAAGGTATAGTTTAGTAGTTCTTGTGGATAGAGCCAGTAAACAATGGGAGATTATTTACCTATTTCATAACAATATACCTCCCCCTTAAACCCTAAACCCTAATCCCTCAACCCTCAACCCTAATCCATCATCCCTCAACTCTAATCCCTCATCCCTAAACCCTAAATGCTATCCCTATTCCTAAACCCTCAACAAGCTTGATACTATACCTTAAACCCTAATCCCTTATCCCTAAACCCTCCAACCCTATCCCTAATCCTTACACCCTCCACACTCTACTTGAACCCTAATCCCTTGAACCTCAACCCTATCCCTAAACCCTTGACCCTCAAACCTCAACCCTTAACCCTCGACATCAAACCCTAATCCCTCAACCCTTAACTCTGATCCCTCAACTCTCAACCCTAACCCTAAACCCTAAACACTAAACCCTCAACCCTCAACGTCAAATCCTAATCCCTCAACCCTAAACCCTATCCCTAAATCCACAACACTATACCTTAAACCCTAATCCCTCAACCCTAACCCTAAACCTTGTCCCTAAACCCTAATCCCTCAACCCTCAACCCTAATCTGTCATCTGTCATCCCTCAACTCTAATCCCTCATCCCTAAACCCTAAACACTATCCCTATTCCTAGACCCTCAATAGGCTCGATACTATACCTTAAACCCTAATCCCTCTACCCTTGCCACTCTTATTTAACCCTAATCCCTTGACCATTAACCCTATCCCTCAACTTCAACCCTCAACCCTCAACTCTCAACATTAAACCCTAATTCATCAACCCTAAACCCTAATCCCTCAAACCTAAACCCTATCCCTAAACCATCAACCCTCAACACTATACCTTAAACCCTAATCCCTATCCCTCAACCCTTAACCCTTAAAACTTAAACCCTATCCCTACACCCTTAACACTTGACACTATATCTTAAGCCTTAAACCCTCATCCCTAAAGCCTCAACCCTTAATCCTTAAACCTTCAACCCTAAACCCTATCCCTAATCCCTCTACCCTCAACACTCTAACCCTAACCTCGACATTAAATGCTAATCCATCAACTCTAAACCCTAATCCTAAACCCTCAACCCTCAACACTATACCTTAAACCCTAATCCATCAACCCTCAACCCTAAACCTTATCCCTAAACCCTAATCCCTCAACCCTCAACCCTAATCCATCATCCCTCAACTCTAATCCCTCATCCCTAAACCCTAAATGCTATCCCTATTCCTAAACCCTCAACAGACTTGATACTCTACCTTAAACCCTAATCCCTTATCCCTAAAGCCTCCAGCCCTATCCCTAATCCTTACACCCTCCACACTCTACTTTAACCCTAATCCCTTGAACTTCAACCCTATCCCTAAACCCTTGACCCTCGAACCTCAACCCTCAACCCTTGACGTCAAACCCTAATCCCTCAACCCTTAACTCTAATCCCTCAACTCTCAACCCTAACCCTAAACCCTAAACCCTCAACCCTCAACATCAAATCCTAATCCCTCAACCCTTCACTCTAATCCCTCAACCCTAAACCCTATCCCTAAACCCTCAACACTATACCTTAAACCCTAATCCCTCAACCCGAACCCTAAACCTTGTCCCTAAACCCTAATCCCTCAACCCTCAACCCTAATCTATCATCCATCATCCCTCAACTCTAATCCTTCATCCCTAAACCCTAAATGCTATCCCTATTCCTAGACCCTCAACAGGCTCGATACTATACCTTAAACCCTAATCCCTCTACCCTCGACACACTTATTTAACCCTCATCCCTTGACCATTAACCCTATCCCTCAACCTCAACCCTCAACCATCAACCCTCAACCCTCAACCCTCAACTCTAAACATTAAACCCTAATTCATCAACCGTAAACCCTAATCCCTCAAACCTAAACCCTATCCCTAAACCATCAACCCTCAACACTATACCTTAAACCCTAATCCCTATCCCTTAACCCTTAAAACTTAAACCCTATCCCTATACCCTTAACACTTGACACTATATCTTAAGCCTTAAACCCCCATCCCTAAAGCCTCAACCCTCAATTCTTAAATCTTCAACCCTAAACCCTATCCCTAATCCCTCTACCTTCGACACTCTAACCCTAACCTTGACATTAAACACTAATCTGTCAGCCCTAAACCCTAATCTGTCAACCCTAAACCCTCAACCCTCAACACTATACATTAAACCCTAATCCATCAACCCTAAAACCTAATCCATTAACCCTCAACCCTTGACACTATACCTTAAACCCTAATCCCTCAACCCTCAACCCTAATACCTAAACCCTCAACCCTAATCCCTCATCCCTAAACCCTAAACTCTATCCCTATTCCTAAACCCTCAACCCTCGACACTATACCTTAAACCCTAATCCGTTATCCCTAAACCCTAAACACTATCCCTCAACCCTTAACCCTTAAAAATTAAACCCTAAAACCTATCCATAAACCCTCGACGCTCAACACTATATTTTAAACCCCAATCCCTTAACCCTCAGTCGTAAAGCCTCAACCCTCAATCGTTAAACCTTCAACCCTAAACCCTATACCTAATCCCTCTACCCTCAACACTCTACTTTAACCCTAATCCCTTGACCATCAACCCTATCCCTAAACCCTCAACCCTCAACCCTCAACTCTCAACATTAAACCCTAATATGTTAACCCTAAACCCTAATCTGTCAACCCTAAACCCTAATCCCTCAACCCTAAACCCTCAACCCTCAACACTATATCTTAAACCATAATCCCTCAACCCTAAACCCTAATCCCTCAACCCTAAACCCTATCCCTAAACCCTCAACACTATACCTTAAACCCTAATCCCTCAACCCTAACCCTAAACCTTGTCCCTAAACCCTAATCGCTCAACCATCAACCCTAATCCATCATCCGTCATCCCTCAACTCTAATCCCTCATCCCTAAACCCTAAATGCTATCCCTATTCCCAGACCCTCAACAGGCTCGATACTATACCTTAAACCCTAATCCCTCTACCATCGACACTCTTATTTAACCCTAATCCCTTGACCATTAACCCTATCCCTCAACCTCAACCCTCAACCATCAACTGTAAACTATCAACTCTAAACATTAAACCCTAATTCATCAACCATAAACCCTAATCCCTCAAACCTAAACCCTATCCCTAAACCATCAACCCTCAACACTATACCTTAAACCCTAATCCCTATCCCTTAACCCTTAAAACTTAAACCCTATCCCTATACCCTCAACACTTGACACTATATCTTAAGCCTTAAACCCTCATCCCTAAAGCCTCAACCCTCAATTCTTAAACCTTCAACCCTAAACCCTATCCCTAATCCCTCTACCCTCGACACTGTAACCCTAACCTTGACATTAAACACTAATCTGTCAACCCTAAACCCTCAACCCTCAACACTATACCTTAAACCCTAATCCATCAACTCTAAAACCTAATCCATCAACCCTCAACCCTAAACACTATTAATAAACCCTCAACCCTTGACACTATACCTTAAACCCTAATCCCTCAACCCTCAACCCTAATACCTCAACCCTCAACCCTAATCCCTCATCCCTAAACCCTAAACTCTATCCCTATTCCTAAACCCTCAACCCTTGACACTATACCTTAAACCCTAATCCCTTATCCCTAAACCCTAAACACTATCCCTCAACCCTTAACCCTTAAAAATTAAACCCTAAAACCTATCCATAAACCCTGGACGCTCAACACTATATTTTAAACCCCAATCCCTTAACCCTCAGCCCTAAAGCCTCAACCCTCAATCATTAAACCTTCAACCCTAAACCCTATCCCTAATCCCTCTACCCTCAACACTCTACTTTAACCCTAATCCCTTGACCATCAACCCTATCCCTAAACCCTCAACCCTCAACCCTCAACTCTCAACATTAAACCCTAATCCGTCAACCCTAAACCCTAATCCCTCAACCCTAAACCCTAATCCCTAAACCCTAAACCCTAAACCCTAGCCCTAAACCCAACAAAACTACTTTGCCTTATGTTAGGTTGTTAAACCCATCATTTTTGACACTCTTCTCTTAAAGATATTTGAGTTGCAAGAATATGTCAGAAAAATGGCTATGAACATTTTTAATGTTAGTAATGTTATATGGCATGTTTTTCTGGCCCATCTGGGGTTCATTATGCCAATAGGTGTACACACTATGAGAAAAGCTTTGAGTATGGTACATCCACAGTGAGTAATTAACAGTTGAAATCAAAAGGATGATCATTATGAGAAATGCATTGTATTGGGGTACATCTATGTTTCTTGCTGTCCACCCCACACTTAGGGGAGGTATATTGTTATGAAACAGGCAAATAATCTCCCATTGTTTACTGGCTCTATCCACAAGAACTACTAAACTATACCTTAAACCCTAATCCCTCAACCCTAAACCCTATCCCTAATCCCTCTACCCTCAACATTCTACCTTAACCCTAATCCCTCGACCCTTAACCCTAAACGCTATCCCTAAAGCCTCAACCCTAAACCCTAATCCCTCAAGGTCCTAAACTCTAATCCCTTATCCCTAAACTCTAAATCCTATCCCTAAATGCTCAACCCTTAACCTTAAACCTTAATCACTCAATCCTTATCCACCCCTCTCCTCCCCTATCTGGCTCACTCCCATCTCTACCCTCCTCTACCGTCGACACTATACACACATACATATAGGCATACATAGATACATACATACATATAGGCATATATACATACATACATACATATAGGCATACATACATACATGATTAATAGCCTTAAACATAAAAAAATTTAAGTTGAACATAACGCGCTCACGTTAATTAAAACATGAAAAGCAGCACAAACTTTTGTGGAAAAGGAAAAATGCAAAGAAAAGAATAACGCGCTCACGTTATAATGCGCTCGCGTTATGTCTTGCTTTGGGAATCCCAAGCCTTGGGCTTGAGATTTGCTTTGGATTTCCAACCCAAAGGCTTGGAGTGCCTTTTGAACAGTAACAGACGTGTTTTTCCATATTCTTCAAGATTTTAGATAATTTCGTTCGTGCTAACCCTTAGATTTGCACGTGTTTCAAGGTCAAACAAATCAAACACCTGGGTAATGTTAGGCTTTCTCTTAGCTATCTGATGATGCAATTTTTTTCACATTTTAACAATGTTAAGCCTTTCATCTTTAATTTCTTTTGTTTGTGTGTCTGTTTTTGCGCAAAAACAACTGTTTGGTCTTTTTTCATTGTAAATTAACTATTCATTGAAATTTCAAAAAATTTACATATTTAGAAACTAGACTCGATTCTACAAATATTAAAAAAAGAAAAAAATGATTTTCGATTCAAAATTTATTGGGGTAGCACGGCCAAAATTTTGTTTTTTAGGATGTGTCCACTTTGAAAATTAGTAAAAAATCAAATATTCATCAAACAATAATTAGAAAAATCGGGCATAAACTACATGCTATTAGTTAATTTCTTACTGAAGCGATTTTAAAAATACCAAAAAAAAGTTGACCTTTTGAGGGAGCCACAAAACATGCTATGTTATGTTTTTTTGATAGAAACAACACCAATTTCTGTGGCTCCCTGTTTTGAACCCCTTAATCTATGTCATTTTCAAAAAAAATTAGTAGTTTAGAAAGTAGACTCGGAGCACTACGAACATTGTTTTGGTTGCATCTCCAAATTTTGAGTGTAACTATGCTCAAATTCTCATCCAAGGCTAGTATTTCCTAATTTCAGAAAAAAAAAGTGGCCACTTAAGAGCCCTTTTTGGCCCCCCATCTTCCTGCACTTACCCATAGGGCCCATTTTTAAACCAATAAGACAACATTACATGAGTACAATCTATAGACACCTAAAAATGTTGTCAATGACTAACCATATTTCGCACATCATCCAATTAACTAATTAAATTTTTATTTAATTAATTGCACCTTCCAACACCTGATCATTCACTTTCTCTTCATCATTTCGTCTTTTAAATTGAATTAATTTACTTAATTCAATGCTTACACATTACTAACAGTGGCCCAATTGATTAAATAAATGTGCAAATATTTATTTGGTTAATTTTACCATTCCCCTAAACCTAATTAATAAGATAAATCATGTTTATCTAGTTAATTTAGCCTACTAATTAGCCTCCCCTATCCTAGTTGATTAAATACCTATTATTTAATTAGCTAGTCTAACCTACCTATCCCCTAGACCTAAGATTAATTAAATGAATCCCTATTGAATTAATCTTAACTCCTAATTAATCCATTCACTAATTTATGACAACCATATTAATTAAACTAATCCCCTTGATTAGTTTGGTCAAGTCCCACTTAACACTCCTCCCCATATTCCACAAATAAAAATTGGTCTTTATTCCACATAAGGCAATTTTTTATACATATTTGTCTAAAATTTCATTAATGAGCTCTTACACACCTAACATGTCATATTTCACATTTAATAAGAACTCTTCCCCAAATGAATTAAAAATTCATTTCTAATCCTCACCTCTTCGCCAAAAGAATTTAAAATTCCCTCTTAATCCATCTCATCTAACTTCATTAATAAACATCCCTTCCCAAGATGAATTAAAAATTCACTTTTTTTTTCATCCCTCCATTGTTGTTGATAAAATCTAAGGCCTCCATTTCACATTCATCCTCATCCATTGATCTCTACTTTCAATTTCAACCATTGGATCAAATCTCCCTCCAAAAAGCCTATAAATACCACATCTCCCAAGCCATTTGAGCATCCAAGTTTAGTGTATTTTTATCATGCCAAAATCTCTCCATCATCTTCTAATCTAGATCAAGGTTTTTAGTGATTTGTTGCATAGTTTCAGAGCATCACATTTAGTAAGCCATGGGTAAAGATAGAGAGTAAGGGGACACTCTCTCAAGCTTATCAAGGAGAGGGATCACATTTGAAGGTATAACTTATGTTTTATTGCATTTTGTTTATTTTTTTGACTTCATTTGTTTTCCTCATCTTAATTTGGCACACTTGGTGGGACCTCATGGTTCCAAGCTACTGATCTTGCTTGAGTTTTTGAGAAAAAAGATGTTTTTTGTAGGTTTTAGTGCCAAAATCTCTTTGTTTGGCACCATTTGGTCTCGCAGTGGCGCTATTTCTTGGTTTTGTGGTGCTATTTCTGACTATTTTGGCGCTATTTTTTGCCACATCAATGCTAACCTTTTGTGCTTGAAAATTTGTCTTAATGCCTTTTTAAGGGTTTTTAGCAACTTTTAGGGATGTATCCTCTTTGTTTTTAGCACACTAACACAAAGATAAGGTGACATAATGCCACATTTTTTATAGGGATGCATGTGAATTTTTTTTCATCTACCCCTAACCATATTTTGGCTTACATTTGAGTTATTATGCACATGCAACCTTGTTTTCTTGATGATACTTGGTAGAGAAGGAGATTCTAACTTGATTTGAGTTGGTATTTTTGAAACTAATGGGCTTTTGAGCAGGTTTTAGGGAAGCTGTTGCAGTTTGGCACTATCCACACCCAGTTTGGAGCTATCAAGCTTAGCAAAATAGGGTAAGTGTAGGTAAAAACTTGCTTTAACACCATTTCTTGATATTTTGCCACTATTTCTATAGATTTTAGTGCTATCTCTGGGTTTGGTGCCATTTAGTCTATCTATGGCGCCATCTAGTTTTGTCCTTTGTTGTCTGTCAAAATATTTGTCTATTAATATTTTAATGCCATATTTATCGATTGTAGCACTATTTCTCTATTTTTTGGCACTATCTCTAACTGTTTTGGTGCTATTTTTTCTATTAACTTGTGTGGTCTGAGTAGGTCATTAACACATTTTGTAGGGAATGATAACATTTGTCAAAGATTAAAAATAAAACTATTAACATTTCCTTGCAGGGTTTTGTTAACATAGAAACATTTACCTTGGTGCACTAAAATGAACTTTGTATGCTTAGCTTAGAAAACATTTACTTTTGGTATCCTTAAAATAAACCTTGTTTACAACAAACGTAGGAACACTCTAATTTGGGTTATTAAAAAGAACTTAAATTTGTTTGAAGTGTTTTGTGCACTTGCACATTGTGTTAGTAGATCCCAAGGGATAGAATCAAAGTATCTTCTCCCCTTGCCTTCATAAGGATCTTGGGTGAAGAGAAATGGTTCTATTCTCTTCTTTCTAGTTTTCTTAGAGAGTCTTGCCTTGGTGAGAAATGAGGTACTTACCCCAAGGAAATGACCTCAAGTAGTACTTTCATTTGGTCCACTATATAAAAGAGGATAAGGCAAATTCCAAGTCTAACCAGTATTGGCACTTATCATATAGTGATAGTTTGAATGGAGGCTTACCTTGTGTATATGACACTCCTAGTATGACTAACTAAAGCCTTAAGTGGCTTGCTAGATGCTCATAACATGTCGGTCCCTCAAATATCCCCCACTAAACGCCTTTGGTTAGAAGCCTACCCTCTTTTTTTACCTTATGGCAGTTTGTTCAAGGCAAGAGGACACATAATCCTCTCAAGATTCTCACCATATGGCTTCCTTGAGTTGAGATGGAAATCCTCAACTTAGCATAAGATATACGTAGCTTTTCAGGGAAAGGGTGGTTGCGTCATCCTTCTAGTGCAAGAGACCCCTATCGATCCTCTCTCAAGAAGACAATATAATGGACACACTTAGTAATCAGTGTGTTTGTATTTGAGTCAGAGATTCTAAGTTGTGGCATTGTCAAATTGCCATTCACCTTGACCTTAGGTAGAATAAACATTGTATTCAAGTGTTTTCGATTGTGCTTAGACCCATGGAAATTTGGGCCTTGAGGGGCTTCTTGAACAAACACATCATGATTATACTTCACATCAAACCATGGCCATTGTATTTCCTTGTTTGGAGTGTTTGTATTATTTGCCAAAAAATTATCATTGATGTTATCTAAAATCACCTTGATCATTGAACCATTGAAACCTTTGACATCATTGAATCGATCATTTAACCTTGAAAAATCCAAAATTTTCTAAAATTTGCAAAATACCCAAGTGAAATCCAAGCAACTATCTCATCTTGGTGACAAAACTTCTCTATTTGGTGCCTAAAAATTCATCTATGGTGTCATTTTCCTTGATGCCTTAGTTCACTGCTATGGTGCCATTTTGTCAAATTCTTAGCACTATTACCCTCTATTTTTGCACCTTATCCCTAGAATTTTTGGCCATCTAGAGATCAAACTGCACGTCTCTAGAAAATTGTTTTGGAATCCTTTAGTCTTTCCCAATCCTAATCTATGGTCATCTTGTCAAAATTCATCAAAACCCTAATTCACATTTTCCTTGATGCCTTAATTCACTGATGTGGTGCCATTTGTCAAATTCCTAGTGCCATTACCCTCTATTTTGGCGCCTTATCCCTAGAATTTGGCACCATCTGGAGATCAAACTACACATGTCTCCATAAAATTGTTTTGGAATCCTTGAGTCTTGTCCAATCCTAATCTATGGTCATCTTGTCAAAATTCATCAAAAACCCTAATTCACATTTGACCATAGCCCACAACCATTTTGCCCAATAACTCATTCATACACCTTCAGTGTGACCTTAGAGAAAAATCATTTTGACTATTGGACCCTCCATATCATTAGTCACCAAGCTTAACCATTATACCCTTTGATTTTCACTTTTTGGATGTTCACCCCATCCATTCCAAAATTTATTCCAAGACCAACATTTCATAATTCTATCCATCAAATCCAAAATCAAAATCACCCAACATCCAAAATATCAACCATATTGAAATCAACCTTTGAGCCAAGAATTAAACCTAGATCTTATTATCCTTTCAACATCCCATTTTGCTTGTTGCTCATTAGTCTACCTACAAGTAGAATAATCATCCTCCTTCTTCCTAAGGCCATAAGTCTACCTTGACTAAAAGAAACATCCATTTTGTAACTCAAAGATCTCAATTTATTTTATCTTACCTTTGATTTGAACATCCTCCCCAAACATCATCAAACCATCCAAGACATCCAAAACACCTAAGGATTTCCTTAGATTATCATCCAAAATCCATTAAGTCATCGAGGGTCTCCCATGGTTGATTGTTATCGAAAGCATCTTATAAACAATCTTAATCACATCATCCCCTCCCCTTTTCATTCATATTTCCCCACCATCTCTTTTGGTCCAAAATTTTTGAAAATCAAATTACCCATTTATCTTTGAGGTCCTAACCTCCAATATTTATCATCCCTACATATCATACCTTAGGTTTAGAGGTTTTGATATTTTTATTCTCTCAAGCTAAAGACCTATATCCTACCATATCATATCCATATCACTATTCACCCTAAGGGTTTAGAATTTTGAGATATCATCCTCTTAAGGATAAACCTCTATTTGTCTCTCACTACACCTCCATCGCCACCTATCTTTGGGTTCAATAATCTAAATCTATTCTCTAAGGTCTCAATCTCCATCCATCCAACCAAATTCACATACCAAAACCATTGCATGCCCGTGACAATGTCCCAAGCTAAGAAAAACAAGGACATGGAACCTTTTAGGAATACCTTTGGCATAGACATGCCTACAACTGACCAAAACAACATCCCCATAGTCCAATAAGTGCCATCATTTGATGCCAATTCTATGCTAAATCCCTTCGCCATCCAATCGTAGGCACCTCCATCTAACACCAAAAACATAGATCAAAATGTCCTAGATTTCAAACAAGATGCCAACTCCATGGATATACTTGATAGTGTCCTAAAGTCAGACCCCAATAGATATCTTGATTTTCTCCTTAAAAATTGTGCCACCATACCTAACATCACCACATTATCACAACCATCCATATCCTATACCATCCCTAACACATCCCAAGCCTCCAACGTCACTACATCTACAATTCCCACAAACTCAAATGTTACCACATCCACAATCCCTACAAATACATTGACCATACCAAATATGTTGACCATATCAACATCCACAATCACCACATGTACACCACAACTCACCCTAAACATCCCCAATAACACCAGACACCCTAGTACTTCAACATGTGCTCCCCAACTTGATGCTAACACCATAGCTTTCATAACCTACTTATTCTCATACCCACCCCATAACACATCCAACCCTTCATCCAATTTCATGTATGTACAAAATCCCATCTCATAAGCACCCATCACATCCTCCACTCAAAACACACCAAAAAATCCTAACCAAAATAAACAACTCCCACCACATGTCCTATAACAACTCCTCACATACCAACAACACCTTGCTCTTCAAAATGAAATCTCCCAAAACCAAACCTTAAAACATCAAACTCTGCCCCAAAATCAAATTCCACCTTTTCTCCAACAACTAATGCAAAATCAACAAACCTACATCCCACAACAACCACCCAACAAAGATTTAGCTTGCATTGTCCAAACATTAATCCAAAAGGTTAACAACATACAACATGGAAACAAGAGGAAGCAACATTCTTTCAAGGATATTTGCTTGTATACATTTGATAGGACTTTATACATGCCTCCCTTTCCCAAAAATTTTGAAACACCCAAATTTGATAAATACAAAGGAAAGGGAGACCCTAGAGAACACCTTAGGTAGTTCTACATAGCTTTCTTAGAAGTCTCATATGATGATACTTATTTGATGAGACTATTTCCTCAGAGACTCAGTGGTAAAGCCACTGAATGGTTTGCTCATCTTCCTCCTGGCATTAAAACATTCCATGACCTTGTGGAGAAGTTTGTAAACCATTTCTCCTATAAATTATAGAATGAAATATCATTGATTGACCCATGCAACACTAAACAAAAAAGCAGAGAGTCATTCACCACCTTCTTGGAAAGATGAAGAGGCTTATCAAGAAAGCTCCCATGGCCTATTCTCAAGAAACAACTTGTTACCATGTTTGTGGCAAACCACTATCAAGAAATAGGGTTCCATCTACAATTACAATGTGCATCAACCTTTGAGGAGGTTATCAACAAAGGAAACACCATTGAAAGAGCCCTCATCGCTAAGGGCTCCATAAAACTTTACACCAATGATAACAAAAATGACAACAACAACAAGGTCAACAACAACAACACAACACATCATCAAACGACAAGCCCCACTTTTGGGGAAAGAACAAGAACACTCAACGATGGCATTACCAATGTGAAAGCCATTCAAAATGTACAAAACTAAACCTCACCAAGTACATCCACCACAAATAAAATCAGTGTCCCCAAAGGACTGCCAAAACAAAATAATAATCCTAAGAGAAAATTCACACCCTTAGGAGAGCCCATTGAAAATGTTTTGAACAATATTGTGAAGTTTGGTTTAATCACTCTACCCCCTATTAGACCCTATGATGAAAATCAATTCAAACCCTCCTTGTTCAATGAGAATGCCTTTTGTGAATACCATTGCATGAAAGGACACAAAACATCTAACTACATGAGGCTAAAACATTAGATACAAGACCTTATTGATAGTGGTGACATAACCATTGACGAATCATTGAAGCAATCACCAAATGTTAACTTACGAGCATATAAGGATCCTTTTCCTGATCATAACAAAAGAAAGGCTTCTTCATCCAACCAAGCATATAATGTCATATGCCTCCCTCTTCTTTCAACTTTGTCATGGGTCGAATAGAAAAATATTCTAACCACATCAATACAATCACCATTAGAGCCAAGAACCTAAATTGTACTATGACTATTCATTGCAGCCACATTTCTATCCATGGGGCTCCCACCAATGATCAACCCTCCACATCTACACCTACCAATCCACCCTCCGCTCACAAGTACAACCTCCTAGATCATCTGGGGAAAACCCCCACACAAATCTCCATTCCCGAGTTGCTCTGCACATCTCCCCTCCATAAGGAAATTCTCAACAAAGCCTTGATGGAGACACAAGTCCCTCCTAATTTCAATGTGGATCAATTTCAAGCCATGTTGAACCACATCACCTCACCTCACCATCTAACCTTCTCTAAAAAGGTTCTTCCTACCTTTGATGAAATATAAAATGAAGCCCTATACATCAAAGTCTGCATCCACAAACACACCACAAAACCATCAAAGGGTACTAGTGAATGCATAACCATAAAAAATAACAATGACACTGAGAGACTGTCTAAAGGTACCATCAAACTTTCTATTCAAGTAGGACAGAAAATATTAGAGACTAAGTGGCAGGTGCTTGATCTTGGCTGACCATGGATCCATGCCATGAAAGCCATCCCTTCCACCTTCCAACAATGTTTGAAGTTCCCCCATGATGTAGTCAAGGTTAGGAGGGTCTAGTGAGGGACTGTCCAACCTTGCAACCTTAAACTATTAACATCATGATTAATCAAAGGTTCAATAGAAGTAAATAGCTAAGACAACAAGAAAGAGACATTCATACACTCATGACACTAGACATATCCTTAGAAAACCCTAACAAGGAAAAACCCATCCTTCAAAGCTCATTCCTCTTTATATTATGATTTCAAAACACATTACATATGCCACTCCAGATTTATAGATGCTAGGTTGCAGCCTAGGGTTACAAACATTCATATAACAACATTACTTCATGGTTCCTTTTTCCAGCATCTTGATTCTCTGGTCTACAACTTATTTTGTTCTCTTCTCTACACTCTACCTGACTTTTACTTCTACTTCAGATCAAAACACTTATGAATTTTCTTCATGTCTTCACATACTTGTTCATTCCATCATTGATGCTTTATAACAAATCTTTATTCCTCATTTATATCCTCCATAAGCCTTCAAATCCTTATCAAGTCGGCCTAGTTGCAACGACTAGTATGAAATGTGTCTACATGGGTAGGTTGGACCTAAACATAAGGTATTGCTCCGTTGATACATAAAACTCCATGTTGATCTCTACGAAGGTTGGCCAAGTCCTCAACTTCCTTGGATAATGTTCCTTTTAGCTTTGCAAGTCATGGGATTACTCTGTAATCCAATAAGACTTCACTGAACAATGACAACTCTCCTTTGTGAAAATTGTTGAAAACACGTAATCTTCTGATAGGGATATGTCTCCAGAAATGAACCCAAATCCTTTGAATTTTGGATATGTTGTAGATGATGTCTAGATACTATGTCAAGCTCTACAACCTCTGATATGTGAATAGAGTAAAATGTAGTATTCTCTAAGGTCACCCTCTCGGTGCTCTACAACTTCACTGTCAACTATCTCAATTATTTTTAAGGCTTTTGGATGCTCCTGCATCAGACTCTTGGGGTTATTTGAAAAGTGAACCTCTTTACTTTGGGCTATGTTATGGAAAAATCAATGTTACCTCTTCAGATAGGTTCAACGATTTGTTTTTAGGTACTTGCAACTACCTCAAGGTCAGCGGTCTATTCAAGTCCCCCCTACAAAACTGCCTTAGGTTCTCCTAAGTTCAATGTTCTACTTGTAAGCCTTGCACTACCTCAATGATCAGTGGTCTAAGAAAGTCTTCTTTGTAAGATGGCTCAAATTCTTCATCTTGTCATGGTCTAGGTTTGATGGTCTACTTACAAGCCTTGCACTGCCTTAATGATTGGCAGTTTGAGCAAGTCTTCTGTACAAGATGCCTCAAGATCAAGGTCTATTTCAATCACTTAAGAGTCAATCCATGCTTTCATACATCCTCAAGAACAATCATATTTTGTCTTGATTCAGTCAATACATTCTTGAATTCCCTCTGCAACACTTTCTAATTTCAGGTTCCTCACACAATTTCCTCCACACTCACCAAAATCTTACATTTTATGCTCTGTATACACTTATCCTATACTTCTTTCTATTTCTTTAAGCATTATTCTTTTACTCTAGTACACAATATTTTTCCTCTGGTAGAATATCTTGTCATTCCCTTTTTTCTCTACAATATGAATTTCCTTTTTCTGGTTTGCTTCACACTTGTCCACACACAAACTTTCCCTTACATACTACTTTCTCATATGATTAGTCTACAACAAAATTATTCTTAAGATCAATGCTTCACCTTATTCTAGTTTCTCTATTAAATTTAGTGAGTCAATAGGTTCTTCTTCTACATAAACTTCCTTTGCATCAGTTATTGTTTCCTCATAATTAGCTTCTCTAGTAACAAGTTCTTGTTGACATACACTGCTTGATTCTTTTCTCCTCCAAACTTGAAAACATGTTCCCTTTCTAGCAAATCCTCTTCCATCTCTTTTGTATCATTCATTGTGATAATAATTATGACTTCTATCATTTCTCCATCTGTAGTTTGAATTACTGTCCTTGTCTTGCTTTGCAAAATGTCTACTTTCTCTGCATCTTGATCCATATCCTCTTTTCTCTCCAACATGTGATGCTTCCATCTATACAACCTTCTGAACATACAAGTAACATGTTTCCATTTTTCTCCATCAATCCATCCATAATCCACCTCCATACAATATGTTATAGGATTTCTTCTTCCCATTTTATTCCAACGCATCTTTTTAGAATGATTCCTTAGTCCATAGAACTTACAAGGATATAGATCCCAACACAATTCCTTTTCATGTCCATATCTATTACAATGAGAACAATACATACCTTTTCTTCTCTGATTTGATCTATTTGAAATTGTAACAACATCCTTACCTCTATCATATCTAAGACCTTCACTTCTTGATCTGATTATTGATTCAATAGGTTATGTAATTCCTTGTTGATGGTTTCCCAATCTTTGTCTTCCATATCCCATTTTCTACATGATTTTGAAACAAATACCATTACCAACCACTGTAGGTTCAGTCATACTATCATCTTCAATCTCACTTTCCAAAGAAACTTCTACACCATCACACAAATCATTAGTATCACGAAAAACATCACAAATTTTAGGCTTAGATCTCAAACTTTTATTCTCTTCTCTACATACTGCAAGTAACTGCTCCAACTGATTAATATGTTCTTTCAATCCTAATATTTCATTCTTCTACAAACTATATTCCTTTTTCAATTCTTCAAAACTTTCTTCTAGATCTTTGTTTCTCTTTTCCAAACAACTTGACTCCTTCTAATTCTTTAAATCTCTTTTCAACATCCTCAAACAATTTCAGCTCTGCCTCTAGATCTTCATTCTTCCTCTTTACATTTTTTAGTACATATTCAACGTCATCATATTTTTCTTCTCCTAGTTCTTTTATCCTTTGCATCAATTCTAAATTACACCTCTTGATTTCACATAATTTTCTTTCCAAAATATCCTTTTCACATATTAGGTTTTCATTTTCTTTCTTCATCCTTTTTCCAATCTTCCCCACAGAAACAAATCAGGTAAACAACTTAATTTGAAAAGCTTACCCAGATCTTTCATTCCTTGATCTTCTTCAGGGGTGACACTTGTTGCTTCTAGGGTTTTCCACTCCCAACAGATTCACAATCATCCCAACATATTCGCAACTAGCTCTGATACCACTTGATGTAGTCAAGGTTAGGAGGGTTTGGTGAGGGACTATCCAACCTTGCAACCTTAAAATATTAACATGATTAATTAGAGGTGCAAGGGAAGTAAAAAGCTAACACAACAAGAAAGAGACATTCATACACTCATGACACTAGATATATCCTGTGAAAACCCTAATAGGGAAAAACCCAGCCTTCAAAGCTCATTCCTCTTTATATTATGATTTGAAAACACATTACATATGCCACTCAGGCATTATAGATGCTAGGCCGCAACCTAGGGTTACAAACATTCATATAACTTCATGATTTCTTTTGCCAACTTCTCAATTCTCTAGTTTACAACTTATTATGTTCTTTGCTCTGTACTTTACTTCATTTTTGCTCCTTTTTTGGATCAAAACACTTATGAATTTGCTTCATGTCTTCACATACTTTTTCATGCCATCACTGGTGCTTTGTAACAATTTTTCTTCCTCATTTATATCGTCCAGAAGCCTTCTAATCGTTATCAAGTCAACCTAATTGCAACGAATAGTATGAAACACATGTACATGGCTAAGTCAGACCTACACATAACCTATTGCTCCACTGATACATAAGACTTCATGCGGATCTCCATGAAGGTCAGCTAGGTCCTCAATTTCCTTGAATAATGGTCCTTTTCGCTCTGTAAGTCATGGCATTGCTCTGCAAGCCAATTAGACTTCACTGAACACTGATGACTCTCCTTTGTGAAAATAGATGAAAACAGGTAATCTTCTGATAGCGATATCTCTCCAAAAATGAACCCAAATACTCTTAATTTTGGATATGTTGTAGATGATGATGTCTAAATACTAAGTCCACCTTCACAATCTCTAATATACAAATGCGGTCAAATGCAGTATTCTCCAAGGTCACCCTCTCGGTACTATGAAACTTCACTATCAACTATATGAATTGTTTTTAATGCTTTTAGATACTCTTGCATCATCCCATAATGACACAAAAGTTACCATCTATGCCGATCCCCATCCTTTTCAATATTATAGTTTCTTGGAAGGACACAACCCCACCTTCTACCCATACAACAATTCCACGAATAAAACCACCTCATAGATTAATCTTTCATCTTCATCTTCATACATCGATCCCTCCAACGTCATGACTACATTGCAAGTATACCCTCCACTTGAAGTCAAGACCAAGTTAAGTGACATGGGGGGTGGTGAATATGACCTATGTTGGAGTACAGGACAAGACTGAGAGGGGGGCTAAATCAGTATTGTCTAATTTTTAAAATCTTTTCACCTTTTAATTTACAAAACAAGAATAATAGAGACATAAAAAACCTATCAAATTCATATGCATTAGTATGATGATGAATAGAATGAATACGACATTATGTGTAAAGCATTATAAATCACACACATAGAGACAAGACGTAACACAAAGATTACTAGAGTGGAAAACCCTCATGGGGTAGAAAAACCACTCAAAATTGTCTCACTAGCTTATTCAAACCTCATTGGTTACATACAGGTCTCACTGACCAAGGAAGCTTCACTAGCTACAAAAAAGTCTCACATACTACAAAGCCTCACTGGCACATAAACAATTATTTTAGACACAAGAAAAAAAAATTTAGGGGGTTTCCCTGATTCACTTCTTCATAACAACATGTCTCTCCCTTTTCCTCTCTTGACAAAATTCTTTTCATTCATAACATAATCAACCAAACTTTTGATGTCAATCAATCACCTGCATATTACAATCTCAATGTCTTCCTCTGCATTTCATCTTCAATAAAAATTCTCTGGCTCTCTGCATCAAAATCATAACATGATTTTTTCCATTACATTTTCTTCACCTGCATATGTCATTCCTGCAATGATATCTCTAACATTTCATATAGATTATATCCCCACTACTGCATTTTGTCCACACACACAATCTATCATACAATGCACCTACAAAACCAATATAGATGAGATGACCATTCATATTCTTCTTCTACATAAACATTTCCATCCTGCAAGAAAAATAAAATCAATCTTTGCAGGACCATTCCCTTTCCTCTATCTCTCTGCATATTCATCTACTTCTTCTTATATATCATTTTATAAAAATATAAATGATATATATCATTAAATAAAATCTTCAAAAATCTCCAGTTTGAAAATCCTCTCTGCAAAATAAAATCCATTCAATTGCAATTTTTTTTTTCATATTCCTCATTATAAACTTTGAACCCACTTCTCCAAACCTCCTTTGTATGAAGATCAAGAAATCTTTAATCACCATTTAGAAAGAATAAAATCTTCAATTGATTTATTCAATCTGCCTCTAAAAAAATAAAACCTTTCTTTCTTCGGACCCACACAAATATCCCATCTGTATAAAAAAACTTTTAGGCTTCTAATAGAACATAAAACTTTTTAACCTTCTTCTCAAATTTAGAAAAAAACTAAACTATTATTCATTGGCTGCCTTCAACTCCTTGAGATGAGTCAAAAATAAAAAGAAAATCTTTTCTTAAAATCTCACAAAATTGCTTTTTGAAACATGCTAAATATACCCTTAAAAATAGGCTTTATCTCTGTAGTTTCCTAGAAATGACATCCATATGAACTTCAAATTGTGAGCACGAGAAGAAAAGGTAAGTTTGAATCTTTACCTTAGATCTTGAAAAACCCACTCACATTATTTCAAACTTCAGCCTTAGATATGCTTTTTCCCACCCATGCTTATAAGAGGAGACCAGTTGAGAAGGTAAAGGGGCAAGTTAATATATGTATTAAGAACCATTCAACAGTTCATACTTAAGTGGAATGACTTATGATTATAAGTCATCTCTTAAATATAATAAAAGGTGCCTTTTTAAGAGATGGTTAGAAATTAGGTGTGAAGGACTTAGAGTTTAGAAGATAGCACTAGGGTTTAAGGATATAACTCTTAGACCTTCATCAAAAACTTAACAAATCCCTTGACTGTTGCAAAGAATCTAATGCAGAAAGATAGCAAAATGAGGACATTTGGAGAGTTGGAACTCCTCACATAACAAACCATAAAGCAAACCTTTGACTACCTTGATCATGCTATGAAATGGAAATATGATTGCATTGGTAACAATCCTCATTATGAACAAAAACATCATCACTGTAGAGGCACTTATGTAGTGGAGCAATCAGATCATATAGTAACTTTTGAAATAGAGAGTGAAGTAAAGTAAATAGGCATGGACACAAAGAAGGTGTACCATGAACAAATTCTTCGAGGTCTACAAGAACACATGACACAAACAAGGTCTTCCCCCTTTTTACAACAATATGTAACATGAGATATATTGTTACTTATCATAAATCACTTGATGACCTCCTTGTTAAAAACATGTCTTGTTATACATCTGATTTGCAACACTCTTTTACACCACTACTAATTGATCATTGACATTGGTCCACAAAACCAACAAACTTTGAAACATATCAAGGGAAATACAAATTCTTGAATATTAACCCAACCACTCACCACTCATCGTAACTCACTACAACCTAAGCTCACACAACATCAAGGCATACAATATCTCATGTGAAGCATCATGACTTGAAAGAAGATCCTAATTCTTCTTCTTCATCTCTTGAGGCACTAATGCTGCATCAAACACCCTATACAACACCTTAATAATGAACAACATGTAGAGACATCCTGGGACTATACAAACATCATGACATTACAAAAAATCTTGAAGCATATGAGTACTGAACAATACATAAACTCTTTAATCATGACATGAAGCATTCTAATAACATCATCTACAAATTTGTTATGTCTTTGCACACCTTTTTGACATCAATGACAATCAATCTCCATCAACCTACACAGTACCTTTTGTGTGGGACTATTGCCATCTCCTAAAACATTTGGTGCTCCTAGGGAAGAAGAAGTCTCTATGATGATCATCAAGTGCAACCTATCACCTACCTTCAAGAAGAAGCATCTCCTTGACCAAGATGTTCTTGAAGACATATCTTCATGGTTATACAAGGAAGAAGAAGCAAAACAAGATGATCCTACTATTCCAACCGAGATCTATGGGAAGGGTCTCGAAATTGTCAAGTACATGGGATACAAAGGACAAGGTGGCATAGGCATTCATGAGAAGGGGATTGTAGAGCCAATCCAAGTAGCAAGAAATCCACATCTTCATGGGTTAGGGTATCAGAAACAAGATCCTACCCCCGCTAATGATGAATGTATATTAAACGAGGTCACTAAGGCCTTCCCCATAGTCGACAACATCAACGAAGAAGACCATCAAGACTCCTTTAGTGACTTTGTTTAATTCTTTGAATCCTCCATATGTACCATCAATACCTTAACCACCATACCATCCACCTTTGATGACTTGCCTTTTGTTTACCCCCAGCTTATAGATTGGGACCAAGAAGGACCTCCCATCATTGATGTTGCACAGAATGATGAAGCAATAGCCAAGATGATGGGGGTTACATATCACTTTCCCTTGGGAGACTATAAGGCTAGCTATATCATTATGCTTAACACATTTGCATACTTTTGGGAGACCACCCAAGCTCTTAGTCACAAAAACATAAAAATAAAAATAGCACCCCCTAGTGAAAACCACATTGTGGCACTTTTAGGTGAAGAAAAAATCAAAATAAACGATGTATCACCTAGAGAAAACCTCCATGAGGCGCTCAGAGATGAGAGCATGGATCTTCCTAAAGTATCCAAACTGTATCAGGAAAGATCACCTATCCTAATTGAAGCATCATAGGAAATGATTCTTGGAATAGAAGAAGCACCAAAAATCACATTCAGAGTTGAGTCCTTCATATCAAAGGAATAGGAGAATTTCTTAGCCTTTTTCAAATAGGGGAGCCATAACTTTGCATGGACCTATGCCAACATGTCAGGACTAGATCCTACCCTAGTTGTTCATCATCTTGTGGTACGTCCTGATGCAAAACTAGTGAAGCAAAATCTAAGGAAAATGAATCCCCAAATAGTGTTCCTTGTTAAAGTGGAGCTCAAGAAACTCCTAGATGTGGGGTTTATTAGCCCAATAGATTACCCCAAGTGTGTGTCAAATATTATACCTATAGCCAAATTCACTGGGGGCATTCGGTGCTACACAGATTTTAGAGATCTCAATAAAGCTTGCCCTAAGGATGAATTTTTTCTACCAAACATCGACATCGTAGTAGATCTCACCACCAGTCACGAGATGTTGTCTTTGATGGATGGTTTTTTAGGGTACAATCAAATTAGGATCACAAAAGAAGATCAGCATAAAACATCCTCTATATGTCCATGGGGGATATACTCCTAGGTTGTGATGCCTTTTGGCTTGAAGAATACAGGTGCTACATATCAGAGGGCAATGCCAGTCATCTTCCATGATCTCTTCCACAACATAATGGAAGACTATGTTAATGATCTATTGGGAAAATCAAGAACTAGAGAAGAACACTTAAATATGTTGGCTAAGATCTTTGACAAGCTAGAGTAGTATAACTTGCGGCTGAATCCAAATAAATGTGTCTTCGGGGTCACTTCTGAAAAACTTCTAGGGTACATTGTGTTGAGAAGAGGAATTGAAGTGGACCCTACCAAAGTCAAAGCTATAGTAGAGATGCCTCCACTTAAGACACTTAAGCAACTCCAAAGCCTACAAGGAAAACTCCAATCTATTTACCACTTTATAGCACAACTTGCTGACAAGTGCTAGTCATTTCAACATCTTCTCCATAAAAATATAGCTTGTGTATGTGATAGTGAGTGCCAGAACACTTTTGATTAGCTAAAAGAATATCTTGTTAACCCACCTATCCTCATCCCACCAAAAAAAGGGTTGTACATTTCAACAATAGAAACAACTATAGCAGTCTTCTTGGTACAACATGACGAGAAGGGAAAAGAAAGAGTTATATATTACATCAGCCACACCTTGGTAACTTATAAGCTGAATTATACACCAATTGAATGAGCATGTCTCACTGTTGTCTTTAATTCACAGAAATTGAGACACTACATGCTTAATCATAAGACTAAGCTTACTGTCAAGATTGACCCGCTAAAGTGTCTACTGACAAGATTAGCTTTTGCATGAAGAATGGCTAAATGGGTTATTATATTGAGTAAGTTTGATATCAAATACATAGAAAGAAAAACCATCAAAGGACATGTAATTGTTGATCAATTAGTTGATGCAACAATCTCCATAGAACAATCGTTGCTTGCAGATTTTGTAGACAAATCCATACTCACAGTAGTGCCAACAACAAAAACATGGAAAATGTATTTTGATATGTCTTACACACATCATGGCTTAGGAGTAGGCATCCTATTTGTTACTCCTCAAGGAGACACCATCCAAAAATCCTATAAGATCACATTTCCATGCACAAACAACATAGTAGAGTATGAGGCCCTAATCACAAATCTCTGCATGGCAATACAATGGAAAATTGAGAAGCTGATGGTTTAGGGAGACTCCCAAGTAGTCATCTGACAAGTAAACAATTAGTACAAGACAAAGGATGACAAGCTCCTACCCTATAAAAGAATGGTTGATGAATACAAAGATTATTTTGATGATATCCATTTTGAATATATTTCAAGATTGAATAACAAAGCAATAGATTGCATGGCCACAATAGGGTCCTTGGTTGATATGAGGAAGGATAGCAAAAAGTGTGAGTTCCTGATTGAAGCTTTCCTCATACCATCTTATGATGTTCCACAATCAGAATTAGTCTGCAACATTGCTGGTCCTTTATCTCCCTGGTATCAAGAGACTTACAAGTATCTTCATGACAACATTATCCCACCAAACCTATCATCTGCACAATGCAAAAACTTTATCTACCAAGCCTCTTGCTTCACCCTCATAGGAGACACTATGTATAAAAGAAGTCTTAATTTTACACTCTATAATCTCTTGACTCTAAGGAAGCCGAAGTGGCCTTGCAAGAGGTACATGAAGGTATTTGTGGGGCACACTCTAGTGGAACAACCTTAGCAAAAAAGATTCTAAGAACTGGACACTAGTGGCTAACCATGGAGCGAGACGCTTATAGGTTTGTGAATAAATGTTTGCCATGTTAGCAACATGGGGATCTCATCCATGCACCATCGCAAGAGTTGCAGCTGATAATGACTCCTTGGCCTTTTTCATAGTGGGGACTTGACCTCGTAGGTAAGATTCACCCTCCATCATCTAATGGCCACAAATTCATCATCATTACCACCAAATACTTCACTAAGTGGGTCAAATTCGTTGCATTCACTTTCACCTCAGGTATCCAAATAGCCAAATTTATCCTCCAAATTACATATGTCGTTATGGTATTCCTAATTCCATTATCACAAATAACGAGAATATTAAGAACCCATGTTTAACCCTTCTCTTTACTTTGTTAGTATACTAGTTTCTATGGAGACAACATTGCTAGTCCTTTATCTCCCTGGTATCAAGAGACTTACATGTATCTTCATGACAACATTATCCCACCAAACCTATCATCTGCACAATGCAAAAACTTTATCTACCAAGCCTCTTGCTTCACCCTCATAGGAGACACTATGTATAAAAGAAGTCTTAATTTTACACTCTATAATCTCTTGACTCTAAGGAAGCTGAAGTGGCCTTGCAAGAGGTACATGAAGGTATTTGTGGGGCACACTCTAGTGGAACAACCTTAGCAAAAAAGATTATAAGAACTGGACACTAGTGGCTAACTATGGAGTGAGACTCTTATAGGTTTGTGAATAAATGTTTACCATGTTGGCAACATGGGGATCTCATCCATGCACCATCGCAAGAGTTGCAGCTGTTAATGACTCCTTGGCCTTTTTCATAGTGGGGACTTGACCTCGTAGGTAAGATTCACCCTCCATCATCTAATGGCCACAAATTCATCATCACTACCACCAAATACTTCACTAAGTGGGTCAAATTCGTTGCATTCACTTTCACCACAGGTATCTAAATAGCCAAATTTATCCTCCAAATTACATATGTCGTAATGGTATTCCTAATTCCATTATCACAAATAACGAGAATATTAAGAACCCGTGTTTCACCCTACTCTTTACTTTGTTAGTATACTAGTTTCTATGGATGCATATGCTTTGTAAGTCATCCCGTGAGCATATTATATTATCCCACATGCATGGGAAGTAGTTGTTGTTTTGATTAGACTTAGTACATAAGTACGTGTTGAAGCTAATGAAGGCATCCACAAATTTATTATATTGATCTTTCTCAAAGGAGGTTCCCCCTTGAAGTGGCATGTGATCAATAAATACCTTTTGTGTTTCTACTATTTATATATGTCTATTATTTCATGCATTTTTTATTATATTGTTGTGGGAGGTTCCTCTCATCTAGTATCTTAGGATCGCTAGGTGGAATTTATGCCAAATTGTTTTTTTCTGCAGTGGCCTCCAGGCGTTGTGATTATTGTAGTGGTTCTTTTTTTCACATTTGTATTGTTCATTTCAATTGTAGATTTAGATCAGGGAGTATCCCTATTCGTTGAACTATGGGAAGTACCTGGGTATATAGTCCTAAAACTCATTGTGAGGAGTACCACAGGAAGCCTAAAGTAGATGGCCCGTTGAGAGGACCTGCCAGCATAAAGGGCAATGACCCCTACCTGATTGACTAGTTCCCATCCATGAGGTAAACCAAGAGCTATCATTTGTGGCAAAGCGGTTATCAGTTTTACTTGAGCCATGGAGTGAGGGGTACTACCCCAATACGCAAGCCATTAGGCAGCATTGGTGGTTGAGTGAATCCCCTGAACTTTTAGTAAACCAAACATACTTGGGGCCCATATCTAATGACAATTGGCAAATCACAAATTGAATCCATCCAGGGCAGCTGATAGATCGTTTCTAGAAAAAGAAAAAAATATTTTTTTCATCATATCCTTCTTGTTTTATCTTTGTTTCCTCCTAAAATACATTGGAAAACCTATAATTTCATTCTACACATTTCCTTCCTTGAGGACCCTATCCCAAATTCCACTTATCAAAGCCAGAAATCCTACATTTGTCCAAATTTAGGGTTTTCCATAACTTCTTCGATTCTCACCCAATCTCTTTGAGATTTTACCACAGTGTTCCTTTCATATTTTTGTTCCTTTGTCTCTCTAGGAAAAATTTTCCCATTCTTTCACCCCGCTTCTAAAATCACCATTTTCTTCTTCCATTTCCCTTAAGAAAGTGTCTAAAAGCTAGTCAAATCCTAATTACCCATCGCAGTTTTCCCCAAATCAAAATTTTCCTTTACTAAAATGTTTTATTACATGTTTTTCTACCATTCTTGAAAAGAATCTCCTAGCTATGGTTGAAACTGAAATAGGAGAAAAAAACATGGAGGATGAAATTGTAGCCCTCAAGACCAAGCTCTAAGATCTTGATGAAAAAGTTCTTAGACTCAATCTTCAGCATTCAGCCATAAACAAGAGACGGCAGCCAGAGTCTTCAGTAGACACTAGGTTTTCTTCTTCTAGAAATTTCTATGGACTGAATCTTGGTTTTCCTCACTTCAATGGTGATGATCCGACTGAATGGATATACCGGGAAGAACAATATTTCAGTTTGCATAAAATTAAATTGATGTCAACAAAGTCCCACTTGCATCCTTTCACTTGGAACATGAAGCCCTTCAATGGTTCCAGGTTGGTATATCAAGGCTCATGATGAGCCAAAATGGACATATTTTTGCAACCTGATTTTGTAATGATTTGGCACTAGTGCTTTTGATGACTTCACATGAGCACTCACTAAACTTTACCAAACTGACACTGTGAGAGAATATCAAACAAAATTTGAAAAATTAGTCAATAACACAAAGGAATTATCTAATGAATTCTTTAGGAGTTGTTTTGTCAGTGGTCTGAAGGATGCAATTCAATCAAAGGTTAAAATGCTCCATCCTAACACAATGATGGAAGCCCTAGGGTTGGCTAAGTTGGTAGACAACAAGATCATAACTTAGCAACAATCCAACTCTAATTTAGTTTCATTTAGAAATACATCTTCCCAAAAATCTCAAACAATACTAGCTCTTAGAACAATTCCTATCAACCATATTACTCAAGCAAAGATGTAGGCACATAGAGAAATAGGACTTTGTTATAATTGTGATTATAAATTCACTTGAGGCCATTTATTTGTTGAGAAAAAGATCTACCTATTGAATATGGACTCTCCACATGACACTAAAGTTTGGGTAGATTCTTGAGATACAACAGATGATCAGGAAGAGGCTCAACAACTACTTGTTGAACCTACTTCTCAAGAAGACCCCCTAGAGATCTCTCTCCATGTTGTAGGAGTCACCACCCCACAAACCATGTGGGTCAAGGGTTACTTCAAGAAGATCCGTCTTCCCATACTCATTGATTCTGGTAGCACTCATAACTTCATTGACCCCCAAATCATGAAACAAGCTAATTTTTTTTGTCCTTCCTTGCTCTAACTTTGAAGTCATAATTGCTAATGGGGACACATTACCTTGTAAAGGGAAGTGTCAAAATGTGCATATCTCTATCAGAGATTATAACCTACACTCTAAGATGTTTTCTTTGACCTTATGCAAATGTGATTTAGTTTTGGTATCCCAATGGTTATGCACACTTGGACCAATCTTATGGGATTTTGCTAAACTTTGGATGCAATTTTTAGACAATGGAAAAAACACACCTTAAAGGGCTTACAAATGGGGTCTCTCAGCATCATAAGTTCACATCACATGGAAAATCTTCTTAAGAAGAATTCACATGACATCATTGCTTATCTCCATTCCATTTAGATGCAACCTAGTCTATTTTCTTCACCAGTTTAGGTAGTCGACATGATTCTCCAAACCCAAGATCAAATTCTCAACATCTAGCAGGACAATCTTCAAATTGAAAGAAATAGAATGACACAACAGAATGATTAGCACCATTCTGAGAATAATTTTCAAGTAGGTGATATGGTTTTTCTTCACTTGCATCCATCCAAGAAATCATCCCTGAAACTCAAAGGGCATCATAAGCTAGCTCTAAAGTTCTATGGGACATATAAGATTCTTTAGAAGATTGGGTTGGTTTCTTATAAATTGGAGCTTGCACCTTCTTCCCAAGTTCACCTAGTATTTCATGTCTCTTGTCTACTAAAAGTTCTTTCCAGCACCAACATCAGAGCACAAACTATTTTACCAAAACTTTAAAATGAAGGATCCATCCTTCTAGAGTCAAAGATAATCCTCAGCAAGCACACTTGTCAACTTGGCTCCCAATCCATCATGAAGGTATTAATTTAGTGGCATGGAATGTAGCCAGTGGATGCAACATGGGAACCACTCTTTTAGATTCAGCAACAATTTCCACATCTTAAGCTTTGAAGAAAAAACTTTTCTGAGAGGGAGACCCTTCTCTTTAGTTTGTTAGTATATTAGTAGCTATGGACCAATATGCTTTGTAAGTCATCCCGTGAGCATATTGTATTATCCCACATGCATGGGAAGTAGTAGTTGTTTTGATTAGACTTAGTATATAAGTACATGTTGAGGCCAATGATGGCATCCATGAATTTATTGTTTTGATCTTGTTCAAAGGAGGTTGCCCCCTCGAAGTGGCCTATGATCAATAAATTCCTTCTGTGTTTCTGCTATTTATGTATTTTTGTTATTTTATACATTTTTCATTATACTATTACAGGATGTTCCTCTAAGGGAAACCTTTTAAAAACTAGGAAGTATGCACCTTATGTGAGAAGTTCCATATCCAACACTAATTTTCCACACTGTATTACCCCCAAAGTAATGGTTAAGCTGAGACTTCTAACAAAACCATCTTGCGCATTTTGAAGAAGATGATTAGTGAAGTTGGTCATGACTGGCACCTCCAACTCAATCCTTCCCTATGGGCCTACCATACAAGTATTTGCACACCGACAAGAGCCACCCCATATTCCCTAGTATTTGGTTCTAAAGCTATCTTACCTATTGAGGTTGAGCTCCCATCACTCAAGGTTTCATTGCAAAATCTATTCATTGAGGAAGAATATCTAGTTGGAAGGCTGCATGAACTAGAATTACTTGATGAGAAACACTTAGATGCTCTCAACCATCTGCAGGCCTACCAAAATCACCAACGTAGGAGCTATAACAAGAAAATCAAGAACCGTAAGTTTGAAGTAGGTGACCTTGTCCTTATGGAGAACTACAAAAATCTACAAGATTTCACTTAAAAGGGAAAGTTTTAGCCCAATTGGTTGGGACCATATGTTGTTATAGCCAACTACAGATCAGGGGCATATTAGCTTGCAACACCTAAGGAGCAGCCTCTAGACGAACCAATAAACATTTTGCATTTGAAAAGGTTCTATGCATGACTCATCAAGTATCACAAAGAAAAAAGTAAAAAAAATCAAAAAATAGAAAAAAACCAAAAAAAATTAAAAAAACAAGAAAAACTCAAGTGTAATAAAGTTGTCCAATGGTGAAAATCACTTCGGTGATGCCTTGGATAAGTACCATGGTGAAAACCTATTTTAAGTGCCATGTGTAGTGGCTAGTTCCACCATTTAGTAAGCCCTCTTTCAATCATGACATTCCATACCATGCATTCCCAATGGCTTTGAATTCTGAAACATCAAATCCTGTCCCCCACACCACATTATGCCACCCAAAACTAATCCGTCAAATGACGATCCTTGTATGCCTCTTGTGTATAGCTCTAAAATCAAAAAATCCAAAAATATTAGAAAATCCAAATAAAATTTGGTAGTCCTAATAAATTTTTTTGGATAGTCCTTCCTTTTTTCATGGTCCAAAAATTTCAAAAAAGTTGGTCATCCATAAAAAATAAGTTGAAAAAACATATATAAAAATTGAGTTAATTAAAGGGAATGGTCTTATGTGAGCCTCAATTTATATTTAAAAGCATCAATTACTATCAATAGATTTTGATAGTGGCTACTCTTATAGGGGGCTGCTATTACAGGACTTTTGTAAAAGCCACAACCATGTGCTCTATAAAAAGACACTGGCGCACATACAATATAATAAATTTTATTGTAAAAATAATATTAACTACATTAGCCTCAATTTATATTGAAAAGCTTCAATTACTATCAATACATTTATTAAAATAAAAGTGTGCATGTTGTTATAGGGCGGTTGTTGTAAAGGCCACAACCATGTGGTCTATAAAAAGACAAGTAGGCACACTTACAATATAATAAATTCTATTGTAAAAATAATATTAACTATATTATTTTTAGAAAAATAATATCATGGTAGAAGAAGCCCCATTAAGAAGTGTTACATCTTCGTGTCGTTGGGCCATGTATAAGACATCACATATCTTCCTTCTATTGAGGAATACCAAGAGATATTCAAAATTCCTTGAGAGTTAAAATTTTGGATTGGTAATGAGCATATAGGTATGAGTAAATGAGGAGTTTGTTTTTTGTTTGAGGCAGTACTAACACAGTTTTGCATAATCGATACTACATAAAGCATTTCAATTCTAATATGTGATTTAAAAAAAAACATTTCATTCATTCTTTGGTGGATATAACTCAATGTTTTAACCAATTTCCTTTTTATCATAGAAAATTTGTCAGTAGATTTGTTTTCTACATTGCCCATTATCCTAGGCAACATATCTTCTACACATATCAGAAGACGAGAATTCATATATTTAGAACTCTATTTCAATTCTATCCACAATTTCATATATATATATATATATATATATATATATATATATATATATATATATATATATATATATATATGATCCATAGGATAGAGTGAAAATAGAGCTTTTTTTTTTTTTTTAGCTTTTTATTAGTTTCCTTAACTATAAAAATCTTTTAAATTAGAAATTTCTAAATTATAGAGTATTCTAATTTTTAAAAAGATAGTAAAGAAAAAATAGTTTAAAAAATCAAATCAAGAGTTTTTTTTGTTATATATATATATATCCCCTTTCCTGTAATTTATTAAATCAATTTTAATATAGATTTATAGAATTAATATATTTTGTTGATCTAGGCATGAACAATAAACACAAGAATTATATTATTAATTGGATATGCTTAAGATAATTAAAACTTTGCCACATATAGACAAACCCCACTAAGAAAACTGAGGTTTTTGATCTTCAAATTTTTGCAATCTTTTGTGCCCTACAATCAAACTATAGGTAAATCACATCTTCCTTCCTCTTAGCACCTACATGCATACCATCTTCTTTGTGAATCTTACTACTGCAATAAAAATGACAAATACAATAAAATATTTAAAATAATTTGTAAAACACCTCCATTCCAAATCCTCTCATTTGTAACCCTACATGCAGACAAGAATAACAAATTTGAGAACCCCTAGGAAAAACAAGTATGGAGAAAATTAAAACAATGTAGTGACAAAAAGAAGAAATTTGAGAGCCTCAACAAAAAAAAAGTATGGAGAAAATTAAAACAATGTAGTGTAAAATTAGAGTTTTTATATGTTTTTAATATCATTTTGGTAAGTTTTATTATTTACTAAAATTATATCTCTACAACTCTTTATTTTCTAATTTAAAAATATAAACCTCTGATTTTATTTAAATGTTTTTTCTTTGAATTCTTTGTTGATTGGTTAAATCTATTAAGTATAATATATAATATATTATTGTAAGCTAGAGAAAATAAGGGAGAAATCACTCATATCAATCATGAAACCATAAGTAAACAATGAAGTATAAGATAACATAGAAATTAAAAGCATGAAAGCAAACTAAATCAAATGACTATGCTAATCTTGGCTCTCCTCCATTGCCCTTCTCAATCTTGCATAGGTATGCAAAATGTTAGAGATTGAAGATGTTGATGGAAGAATGTTGATGGCTCACTTCAACAACATAACACTAGGATTGAAGATGAAGAATGAGAATGGAGATGAAGAGGAATTTTGACAACATGAGGCTATCTTCCCATTGATCTCCCCAAATAGCTTGGGAGAGGGTTGATTTATATGGAAAGTGGATTTGGATGAACGGTTGTGATTGCAAGTTATTTTGAATGATATGGATGGTCAAGATTGATTACGTTTTCCCACTTCATGACGAGTTGTAGTCATGTAACAAGTGTGTGATGGAGAATAAATGAGGCCTAATTTAAATAAAAGAATATTTAAATTAGTTGGAAAAGGTGGGAAAGGGGTAATTTAAATAAATATTTTATTTATTTAAATTAGAAGAAAGGTGGGAAACTAATTAAATAAATATGATTTATTTAATTAATTGGCTAGTGGGATAAATGAGATTAAATGGGAATTAGGATTGGAAATTAATTAAATAAATATGATTTATTTAATTAATTGGCTAATGAAAGGGATCTAGGACAAAATGTCATAAGATGTCTCAAGTAATGCATTTGACAAGGTGTTGTAAGACATGGACAAATTTAGGTGTCTAAATTTTGCCCCTCTTTGAGATGATGTTTGAGATGATGAAATTTATGTTGAGTAACATCATTTCAAAGAAGCAAAGGTAAAGGATGATGAAAAGTATAATGATGTAAAGATAGGATGATGATGCCCCCTCAACAGGACAAGCGGGTTGGACAAACATAGGTAGGCTCTCGAAATGAAAGGGATTGGTCAAGGAAGAAAGATGATGCAATGGATGGAAGAAAAGGAAGGATGTGTTATGCTGCAATGAAAGTGAGCAATCATGATGTTTGATCTAGCACTAGACATTATGTACCAAGGTATAAAGGAAAAGGTGACAATGTGTCTCGTGCCCTAGCGTAATATAACCTTGTCTAGATACAAGATATGAATATTAGCTGGGATGTATTTGATGCGAATGCAAGAAAAAACAATAACACACACAAGCAAGAAAGAAAGCATGCACAAATAATACAAAAACAAACAAGGTATTGTTCCTATCAAGCTGTAAACCAACGATTGGTTGATTGATTGATTATAATGATAATTATGATGATGTTTGGTTTCAGAAATGATACATGTTGTATAAGATGCCTAGTCTGGTTTCAAAAATGCAACATCCTATCTAAAACAATGATTGATTGATTGAAACTAGTGTTGTTGGCCATGTCAACAACACTGGGATTTGATTGATTGATTGATTGATTTGGTTTACATCAAGATTAGGATCAAGACCATTGATTGTAATTGGATAATTTAACAAGATTGACTGACTTGATTGGTATGGATTAAGGATTGACTTGCATGTGAGTTTATTTCTTGGATGAATTGAATTGGATAAAATATGATTGATTGGTTGAACTGAATTAGTGATTGGATTGGAATGATTTGATTTGATTGTGATTGATATGGATGAATTGAAGAAGTGATTAGATTTTGAAGGTACTTGATTTGAAGAATTGATTTGATTGGATGATGATTGGATTGAATTTGAGTGATTTGATGATGGAGCACAAAACATAAATTTCTTCTTATTTCACAATTTATATCCTTTAATACCATACTACAGAGCACTAAGCTCTTCTTCTATACGCCTAGAAGGATCTCAAGAACTATAAAGATTACACAATAACAATATAGACAAGTAGTTCATACAATCAAATTCAGTTTCCAATAGGTGATAGGAACATAAAGTTCAATACAATTCTTTAGTGACAAGAATGACAGTAAATTTAATCTTAGTTCTAATATGCTACAGGAATTTGCAATCTTGGCTATAGGAACTGTTACCACACATGCGACAGGAATATACACTTTCTATGTAGTGACAGGAACTTATTAAAATGGATGACAACCATGATCCAACATGAACATCTACAAGGAATCAATAACATACAATCCTTTCTTTATTCATTTCATATTGATGTTTACATTGTTAATATCTATTTCTAGATTGCAAGCTCTGATCTATCTACACTTATTTTATCTTCCTCTATCTACTTCAACCTGCACGGGGTCTTTTTCTTTGCATAAAAATTTACTTTATTCTCACATCTCTCTTCCTCCGTTCGATCAGCCTATGGTCACCTACCTCCTTAATCCATTTGGCCCGTATCCCTTCCATCTTTCATCCATTAATTTCCTTTTCTCCTACTATCAACCTATTATAGAGTGACCTCCTAGAGTCAGCCTTCACTTCCCTTTGGCCTTTAACTAACTATCCATTAAAAACCTTCTTCTGCTTCTATTTTTTAGCCTTGATTATTTGGTCCTTGCCTTATTTCTACATCGGCCTTCTCCTTCTCCACCCTCTCTTCTTCATAGTAATCATAATATTTTATTTCTTTCCTCTAACTCTTCTATTGTCATTACAAAGAGTCTCTTTGTCTTCTAACTTCTATGTCATCATTGCTAAGCGTTACATGTCACCTTCCCTAACGGTCTCCAAAACAATCGAGTTAACTACTCAAACTGACACCTCCTAAAATAGTAATCAAACCACCCTTGGCAACCAAACTGACATGTTTACTTTTAGGTTTGGAAAGTAACAAGTAATTATTTAACCACCCTTCATTCCTATGAGTTCCTGCCATTTGGTGATAGGAAGTCTAACATTTGCTTCTTGTGACATGAAGATATTGTGAAAAGAAGTTACATCATAACACATCCAAACAATCAAACCACCAAAACATTACAGAAATCCCAAAACTGAAATGAAATTCCAACCAAACTTTGGATGGAGAGCAGTACCCCTACATCATACTCCCAAGGGGACTAAAAATATCATGTGCTCCTACACATGCGGTGCTTCTACCAAATTATCTAATCTCTTGTTTTGCTTTTTCCATAATCTCTCTGGCCCATATGTCATATCCTTCCAACATTGTTGTGTATCACTATCTGCTACTCTCATGAGGTTGTATACATCAATTACTATCCACCACCAACCTCTGATCCATCTTTCATCCACATACAACACATCATAAATAAATGGAAAGTTTTCTATGTTTTCAACATCCCCCACTTCATCATCAACATTTTCCATTTATATGGTATATTCATCATGTTCTTCCAAAATTCTTTCCAACTACTTTTCCTCTATGGTCATCTGCTACAACAAATTATCTTCAGATTTATCTTCCATTTCATGACTCATCACATACATCTCAAAATTTGCAATGACTTCTATATCTTCGGTCTTCATTCCTACAACTTTTGTATCATTATCTTCAACCTCCTTCAAGGTGTCCTTTACTATTCCACACATCTTCATACCTTCAACCTTTTTATTCTGCTCTTGCTCAATGGCTACAAATTGCCTCCATAAGTCCACTTCAATGTTTTCATTTGCTACCCCTTCTTCTAATTTTATCTCTGTAATGCTTTCATCAACCTTTTTTTCCTTCTTCCTCTATGATCACTATTATTCCCATATCCAAATCTACATTTTCATATGCTACTACTATCTCCTTTCATGTTCAACTCTTATATTCAACTTTTCCTCTTTCCTATCACACTTGTAGTTATTCATACTGCACTTTCTAACCTGCCTTTGCTTACTTTCTTTCTTCCTCTTATATTTATTCCTCTTCATCTCCATCTCATCCGCAATCCTCCACATTTCCTTCTCATATTTATAAATTTCATTCAAAGCCTTAAAGTCATCATTATTAAAACTAGATTGGTTACCTCTTACCTTGCACTTACCATGTTGCTCTTCCTTAAACTCTATTGTATGCTCTTGGGAATAATCTTCTTGTTCATCTTCTATGGATTTATTTAGGTTTCCTTGTTTACGAGACTCATCTCCTTCTTCCCATATTCTATCCTGTTGCTTTGTCTTTCTACCACCATGTCCTTCATTGTCATCTTCTCCTACCATTGTTCCAGGCTTCACTACCCACACTTTACTTGTCAGATTGTCAGACTGTTGTCCCTTCATTGCTACACTCATTTTTCTTAATCCATTCTCTAGTTTCAACCTTAATTCACCATCTCTAAGCCTCCTTGCTTGCCAACTTATCCTAAGTTTAGATTTCCACTTATTCTTCAACACATATTCCCCACTTTGCACCTTCTTGTTAGTACAAACATTTACAAAAGAACCTTTTTCTTTGCATTTTAACTGCTGCCCCTCAATAATCTATTTCTTTTTCCAACTTGGAATTATATACTCATAGTTTATCAATTTCCTTCTCCCCTTATAAATTTGTTTATCCTTATTTTTTATTCTACTTGAAGGATCAAAACTAACACTTTTATTTTCACTTGCATAATCAAAATCAACATTATGAATTTCTTTTACCTATTGTCCCAAATTTCCTTTATCTTTGGCTTCCTTTCCTTACAACTTCTCCTCTTTATAGGTGTCTTGTTCTACTTCTACAACATCTTCTAAAGCATCATGAAAATCTGAGGTTTCTTCCTCATATCCTAGGTCAAACTACAAAACTTTAGTATCATCATTTTCTTTATCCTGAGGTACTTTGCAATGTACCTCTACTGCCAACTGTTGCTTTATGCCTTCTTAGCAAATTGTTACAACTTGCTTCCTTTCATTCTCCTTAGCATTCCTCTCTGTGAGTATTCTTTGTTCCCTTTCTCTTTTCAACTCCAAGGCCTTGTTCTTGACATTCACCCCAAGATTTATCAGACTTGCATACACATTCTCAGATACAACATTGGTAATTAAAACAAGAGACCAAACTGTCTTGAAAATAGCTTCATTCCTAGAAACTCTTCTTTCTTCATTACTCTCCTTCTCAAGTATTGCTTTCTACACTTCTTCCTCCTTCCCTCTTTCTTTCTTATCTCTTCCTATGTTCTCTTCAATGAGAACTTCCTTCACCTCCTCTGGTGTATGTTGTTTACTAGGTAACTCTCTGCTGTCCCACCTTCTATGGTTTCTCTCTTCTCTTTTCAACACATTCATCCTCAACCTTTTTCTTCTCTCCATAATCATCTTCACAAGCCACTTTACTTTCTTTTCCATGGGCCAACACCAAAAATACTCTTGGCTTTCTTCTTCAAACTTTTGTTGCCTTGCAATCATGTATTGTTTTAAGTCTCTTCTCAATTTTTCCAGCTCTCTTTCAAAATCTATATTTTGCTTCTTTACGTTTTCTTTCCTCTTGTCTCTTTTCGTGAGACTCTCTTTTCCAATTTTCTTCTGCATTTTTTCAATCCTTCTTTCACCTTCCTCTACTACCCATAGGTCCTAGCTAAGTTGCCTCACCTCGGTGATCTACTCAGTGCTCAGAACCTTCTAGGCTCTGAGAGCACTTGATGGAGCACAAAACACAAACTTCTTCTTATTTCATAATTTCTATCCTCTTATACCAAAATACAGAGCACCAAGCTCTTCATCTATACACCTAGGAGGATCTCAGGAACTATATAGATTACACAATAATAATACAAACAAGCAATTGATATAATCAAATTCAATTTCCAACATGTGACAGGAACATAAAGTTCAATACAATTCTTTAATGATAAGACTGACATTAAATTCAATCTCAATTTTCATATGCTACAGGAATTTGCAATTGTGGCAACAAGAACTGTTATCAGACATGCAAAATAATATACAATTTCTATGTAGAGATAGGAACTTATTAAAATAGATAACAAGCATGATCCAACATGAATAGCTACATGGGATCAATAACATACAATCCTAGATTTATTCATTTCATATTGATGTTTACATTGTTAATATCGATTTCTGTATTGCGAGCTCTAATCTATCTACACTTATTCTATCTTCCTCTATCTACTTCAACCTACGTGGGGTCTTTTTCTCTACATAAAAGTTTTCTTTATTCTTATGGCTCTCTTCCTCTGTTCGATAAGCCTTTGGTCACCTACCTCCTTAATCCCTTCAATTTGCATCCCTTCCTTTTTTCATCCCTTACTTTCCTTTTCTCCTACTATTAGCCTATTACTGAGCGGCCTCCTTGAGTCAACCTTCACTCTCCTTTGGCCTTTGACTAACTATCCATTAAAAACCTTCTTCTTCTTCTATTTTTTAGCCTCAATTATTTAGCCCTTGCCTTATTTCTATATCAACCTTCTCCTTCTCCACCCTCTCTTCTTCACAGTGATCATAATCTTTTATTTCTTTCCTCTAACTCTTCTACTACCATTACAGAGAGTCTCTTTGTCTTTTGATTGCTATGTCATTGTTGTTGATAATTACATGTCACCTTCCCTAATGGTCTCCAAAACAATCAAGTTAACTACTAGAACTGACACCTCCCAAAATAGCAATCAAACCACCCTTGGCAACCAAACCAACATGTTTACTATCATGTTTGGAAAGTAAAAGGTAATTATTCAACCACCCTTCATTTCTATGAGTTCCTTCCATTCGGTGTGAGGAAGTCTAACATCTACTTCTTGCAACTGGAAGATATTGTGATAGGAAGTTACATCATAACACATCCAAACATTCAAGCCACCAAAACATTGTAGAAATCCCAAAATTGAAATGAAATCCCAACCAAACTTTAGATGGAGAGCAGTGCCCCTACATCATTTGATTTAATGAATTTGGTTTGAAGAAGTGATTGATTTGATTTGTTGAAGTGAACTAATTTGAGGAAATAATGAATTGATAATGATGATTGGAATGGATGAATCGATGAAGAAATGACTTGATTGATTTGAAGAGTTGGATTGATTTGGAGTGATTGATTTGATGAGTGGATTGGATGAATTAGAAGAATTGATTTGATGAACTTGAATAATTGATTTGGTGCTGTGATTGAATGAATTGATTGGTTTTATTGAAATGATGTGATTTTATTTTATTGATCATTTGATTTGATTGAGTGAATTGATGATTGTATTGATTTGGAATGAATTAAATTGAAGAATTGATTTGATTTTGAATGAATTGATTGAAATGATTGGAAGAAATGATGAATTGGATTAACCTAAGTTGATGATTTGGAAGAATTGATGTGATGATTGGATTTGAAGGAATGAATTTAATGATGAGATGATTGAATGGATTGATATGATAGATCAATTATTGAAATGGTGAAGTGATTGAAGATTTGATTGGATTGAATTGATTTGAAGGAGTGACTGATTTGATGAATTAATTGGGAGAATTGATAGATGTGAAGGATTGATGTGATGAATTGAATTGAATTTATTTGAAGGAGTGATTGATTTTATTGCTTGGATTTTTTTTGCTTGATTATTTGATTTTTTTTATTTTTGATAATACTTTGATGTTTTTGAGATTTTGAGACTATTTGAATGTTTTTAGATTTTTGACATGTTTTGATTTTTTGTGTTTTTGGAATGTTGTGATTTTTTTGTGTTTTTTGAGATGTTTTGATTTTTTTGGGTTTTTTGAAATGTTGTGATTTTTTGTGTGTTTTTGGAATTTTTTGAAGTGTTAATGGGTGACAATTTGTGTAGACTTTCTGCTACATATCAATGACAAGGAGAAACCATGTCTAGGTGCAAGGGAATGAATAGGATTAGATGAATGGATAAAAGGATAGGTGATAATGGATGGAATGGATGTACGGGCAAGGATGTGATCTACAAGGACTATGTCACATAGGAATAACATGCCCTATTCTAGTTAGGAGTTTCCATGATAGCTTATGACAATAGGATGATGATAGGATGGATCATTTGGAAGAGATATGGTATATCAAGAGTTATCTAAAGAATGTTTCAACATTTTTCCCCCATTTCTTTATCAAGATCAAAAGAGAAAGGGAGAATGAATGGCCTGTATAGGATAGGTATATGTATGTAATGGATTGGATGCTATGAAAATGATAGGATATGAAATGGTAGGATGAAAATGATAATGTGAATGAGACAAGGTGCCCCCAAGTGTAGGTGACATAGAAGATCAATCTACACATGACACCTATTTGCCGTGTCTTCATCATGGTACTTATCCAAGGTGCCACCAAGGGTGGTTTTCACCATTGGACGAAGGGATTTCTCTTTACTTATTTAGTTTTTTTTTTTGGACTTTTTTTTTACTTTTTGATTTTTGAATGGGAGAAAGAAGAATATGGAAATGAGGACTCAAGCGTCTAGTTCCATGAAAGGTGATAGTTCCATTAGAGAAATATGTCATCGCATGGACCATGTCAAGTCATTGTGCTCATTAATGTTGGTAAAGGGATTGAATGCGAGTGAGATGAATTAGGTAGGTGGTGAATTATGAAGGGAATGATAATGGGTTATGATGTGGATTATGTAGGGAAGATAGTGGATTATATAGGATATATGCAATGAGGGATGAAAGTTTTATGCAAAAGTATGGACCGTAGGGATGTGATAAGGCAAATATGTAGGATAATTATTGAATGATGGCATGATCGAGGTATGGAAAGGAATCATGACCAACAGTTGCACACACCATGATAAACATTGAAGATTTTGATTGGATGGTGGTGTAGGAAGCAATGGTGATGTTTGCTTAGTGGATGTATGACGTAAGCATTTAAGGACCCACATTGACTTAGTATTTTTATGACTTTTGATTTTCGTGTGGGATGTGTTGCAAGTATGGGTCTAACCAATGTTGTCATTGATGTCAACATACTCTTTTTGCATTAATGATAAGGATTGGATGAGTTGTGAGCTGACGATATTGAGAAAATTAGTCTCAATCAGGAACAGTGAAGAACAATGATGACAGTAAGGAAAAAGTCAAAGATAAGATGAGAATCAGAGGATGTAGATTAAAGGGTTTATAGATATGTGTCTTAAGATTGTTCATAGAGATTTTAGAGGTCTGCATGAAGATCTGAAGAAGTTATGACCATTCAAGTAAAACCAGTTCCGGTAGGTGCTCAGTGGTGACAGATTGTTACAGAAAGGTCCAGTGAGATCCAGAAATGCATTATCCTATTCTACAGATTTGAAAGAGTGTTTAGGAAGTCTATTTGAATTATCAACTCAATTGGTTTGTGGTCTGGAGGTCCGGAGGCATCTATTCCTTTGTGACAGTAGTGACAGACTGTGTTCTTGAGGTTCCGGATGAAGGAGAGAAGCATTTCAGTATGTAGATGAAGTGCATATGTTATTGATGATCCAGGAAATATTGTGGAGGTCTTTGGATCATGTTTGAATCATGTGGATGGTCCACATCGAAGTTGGAGCTTGAAATTGAAGGATAACCTCTAGGTGAAGGAGTTCTCCCTGAGACTAGCTGGCCAGATGAGTTACACAGCTTGCAGATGTTCTTATTGATGTTTGTTGACTTCGATGATCATTCCTAAGTTGATGTCTTGTATAAGGGGTTGTGAAGTCATTTCAGAGTTGTCCTTGTGGAGATGAGAGTGTGGTAGAAAGAAGGAGAGCAAAGGGTAGAGTAGAAGTATTGGGCTTAAATGGAACTAATTCAAGCATGGTGAAGATGCTACTTTCCAGTTCAAGTAGGTGATACTTATTTCTTTGTAGACAGTGTGTCTCTTGTAGGTAGTGAGCCTCTTGTGAGTAGTGTACTCGGGCAGTGAGACCTAATTGGCATGTGCCATTTGTTCTTTCTATTCTTCTAATAGAGAATACAATCTTGGGTTAATCACCCCGTGGTTTTTCCTTTAACTGGGTTTTCCACGTCAAAATCTTGGTGTCTTATGTGTTGATAAGTTTTTGCTTTTGATTTAATTGCATTATGTTTCATGAATGATATACTGCTAATCACAAAGAAGATTTAAGTGTGAAAGTTTTATACAACTGATTCACCCCCCCTCTTAGTTGTGTTCCCTAAGTCTAACAATTGGTATTAGAGCCAAGTTCCTCTAAAAGGAGCTTAACCGCTTGAGGAGATCCAGGATGTCATCTTATAAGAAGGATAGTCCAAAGTTTGATGGAACCAATTTCAATCTCTAGAAAGGTTGCATGAAATGTCACTTGAGATGTATGGGAATGCTGTACTGGAAAATGGCTACAATACAGTATGTACCTCCACAGGGTGGTCTAAAAACTCAAAATGAGATCACAGATGCTGAAAACAATCTACGGACTATAGAAGCTCTTCTAAGAACATTATCTATTTTAGAGCTATCAATTGTTATTGACCTACCAACTACTTATGAGATTTGGAAAAAACTAAAACTTTTACATGAAGGAGACCAGTATGTTAAATGTGCAAGGTTACAAAGTCTGAAAGGGAAATTTGAAAACCTAAAGATGAGAGATGATGAAAATATTACCACTTTTATGCCAAGAGTAAATGAGCTTATTTGTGGAATTAGAAATACGGGTGGAGTCTTGGATGAAAATGAGATTGTTAGCAAAATTCTCAGATCCCTTCCTGCTTCTTAAAAAATTAAGGTTGTTGCCATTGATGAATTCAGAGCCCATGCAACTATCACAAGAGATCAATTGGCTGGCAAATTGGCTACATTTGAAATGACCGAGTTTGGAGATGATCCCCCCAAGACTGAATCTACATTCAAAGCCAATGCCCCTGTAAAAGGTAAACAAAGGTTTGATCTGGGAGAGAACTCATCAAGGAAACTGTCATGGTATGAAAAATTAAGAAAAGACCTGGAAGAAGAAGAAGTAGAAACTGCTCAACTTGAAGCCCTTATTGCAAAGAGATTGCCAAGAGGATCTAGTAAGTATGAAGGAAAATTGTCTTTCAAGTGTTTTAACTGCAACAAGATTGGTCATTTTGCCTCAAAGTGTCTAGAACGATTTTCAAGACCAAATCATAATAGGGCAAGGTTACAAATGAATTGTTACTTTGTTCATGAAGAAGATGATAACAAAGGAGTAACAGATGATGAATTAGAAATAGGAAACAAATCTGGAAATGAATGGGTGTTTATTGCCATCAAGGAAGAAGAACCTATATTTTCTAAATCTGTCAATCTTAAAGTTGTAGAAAGAGCTCTGGCTACCCAAGTTGAAGAAAAGGATGATTGGGTCATTGACAGTGGATGCTCTCACCATATGGCAGGTGACAAAAATAAGTTTGTAGATTTGGAAAGGTATGAAGGAGAAATGGTAAAGTTTGGTGATAATTCTGCTGGTAGAATCAGAGGTAGAGGAACTATTTGTTTTGATGGTAGAAACAAAATAGGTAATGTACTGTTTGTTGAAGGATTGAAGCGCAATCTTCTCAGTGTTGGACAGTTGGTGGACAAAGGCTATGATCTCTGTTTCAAGGATGGAAAATGCAAGATCTTTGAAAGCTCCGGAAAAGAGATTGCATCCGGTACTCAAACTAAAGGTAATATCTTCCACTTGGTTGGTACTGGTAAAAGTTACTTATTTGTTCAAGTTGATTAGAGCTAGTTATGGCATAGGAGGATGTGTCATGTGAATTTTGATAATATCATCAAGATAAGCAATACTCAGGTTGTAAGAGATCTTCCTAAATTAGTAAAACCTACCAACAACTTGTGTAAAGAATGTCAGTTGGGTAAGTTAAATAGAGTCTCATTCAAAAGTAAGGAACTGTCCTCTAACAAATTATTGGACTTAGTTCATACTGATCTTTGTGGTCTGGCAAGAATCAAGAGTCTGCAAGGTGATAGATACTTCATGCTACTAATTGATGACTATTCCTGGATGATGTGGGTAACTTTTCTGAAAGAAAAATCAGAAGCTTTTGAGAAATTCAAAATATTCAAGGCTATGGTAGAAAATGAAACTGGATTAAAGTTGAAGTGTTTGAGGTCTGATAGAGGTGGAGAATTCACATCCGGTGAATTCTTAGAATTCTGTGAGAAACATGGAATAAAGAGATAGTTGTCTGCTCCTAGGACTCCACAGCAGAATGGAATAGTGGAGAGAAAGAACCGGATCATCCAGGAAGCTTCTAGGACCATGATGATGGAAGTAAATGTTCCTCAGATCTATTGGAGAGAAGTTGTCAGCACTATAGTCTATACTCTCAATCGAGTTCAAATTAGAAGAAATACTAGTAAGAATCCTTATGAACTTTGGTTTGGCATCACTCCTATTGTGAGGTATTTCAGAGTTTTTGTAGCAAATGTTACATTAAAAGAGATGAAGATCTAGGAAAGTTTGATGCTAGAAGTGATGAAGGAATATTCTTGGGTTACTCTACTCAAAGCAAAGCATACCGGTGTTATAACAAGAGACTGAGAAAGATAATAGAAAGTATAAATGTAAAGGTTGATGAGGGAATTGAGAAACCCTCAAGGTTTTATGGATATGATGAAGATGATCAGAATGGTGTTCTGATTCAAGGAGTCCAAACCTCTTCTGAAAGTCAGGTTGAAATTGATCTGGTAAATCAGGAAGAAGAGATAAGTCTGAATGAGCCTAATCAAGAAGTAGAAGTGCAAGAAACTCCCAAAGTTCCAAGGTATGTAAGACTGAATCACTCTGAAGATCAGATCATAGGTGACAAAAGCAAATGTGTGCAAACTAGAAGGAGAATTGCTCAAAATTCAAATGAGTATTGTCTGATTTCAAAGATTGAACCTAAGACAATAAATGAAGCCTGCAATGATGAAAACTAGACCAAAGCAATGGAGGAAGAGTTGATGCAAATTGAGAAAAATCACACTTGGGATCTTGTTCCCAAACTTAGAAACAAGAATGTGATTGGAACCAAATGGGTCTTCCAGAACAAACTAAATGAAGTTGGTGAAGTAATCAGAAATAAAGGCAGATTGGTCTGCAAGGGCTATTCTCAAATACAAGGAGTTGACTTTGAAGACACTTTTGCTCCGGTGGCAAGAATTGAAGTAGTCAGATTATTTCTTATATTTGCTACCTTTAAAGATTTCAAAGTATATCAAATGGATGTCAATTCTACCTTCCTGAATGGTGACTTAGAAGAAGAAGTGTACATTGAGCAACCGGATGGATTTCAATTGTCCGATCATGGTGATATGGTCTGCAAGTTGAAGAAGGCATTGTATAGACTGAAGCAAGCCCCAAGAGCCTGGTATGAAAGGTTAGACAAGCATCTTTTGAAGATTGGTTTCAACAAAGGTACTGCTGATAGTAACTTATATTTCAAAATTGATCATGAAAACATGTTGATTGTTGAAGTGTTTGTGGATGATATCATTTTTAGAGGAAGAGATAGTATGTGTAAAACTTTTGCAAATCAAATGAAAAGTGAGTTTGAGATGTCCATGCTTGGGGAAATGAATATCTTTTTGGGTCTACAAATCACTCAAACAAAGAAAGGAATCTTCATTTCTCAGACCAAATATGTGAAAGAATTGCTAAAGAAATTTGGGATGGAAGACTCAAAGCCATTGAATACTCCCATGGTGACTAGATGTAAATTGAGCAAAGATGATGATTCTCCTAAGGTTGATCAGACAAAGTATAGGTCAATGATTGGAGGGCTATTGTGTCTCACTCAAACCAGACCAGACATAATGCAGGCTATTGGTCTTGTTGCTAGGTTTCAGGCTAATCCTAGGGAATCTCATGTCATGGAAATCAAGAGGATTTTTAGATATCTAAAAGGGACAATTGAGTATGGTCTATGGTATCCTAGAGATCATGATTTCTCTCTTCATGCATATACAGATGTTGATTGGGCAGGAGATGTGGATGACCAGAAGAGTACCAGTGGTGGAGCATTCTTTTTGGGGAAGAGATTGGTTTCTTGGCTAAACAAGAAACAAGAGGCAATATATCTGTCTACAACAGAAGCAAAATATATTGCAGTAGCAGGTAGTTGCACTCAGGTTTTGTGGATGAAACAAATGCTAAGAGACATAAGAGTGGAGTATGAGGAGCCTATCACAATCTTCTGTGATAATTCAAGTGCAATAAGTATATCCAAGAATCTGGTGTTGCATTCAAAGACTAAGCATATATCTATCAAGTTTCACTTTCTAAGAGAGCAAGTGAACAAGAATGAAGTCAAATTGGAGTTTGTGTCATCCAAGGATCAGATTGCAAATATCTTTACTAAACCTTTGCCTAAGGACTCTTTTGAGTATCTCAAGTAGAAGTTAGGGGTTATTGGCCCTCCAGTGTTGAACTAAGATGCACTGATGTACATCAGTCTGGTGGGTATCAAAGTCACATCTTGTGTTTCAGATTGATGTTGGGGAGCTGCTACTTAGGGGGAGCAGTAGGTATGATTCTGAAGTGATGGAATTGCAAGTATGTGCCCTTTGCCATTGATTTCAAAGTGGGAGAGAAGACATGTGAAAAACAAGTGGATGATGATCGAAGGGGGAGTAGTAAAAGAAGAGAAGACATGTGAATGGTTGTTACTAATAGGGGGAGTTGTGACAGTAAGGAGAAGTTCTTGTCTTGATGGCTTTTCACATGATATGTTGCCATCAATGCCAAAGGGGGAGATTGTTGCAAGTACGGGTCTAACTGGTATTGTTAGTGATGTCAACATACTCCTGTTGCATTAATGATAAAGATTGGATGAGCTGTGAGCTAAGGAAATTGAGAAAATTAGTCTCAATCAGGAACAGTGAAGAACAGTGATGACAATAAGGCAAAAATCCAAGATAGGATGAGAATCAGAGGATGGGGATTAAAGGGTTTGTAGATATGTGTCTTAAGATAGTTTAGTAGAGATTTCAAAGGTTCGCATGAAGATCTGAAAAGTTATGATAGTTCAAGTAAAACCAGTTCCAGTAGGTGCTTAGTGGTGACAGAGTGTTACAGAAAGGTTCGGTGAGATCCAGAAATGCATTGTCCTATTTTGCGGATTTGAGAGAGTGTTCAGGAAGTCTATTTGAAGTATCAACTCAATTGGTTTGTGGTTTGGAGGTCTGGAGGCATCTATTCCTTTGTGACAGTAGTGACAGATTGTGTTCTTGAGGTTCCAAATGAAGGAGAGAAGGATTTCAGTATGTAGAAGAAGTGTGGATGTTATTATTGATTCAGGAAATCTTGTGGAGGTCTTTGGATCATGTTTGGATTGTGTGGATGGTCCACATCAAAGTTGGAGCTCACAATTGAAGGATAACCTCCGGGTGAAGGAGTTCTTCCTGAGACTGGCGGACCGGATGAGTTACACACCTTGCAGATGTTCTTATGGATGTTTACTGACTTAGATGATCATTCCTAAGTTGATGTCTTGTATAAGGAAGGGGTTACAAAGTCATTTTAGAGTTGTCCTTATGGAGATGAGAGTGTGGTAGAAAGGAGAGCGAAAGGCAGAGCAGAAGTATTGGGCTTAAATGGGACTAATTCAAGCATGGTGAAGATGCTACTTTCTAGTTCAAGTAGCTGATACTTATTTCTTTGTAGACAATGTGTCTCCTGTAGGTAGTGAGCCTCTTGTGAGTAGTGTGCTCAGGCAGTGACCCCTAATTGGCACGTGCCATTTGTTCTTTCTATTCTTCTAATAGAGAATACAATCTTGGGTTAATCACCCCATGGTTTTTCCCTTAACTGGGTTTTCCACGTCAAAATCTTGGTGTCTTATGTGTTGATGAGTTTCTAATCACAAAGAAGATTTAAGTGTGAAAGTTTTATATAACTGATTCACCCCCCCTCTCAGTTGTGTGCCCTAAGTCTAACAGGATGGACGAATGTGATATTTTTGAATGGAATAGATGAAAGAGGATGTTTAGGATTTGCGAGAGGTGGATGCCTCATGTGACTTAATTCCTTTTTGTTTAGGGACCCATACCATTTTCCTTTTGAACTTTTCTTGTGAAGGTATGGGTTTGGATGGATTTTTGAATGGATTTTTTAAAAATTTGGATTGATTTCCTAAGGTATTAGGACCCTTAGGATGTTTGTCTTTATGAAAGGAGGCATCTAAATGTTTGTTTTTGAATCCCATAGGTTTGGTGGAATGAGTGGAAGATTCATGTTTAGATGATGCATGCATAAATTGGTCATGATTAAAAATGTGATAGAATTTATAGATTATAGGAATGTTAGGTGTTGGAAGCAATGATGGTAAAGTGGTTGGAGCAATGTTAGGAGTTGGAACAAGTGGAGGTAAGTTGGATGGTGGAATATGTATGGTCACATGCTTTTGACACTTGTAGGATAATGGAGGTGGATTGGTGACATATGTTTTGGGTACATGATGGGCTGTGTGATGGGAAGTGGACTTAAGAGGCATGGAGGAAGTACCAACATCTTTAGATTTTTTTCCTTGGGGTGTATATCTGCTACCATATGAGCGTAGCGGAACATTGACATGGATTGGCTCCAAAATACCTTGTTCATGAAGGCCTAAGCATTTACCTTAATAATTCATGTGTTGGAGCATGCGATGGACTATGGGACTAGGTGTGTTTTGGGAACTAGACATGAGTTCCTTATTTGATAGAGAAGGTGAAGTGGTGGACAAAGGTTGTTGTGTTCCTAAGGAAGAACACTCATGAATGAAATTGGAAAAACCAAGAGGATATGATAGTGGATTTGAAATGGAGTTGGTGGTGGATGTGGAAGGATCATTAGGATCTTGATTAACATTTTGTTCACTTAGATCCAAGTTATTTGTTTGATCTTCTATGTATGCTTGGGAGGCACATGTCTCATCACGACAAGTGGTAGTGGTTGGATCATGGATTGGTGGAGTTTCTTCACTTTGTAGGAAGACCATGAAATGAGGTGAATGCTTAAGTAGGTCAACAAGAATTGCATTAGATAGAGCATATAAGTGTTGGGTGTCTTGTTCACGAATGGTTGTGAAGGTATGTGTTGATGATTGTTTTGATGCAATCATAACAATAAGTTAAAATTCACATATAATGAACTGAAACTATACTTGAAAGATAAGAAGGAATCCTTTGAGATTCAACTAATCCCAAGTCTACAATGGTTCAGTTGGTCAAGTTCAGTTGGTCAATATGAAGCTGTAATGTTCAAGGGGCCTTACGTAGTTTAGAGTTTCTTTGTGGTTTATTGGACTAAGAATATGCAAAAAGATCATGAGATATGTCAATACTTTTCATTCCTTTGCATAAAAGTGTTACTGTGCTGCAAGTTTTAGATGGTTTTCTTGAATTATTGCAGCTTTCTTCTTTATACATTTATGAAAACTGTCTACTCTTAACTCTGTTATGCATGCTTCTTCAAATTTGAGACAATTTCCTTCAGATTTTTACGTTTTAGCTAAATATTTCAGATGGGTTGGGAAAAGTTAGAAAGATCTAATTTATACCTCATTCACTCTACCGAAGGATCTAATTGTTTTTGTTATGCACTATGTAAATACTACAGTAATTTGATCAAATCCACAGTAAAAACCTTAAATGCAAGTTCTGAGCATTTTCACAAACATACATTTAAAATTGCAAGCTCTCAAAGAAAATATTTCAAAACACAAAGAAGAGCAGGAGAACACTCAGAAGATAGATGCAAAACTCCAGATTCTATTGTATTAGAAACGAATAGTCATACATGATTTACAATGTAGGAATGACTCTTAGTTTCATTGATCATACTATAGAGAACTTACAAGCTTTACAGATACAGTAAGGCAACCAAACATTCCATGCGCACCTTACTGCAGACAAACAGGTGACCTCCTTCTTCTACTTCTAAACTAAGCTAACTTGCTGTATGCTCCTAAAAATCCCTGTTATAGCCCCTGGTGTAAAGTATTACAGTGTAGAGAGGCACAATATAAAGACATTCTGATTGTCCTCACTACAGCAAAAAAATCTAAGTAAACCCCTGGTTCAAACCCCTGGTTAAAGCAATAAATACAGATGAACCAGATCTTCCAAAATATCTCTGAGCAGTGTCAAATCTGGGCGAAATATTGCCCCCTCTAAGAAGTTCTGGCAGCTCAGCAATAACTTCTGTTTGTCTGTTGAAGTAATACCTTTCAGCTGCAACCTTGTTCTTCACTTGAATGGCCTTGACTTCCTCGCACTTCATCTTTACTTCCTGCTCTTGAGATTGGATTTCCTTCCTCCATGATGTCACTGTGATCAAGTTCCAGCTGCTTCCTCAACTGCAAGCCTGCAAGACAAGACAAGCAATAAGTATCAAGTTTATCGAATGAATAGCAAGAAACTTAAAATAATCGTTTAGATCATGGTGACTTATGCAAAATTGTGGAAATCGGGTCCCAAAATTAGCAGAAACTGCGTTCAAAATGCACACAGACTGTTCAAAACCCATCGGGTCAACTATCGCTGACCAAAAAAATGCTACTGGCAGCCAAAAAATGTTTTAAAACTCCACCGCTATGTACATTCCTGCCCATCGGCGTGACTATCGCCATCGGCATGTCTGAAAATTGCCTAGCCGATCATCACTATTTGGCCGATGGCCTCTTGCTTTGTTTATCCTCCATCGGCGAGAGTTATGCCGATACAACCCTTAGTTGTTTGTATTTCCTTCCCATCGGCGTGAGATTCGCCATCGGCGAACTCCAAATCTTTTCTGCCGATGCCCATACCTTGGCCGATGCTCTTTCGTCGGCCTGACTTCTGCCGACGACCCCTTCATTGATTGCCATCGGTGAGAGATCGCCCATTGGTGCCTCATAATTTCCCTCCGCCGATGGCCTTACCTTGGCCGATACCTTTATCGGCGAGAGTGTTGCCAATATCGCCCTCGTTGTTCGCCATCGGCGTGAGACTCTTACATCGGCGAAGGCAAAAAACACTTGGCCGACGTTGTAAGTTATGCCGATGACAATATCATCGGCGAGAGATACCCCCTCGGGGTGACAATTTCAAACACTGCCGATCGCATTTGTTACACCGATGGCAAAAGGCCATCGGTATGTCTTCGTTTTATCGGCGAAAGCCTAATGCACAGCCCCGATAGCAAATGTTATGCCGATACCTCACATCGGCCACAGTCTCACCGAAGCTTTCGAACTATTGAACCATTGAACCAAAAAAAAGAGGTTCAATGCACAGGTTCAAACCTCTGAAAAAAAACAATTCTAATGAATAAATAATGGTGACCATAGTGTTTGATGCACTCCCTGCAAAACAATCAAATGCAACATACAGAGTGGAACCCAGACAAAATTACCCACGACCTAGAACCACTAAGTATGAATTTTTGAAGTTTAAAACCAATGCCAACAAGAAAAAAGGCAAACAACTGACTGTTTACTATGCAAAACCTGATAGTACATTTTACCTAAATGATCATAACTTGCAAAATATGATGAACTTTAAGATGGTTCAAAAAGCAACCCTGGCTCATTTTTCACAAGGAATCCAACCATATTATGCAATGGTACTGCAAATGCAATTTTCTATATTTTTTAACAAGGTTTGCAAATTTGACTCTCTTTTCCCTTTACCACCAGACAGAACAAACACAAGCAGAAGCAAAAAGCAAAGCGACAGCAGGGGTCCTTGTTTTGTTAAGGGGCAAAATGGGGCGTGTTGTGAACATCACAACAACTAGCAACCAAAACAAAACAACTAAATTCAGAGTGTTCAAGGAAACTAGATGAAATGAACTCATAACTTCCGACTATCCCTCCTGCAAATTAGTATTCAGCTTGAGACTCAAAGTATTCAATAAAGATGCATGAATTTCCATTTTCAGTTTAGTTGTGTGCATGTGATTAATTATCCTCATCTTGAAGATCGGTTGAACAAACCAGTGACTGACATTAGCCTACGTAGGTGAGGATATTCCCTCATAGCCGATCAGATAGAGCCTTACTGCCAGCGAGCGTCCATAGCCCCGGCAAGGTTATCGTTACAATTCTCCTAAGTAGAGCCCCACTACTAGCGAGCGTCCATAGCCCCGGTAGAGTTACTTAGATAGATTAATCTAGATTTTCAGTATAATCCGCTTTATTTATTTATTTATTTTATTTTCTAATTTTGAAAGACTTCATAAGATATAACAATTTGTAACTTCATGATGCAAGGAGTGGACACTTGCTGAAATTAAGCTGAGAATTGTAATGGTAGCAAGGGTGACCTCTGATTTTTCACCTAATATCTACACTGGTAAGTTCAACAAACCCAAGGATTTTAGGTGTGTCATCGTGAGAAACTTGCTTCAAATTCTCAATCACATTTATTGAATACAAAACTTCAGAAGATGAACAACTCTCTACATTCATGACAGTAACAAGTTATGTGTAAATTGTAAATGATTAACTTGAATACCCTAAATTTTATACTGTTTTGAATGGTTGCTAGTTTTGCTCCTTAATACTCTAAAGTAAAATAAAGATCCCTGCTGAAGAGACAACAAACAAACTAAACAAACAGGTTGTACAAACAACACAACAAAAGAAAAAACTGTACAAACAGAAAGAAACAAAAGGCAAAAACAAACAGAAGACAAACTATACAAATAGCCAACCCAAAAGAAAACACAAAAGAAGAACTGTACATTACCCACAACACTTTACATTAAGAAAAAAGGACTGCCCCCCTTTTACCTCAAGCCTAGAAGTAGTGTTTCAAATGCTGGCCATTAACTGGTAATGGCATATCTTCTCCAGTCAAGGTCTTAAGTCTAAAGGTGTTATCTCCTGTTATTTCTGAGACTTGTAATGGACCCAGCCATAGTTTATCGAATTTTCCATGGCCTCCTTTCTTTTCATGTGCTTTGTCCCAGCACAACACTAAGTCTGATATCCTAAATGTCTTGACTCTTGCCCTTTTGTCAAACCACCTCTTAACAACCAATTGGTGTTTGGCAAACTTCTCGAGGGCTTGACCTCTTTTCTCCTCTAGTTGTAACATTTGCACTATTCTGGCTTCCCTATGGTTATCAAAGCCTAGATATTCATTGGCAAACTTCCAGGTTGGTATTCTCAGATTAACCGGAAGTATGGGATCAGTCCCATAAACTAAGTGATAAGGTGTGCTACCTAAAGCTATTTTAAACTTGGTCCTGTCTACCCATAATGCATATCTTAACAGGGTATTCCACTCTCTAGGACTTTTGGCAATTAACCTCTTGATTATGTCTAATAAAATTTTGTTTGTTGATTCAGCCAGTCCATTACCTTGAGGGTAATAATTCGAAGAAAACCTTAGAATAATCCCATATTCAAATGCCCATTTAGAAAATTTTAAAGAAGAGAAAGCAGGGCCGTTATCACATACCAATGAATAGGGCGTTCCAAACCTGGTGATAATGTTTTCTTCAAGGAACTTGATAACTACCTCAGTTGTGGAAATTTGCAGTAGGTGGCCTCAGTCCACCTTGTACAATAGTCTGTTACCGTCAATATAAATTTGTGTCCTGTAGAAGATGGGGGATTGATGACTCTGATAAAATCCAAGCCCCACTGTGCAAACGGTCTGGATTTGATCACAGGTTGCAGTGGATTGGCCGGATTTCTCCCTTTGTCTGCTGCAGTCTGACAGGTGTGGCAACTTTTGATGTGACTCTTAGTATCTTTGAACATAGTGGACCAGTAATAGCCCGCCCTCAGTATTTTGTGTGTTGTAGCTAAATGGGAACCATGGCCGGTTCCGTACTTGTCATGTAGTTCTGTCAACACTCTATCAGCTTCAGTTCTATTTATGCATCTCAGATAAATTCCATCATGGTTCTTCCTGAATAGAAGACCTCCTTGCACCATATAATTTTGTGCCTTAATCTTCAAAGCTCTCCTCTGAGAAGCCTTCATCTTGCTTGGGTACTTTCTAGCTATCAGGAAGGTGCTTAAATCATCGTACCAGCCTGATGCGTCTTGGGAATTCAATACATATTGTTGTTTTATCAGATTTGGATCCATGTTTGCTATTGTCTGTACCAACGCCTGCCCTCTGACCAGCTTTGCGGGAATGATCTCCATGTCAAATTCTTGCAGTGTGGTGATCCATTTGGCTCTTTTTTCTCCAGGCTCGTTTTGCATCAGCAACATTTTTACTGCTGCGTCTGGTACTATGGCTTTGATCTGGCTGCGTAGAATGTAGTGTCTAAATTTTTTCACAGCCTTTACTAATGCGAATACCTATCTTTTGATATCTAGATATCTCAGCTGTGCATCCTTCAGAGACACACTCATAAATGCTATGGGCCTCTCTTCATTATTTTCACCTTTCTGTGTCAAGGCAGCCGCGACAGAATGAGAAGATGCAAAGGAGTAGATGTAAAACGGGCTTGTGTAGTCTGGACTTGCCAATACAGGGGCATCAGAAATTGCCTCCTTGATATCTTCAAATGCGGCTTTGGCCACTGGCGTCCATTCCATCTGTGCATCTTTCTTCAACATAGCATTCAACGGCTGCACGATCTCTGCAAAACTTGTTATAAACTTCCGAACAAAGTTAATTTTACCAAAAAATGATTTCAACTCTTTCCTACTGTTTGGTATTTGCAAATTTTTTATGGATTCTATTCTATCCGGATCAATTGAAATTCCATTTTCAGAAATGACATGGCCTAATAATTTACCTTCAGTTACGCCAAATATACATTTCTTAGGATTAAGGGAAATCCCATACCTTTCACATCGCTTGAGCACTTTTCTGAGGTCTTCAGCGTGGGTGGATGCATCCTTGGAATACACAGTTAAATCATCCATATACACAACAATGCATTTACCTGATAATCCACGGAATGCAACGTCCATGGTCCTCTGAAAAGTGGCACCTGCATTGATCAGACCAAAAGGCATTCTTCTATACGCATAATTTCCCCATTTGCAAGTGAAGGTGGTTTTTAGTCTATCTTCTCTATCAATTAAGACCTGATTATAACCTGAAAAACCATCTAAAAAAGACATCATCTTTGCGCCATTTACTGCTTACAGTACTTCGTCTATTAGGGGCAAAGGATAATTATCCTTTTCAGATGCCTTGTTTAAATTTCTAAAGTCTACGCACAACCTGATGTCTCCGTTTTTCTTCCTCACTGGTACTAAGTTAGCTACCCAGACAGAATGTCTGACTGGGAAAATTATTTCAGTGGACAGTAATTTTTTAACTTCCTCAAAGATTAAAGGCTCTAGAATGGCATTTACAGGCCTATGTTTCTGCCTGAATGGTTTGACTTCTTTTCTTAAAGGTATTACGTGAGTCATGATGGACTCATCAAATGTTTTCAAGTCTTCATAAGTCCATGCTATGACATGTTTATATTCTTTCAGAACGTCCAGAACCTCTTTTCTAATTTTCTCAGAGCAAGCTTTCCGATGGACTCATCAAATGTTTTCAAGTCTTCATAAGTCCATGCTATGACATGTTTATATTCTTTCAGAACGTCCAGAACCTCTTTTCTAATTTTCTCAGAGCAAGCTTTCCCAATTAGTACACTTTGTGGATTTAGCTCAGTCCCTAAGTTATGTAAATCACACCTACCCCCTTCTGTTTTGGGTAAGTCTTTCTGTCTTATTACTCCGTCAAAGTCAAAGATGTGTTCTAATTCAATTACTCCTTTTGGTAAGAAGTTGCTCTTTAAGTTGATCATATCTTCTTCGTCCCATGTTACTTCAGGCCTTTCTTGTTCATCAATGATTTGGGCCTCAAATGCCTCATTACAAGTCAGAAAATTAATAATTTGCTGATCCCCTCCAAATACCTGAAAGTGTGTAACGTTGTTTGGTATACTGGGCACGTTAACTAGCTCAATAGCAAATCGTCTTAATCCTGACAGTGTCAATGGTTCTAATGTACTAGCAGCAACTACTAACGCATCTGGCCTGTGGTTCAGCTCTCTAGGAATGTGCTCTATGTTAAAAGTATCAAACGAATCCATTAAACCCAATACTCTATGTCTGTAACTAATCATTTTCTTATAATTGCAGGCATATAGTTTCCTCACTTGTCTGACTACCAATTCAGAGTCTGAAAATACTTTGATGGTTTTTACCCCTTTCTTGATGGCCATGACAAGTCCTAAAATTAGGGCCTCATATTCAGCAATATTGTTAGTGCAGGAAAATTGTAATCTATATGCTGCCAAATGTGATTTACCTTGAGGATCTATGAGTTCAATACCCACACCTGCACCCTGTTTTGATTTGGACCCATCACATTTTAACGTCCACATGCCATCTTTACTTTTCTGATCTTTTACCTTGGCATACTTTGTCCCTTTTATTGCCTGTGGGGTGTTGTCTTGTTTATTCATGGGTTTTTCTATTTGGTTATCTTGCATATGTGTGTTTTTAGTTTGTAACTCAGAAAGATAACTACCCTTGTCCTCTATTTCTTTTCCTAAATCTGGAATCAAGGCATCTATATTATCCTGAACATATCTCTGTGTTGGATCAGGATTCTCATTTTCCTCTTGTGACTCTACCCTCCCTATGCACTTTTTGTATTCATATTCAATGATGTCTTTGCATATTTCACAATTCTCCTCAGAATGTTGCCTATCATGGACTCTACACCTATTTTTATATAACTTACATTGGACTGGGAGATTGTGTGTAATGCACTCTTCCAGTTCTCGTCTAATGGCATGACCAAATTTGTCTATTGCATTGTTTTCTTCATCTAAAGAATTTCTGTCAGACTCAATGAATAGTGCCGTTCTATTGCTGACACACTTCTTTCTAATGTTTAACATCATAATCTCTTCAATCTGCATCCCATTGTTGGTAATTCTATAGACACCTGGTTCAACAGCAGCATATAATATTTCATTAGTTCGATTATACTCTGTTATCATATGTTTCATTCTGGGCTCTGCCTCTATTCTAATCTGGTTTGGGATGCCTCTCCAAGGTAACCACATGTGTGAAAAGTCAGTAGCCATATATCCATTTAATGTCTTGGACCAATCCCTACTTAGCAACATTCCATAATTTACGGGTATATCCACTACTTGAATGTCAATGATTTGGCTTACCCTAGGGTCTGAAGCTAATTGCACTTGAATGTTCATGAGTTCTCCTATCACGCTAACCTCGGTCTTATCTAATTGCATGACAACCTTGGCAGATTTGGTGGGAGTCAGCCCGAGAGTTTTACATATTCCTAAGGGCATTACGTTGGCTGAAGCACCAGAATCTACCATGCAATTGTGTATATTCTTCCCACACAACCTAACAGTTAACAAGAAAGGGTGAGTATCCCTCTTATCCGCGTGTATTACTACATTTGTATTGGAAGGTTGCTCAACTTTCTTACCTTTCTCCTTAGGTGGTGAATCACTATTAGGAACAGTTATATCAGCAGACACCTTGTTTGTTATGGATGTATCTAGGGATTTTAAAAAAGCATTTCTGATCCTTGGGGTCTTCAATAATTCATTTAGAGGTATACTGACCTTAATTTTCTTTATTTCCTCTGATAAGTAATTCATTAATCTTGTTGTCTCTATTGCTTCTGTCTTACTTGTTTGATCCTTTTGCACTGTTGTTCCATTATTTGTGTGCTGACTAGCTTTAAGTATGGCAGAATTGTTGCTAGCATTCTGATCTGGGGGTGTATTGATGTTATTCAGAGGAGTGGAAGTGGTGAAAGGTCCTCCCGGCCTAGGGTTATTCCTCAAATTGTAGGTGTGGCTTTTATTTGTCTGTTGAAAGGCCTGCACTTCTTCTGTTTCATTTAATATCTCATTTTCAGATTCAAAAGGAAACTAAAAAGCATTTAACACAAAGGCTGATTCAGGATAAAGACTTTCACAACAGCATGGTTCATCCTCTAGCAATTCGTCCTCCTTCTCTTCTGCAGTTGCAAAGGTAAACGTTTCTAAGACTAATGTTGTGTCATATTCTGAGGGTACTACCTCATTACCCTTAGGAATGAGAAATTCAGAGGTAGGAGGCTGTACATCTATGTTGAAAATACTAGCTGCCAAGTGGAACTGTGGACAGTCGTGCTCAGCATGGGCATTGGTATTGTGAAATCTGCACCAATTTTTGGGTGCTGTACTGGCCATTTGTATGCTAGTCATTTGTTTTGCACCATGATTATCTGTATTCTCAAAAGGAGAAGCCAGAGTACCATTGTTGGGCCCAGTGTTCCATGTCTTGGGTGGCCTAGGTTGATTCTGATTTCTGTTATTATTGCCCCAGGTCCTATTATCTATCACTGGCCCCCTATTTTGCATTGGTTGCCCCTGACTGGGGCCTTGATGCTGATTGTAGTTTTGGTTCTGATTGTACTGCTGATTTTGATTGAGACTATAATTCTGATTTTGGCCTTGGTTGTGATTTTGATGTGGATTGTAGTTTTGGTTGCTTCTTCCATAGAGGTTCTCATTTCTTAGCTGTGTCACTTTGGTTGTTAATCTTTTCAAATGTGCAGTAATTTCTTTGATTTCTTCCCTATCCTCTTGTGCTTTTGCCACAGTTACATCCCTAGGAAGTTGGAAGAAAGGCTGACCATTATTTTGACTGTTATTGGAAGTACTAGCCGTGTAAGGAGTTATAGCTTGGATTGGAGTAGGATTATACACAGGTGTGTAAGAAGGAACCGGATTTACTAGTGGAGAGTGCTACACAGGGACTCCATTCCATGGGTGTGCCTGAATCTGCACCCCAAAATTTCCTCCATTGACAAATGGACTATAAGTTGTATGCCTCATTTCTTGGTTCACTGAGGCTGCCTCTTTATAGGCTTTGGATATTGAATCTATGTCAGGTTTTCTTTTGACAAACATGGTGGTTAAAGGATCCAAGGCAGCATAGTACATATCCAACAAGGGAGCATCATCTATGGTATAAGGGGGTACCAGCCTAGAATAGGCCTTTTGAAATCTGTCATTGAAATTATCAATTACCTCTCCCTCACCTCGTTTTATAGCAACCAATTTATGATACAAAGCGCAAGGGTCAATGGGTCCTCTAAATCTTGACAGAAATGCTTCTTCCATAAGTGCCCAGGAAGAAATGTAACCATTGGGTAAGTTTACGTACCAGCTAGAGGCCTGCTCATTAAAGGTGTAAGGAAACAATCTACACACAACATCCTCGTGCTCTAACATAGCCCTAAAACATGCTTCCTTAAATATTCTAATATGATCTTTTGGGTCCTAATGCAACTGGTATTTGGGACATATCTTTTCCGGATTTTTGGGCATCTCATGATAATCATTGAAGAATATGGGAGAATTGACATCGAAGTAAGCCATTGTAGGTGTTTGAGCTTGACTTGAACTTGCAGGAATACCTGGATTGATTGGTGGATTAGGATTTATAGGAGGATTGAGACCTCCAGGATTGCCTGAACCAAGATTTAAAGATCTGAACAGTGATCTGTCAGGACTCACAATACTGCAGATGTTAAAAGGTGACCTAGGAGGTGTTCCAGATGAACTTCCTGTTTGCGATATCTTTAGATTCCAAATTAAAGGGTTTTTACTTCGCCTTGTATCAAGTAGTTGCACAAATATATCTCCTGAACTAGATCTAGACCTAGTCACTCTATTACTGTCGTTAGCCAGTTTGAAATGAAACCTAACTCAGGAAGGCCCCCCTTCTAGCGCCAGAAAATTGTTGATGATTGTTTTGATGCAATCATAACAATAAGTTAAAATTCACATATAATGAACTGAAACTATACTTGAAAGATAAGAAGGAATCCTTTGAGATTCAACTAATCCCAAGTCTACAATGGTTCGGTTGGTCAAGTTCAGTTGGTCAATATGAAGCTGTAATGTTCAAGGGGCCTTACGTAGTTTAGAGTTTCTTTGTGGTTTACTGGACTAAGAATATGCAAAAAGATCATGAGATATGTCAATACTTTTCATTCCTTTGCATAAAAGTGTTACTGTGCTGCAAGTTTTAGATGGTTTTCTTGAATTATTGCAGCTTTCTTCTTTATACATTTATGAAAACTGTCTACTCTTAACTCTGTTATGCATGCTTCTTCAAATTTGAGACAATTTCCTTCAGATTTTTATGTTTTAGCTAAATATTTCAGATGGGTTGGGAAAATTTAGAAAGATCTAATTTATACCTCATTCACTCTACCGAAGGATCTAATTGTTTCTGTTATGCACTATGTAAATACTACAGTAATTTGATCAAATCCACAGTAAAAACCTTAAATGCAAGTTCTGAGCATTTTCACAAACATACATTTAAAATTGCAAGCTCTCAAAGAAAATATTTCAAAACACAAAGAAGAGCAGGAGAACACTCAAAAGATAGATGCAAAACTCCAGATTCTATTGTATTAGAAACGAATAGTCATACATGATTTACAATGTAGGAATGACTCTTAGTTTCATTGATCATACTACAGAGAACTTACAAGCTTTACAGATACAGTAAGGCAGCCAGACATTCCACGCGCACCTTACTGCAGACAAACAGGCGACCTCCTTCTTCTACTTCTAAACTAAGCTAACTTGCTGTATGCTCCTAAAAATCCCTATTATAGCCCCTGGTGTAAAGTATTACAGTGTAGAGAGGCACAATATAAAGACATTCTGATTGTCCTCACTACAGCAAAAAAATCTAGCTAAACCCCTGGTTCAAACCCCTGGTTAAAGCAATAAATACAGATGAACCAGATCTTCCAAAATATCTCTGAGCAGTGTCAAATCTGGGCGAAATATTGCCCCCTCTAAGAAGTTCTAGCAGCTTAGCAATAACTTCTGTTTGTCTGTTGAAGTAATACCTTTCATCTGCAACCTTGTTCTTCACTTGAATGGCCTTGACTTCCTCGCACTTCATCTTTACTTCCTACTCCTGAGATTGGATTTCCTTCCTCCATGATGTCACTGTGATCAAGTTCCAGCTGCTTCGTCAACTGCAAGCCTGCAAGACAAGACAAGCAATAAGTATCAAGTTTATCGAATGAACAGCAAGAAACTTAAAATAATCGTTTAGATCATGGTGACTTATGCAAAATTGTGGAAATCGGGTCCCAAAATTAGCAGAAACTGCGTTCAAAATGCACACAGACTGTTCAAAACCCATCGGGTCAACTATCGCTGACCAAAAAAATGCTACTGGCAGCCAAAAAATGTTTTAAAACTCCACCGCTATGTACATTCCTGCCCATCGGCGTGACTATCACCATTGGCACGTCCGAAAATTGCCTGGCCGATCATCGCTATTTGGCCGATGGCCTCTTGCTTTGTTTATCCTCCATCGGCGAGAGTTATGCCGATACAGCCCTTAGTTGTTTGTATTTCCTTCCCATCGGCGTGAGATTCGCCATCGGCGAACTCCAAATCTTTTCCGCCGATGCCCATACCTTGGCCGATGCTCTTTCGTCGGCCTGACTTCTGCCGACGACCCCTTCGTTGATTGCCATCGGCGAGAGATCGCCCATCGGTGCCTCATAATTTCCCTCCACCGATGGCCTTACCTTGGCCGATACCTTTATCAGCGAGAGTGTTGCCGATATCGCCCTCGTTGTTCGCCATCAGCATGAGACTCTTACATCGGTGAAGGCAAAAAACACTTGGCCGACGTTGTAAGTTATGCCGATGACAATATCATCGGTGAGAGATACCCCCTCGGGGTGACAATTTCAAACACTGCCGATCGCATTTGTTACACCGATGGCAAAAGGCCATCGGTATGTCTTCGTTTTATCGGTGAAAGCCTAATGCACAGCCCCGATAGCAAATGTTATGCCGATACCTCATATCGGCCACAGTCTCACCAAAGCTTTCAAACTATTGAACCATTGAACCAAAAAAAAGAGGTTCAATGCGCAGGTTCAAACCTGTGAAAAAAAACAATTCTAATGAATAAATAATGGTGACCACAGTGTTTGATGCACTCCCTGCAAAACAATCAAATGCAACATACAGAGTGGAACCCAGACAAAATTGCCCACGACCTAGAACCACTAAGTATGAATTTTTGAAGTTTAAAACCAATGCCAACAAGAAAAAAGGCAAACAACTGACTGTTTACTATGCAAAACCTGATAGTACATTTTACCTAAATGATCATAACTTGCAAAATATGATGAACTTTAAGATTGTTCAAAAAGCAACCCTGGCTCATTTTTCACAAGGAATCCAACCATATTATGCAATGGTACTGCAAATGCAATTTTCTATATTTTTTAACAAGGTTTGCAAATTTGACTCTCTTTTCCCTTTACCACCAGACAGAACAAACACAAGCAGAAGCAAAAAGCAAAGTGACAGCAGGGGTCCTCGTTTTGCTAAGGGGCAAAATGGGGCGTGTTGTGAACATCACAACAGTATGAATAGGATCAAGATTCTCATGGATAAGTTCTTCATCATGCATAATGTCTTGATCATGTAAAAGGTACATGTTATGGATGGGATGGATGGATGTGATTTTATCTTGACTAGAGTGAGGGTTAGATGTTTCTTCATGCTTAGGATTGTGTTCTTGACATACCTCATGACTTTTTTGAATGGAGGTGGAAGAAGATGACTCATGGAGAGGCTTGACATGTTCTTGATGGTCAATTGTGTAGGAGCATGATGGAGGTTGACTTGGACTCATAGGGGGAGATTCATGAATAGGCTCAAGGGGTTTTGGATGACATAGTTCATTTGAAGGACTTGACATGGTATTTGAGGACTCTTTTGTATGTTCAAGAATATGTGTTGGATGACATGGAGACAATTTATTCCTTGCTTGTAGCACTTGGGTCACATCCTTTGTAGGTGGATGGGTGGATTTGAGTTTGCTTTTGTAATGTTTGAGCTTAGGACATGGAGTTGATGAATTGACCAGTGGATTAGAGGATGGTAAGGTTAATGAAGGGGTTAATGGGTTGGAAAGTGTGGGGACCATTGGATTAGGACTAGGACATGGTGGCTTTTGGATAGGTGTTTTGATTGGATAGTGGTATGATATACTTATAGGGTGCTTGTCCTAGACTAGTGTTCCCCTTGTAAAAGGTGGCATTAGAGCATGAAGGCATTTAGACTTGTTGAAAAGAAGAACTTAAGTTCACACATGCTTGTTGTGAAGTGACTTGATAGGTTGATGTGGCATTGATATGGGAAGAAGTGGATGGATTGGTTGATGTGGCATTGACATGAGAAACATGGATTGGTGGGAGTGGTATTGACTTGGCATATGGGTGAATTAGATTGGTATGAAGTGGAAGGGTATGTCACATAAGGTTGAGGTGGCATTGGTGGATAATGAATAGATAGAGGATGATGTGCTTGTTGGATTTGACAAGTGGCCATGAATTGTTGGGCTTGGACTAGGAGATGTTGGATCTCTAGTGATTTGATTTGTTGGAAATTTTGGAAGACGGTTTGAAGTCAATGTATGGTTGATGATCGAAGGGTTGGGGTACTTGGTGAAGTGTTCAAAAGAGGTTTTGGAGTTTAGATGCTAGGACATTGTTTTCTAATGTCAGCATGGTGTCACGCAATGTGTTTAAGTTCTTGCATGTCAATTTGTTCCTCAAGGTATGAAACATAGTTCATGTCGTTGTTGGAAGTGGTAGGAGGGGCCCCTTGAAGTATGATTTTAGGTCTTGGATTATTTTCAACATTATAATTAGGGAGAGGGCCTCCTTGAATTTTGATTTTGGGCTTAGGTTTTGTCTCATTATTAGAGGGGTAGCCCCCTTGAATTGTGATTCTGGACTTAGGTTTTGTCTCATTATTAGAGGGATAGCCCCCTTGAATTGTGATCTTAGGCTTGGGTTTTGTCTCACGATTTGAATTAGAAGGGTAGCCCCCTTGGATTATGATTATGGGTTTTGAATTTGTCTCATTATTTGCACTAGAGGGATGGTCCCCTTGAACTATGATCTTGGGCTTAGGATTATGATTGGGCTTGTTTATGATTAGGGCCATTTTGACAAGTGTTGATTAGGACTAGGTTGATGTGGAATGGTTTGGAATGAGTGATTGAATGATTAGGGTATGACTAGAATGAAAGTTGAATGATGAAGATATGATTAGACTATGATTAGGAATGATTAAGATGGGATTATTGTGAAATGCTGATTAGGATAATGATTTGGATAGAATGATTAGGAATGATGTGGAATGACAAGATTGGGTGACTTGGATTGATCAGGATATGATTATAATGATTATGATTGAAATTGATTGGACTAGAATGAAAATGATTTGGATAATGTTGATTGGATAATGAAGAAGGTGACAAAGAATGATTAGAATTGAATTAGGATGATTTAGATATTTCATTAGGATGATGATTAGAATGAAGTTGATTTGATTAAAAATGAAGTGTTGGAAATAGTTCGGACACCTGAGGGGGGTGAATCAGTTGTCCCTAAACTTTAATCTTTTCTAAACTTTTAAGCCTTTATTATAATCAGATTAATGATGAGAACATTTAAGCATTAATCAACACAAGAGAAGAAACAACATGAACACACAACATTAGAATTTTCACGTGGAAAACCCTATTAAGGGAAAAACCATGGTGGGGTTTAACCCACAAGACTTGCATACCCTATTAAAAGTACTTAAGAAAATAGAAGGCACATGCTGTCGGGCACACTGCCCAGATCTCACTACTCAAGAAAAGGCTCACTACCTATAAGAGATTATGATTTACACAAAGATAATGAATTGAGAAGTAACATCTATATTCATGCCTGAATCAGTCCCTTTGATGGCTCAAAAACTTCTACTCCTATCTTCAAATTATTCTTCACTGACTCTTCACTCTAGACTCCCTTCATACCGCTTCTTCTCTTCTCTACTTTTTTATCCTTTCTTCATATTTAACTCAATTGTTAAAGGATAATTTTCCACAACTCTTCAACAAGTATCTATACACTTCATTGACCTTGGAATGATCAACCAGGTTGGCTAAACTTGATGTGGAACATTACATTGTTGACCAAACATAACTCATACTTGGATCATACTCAATAGCTACTCCATGCTTCAGAAAACACTCTTTGGATCATCTACAACAAGCTAGGAACATCCGATCAACCAAGACTAGGAAGAATGTCAACCTGAAAGAAGAAACCTTCAATCAACAAGCTCAAACTTCAATCTGGACCTCCAACATAGTACCCACACAATCCAGAGACCTCCATAAGCACATTGAAATCATCAATAACATTCATTCTAAACCAAATTACTTGAATCATATGTATCTTCCTCTAGAACCTCAAGAACATTATCTGCCATGACTGTCAAACTAGAAAGATCGCTTGCGGACCTCCAAACCATGAACCACAAGAGATGATGATACACATTGACTTCCCAAACATATCTTCAGATCCACAGACCATAATATTTCATGGTAGAGCAATCTAGACCAACTTATTGTCACACTATCTCTTCAGAGTACTACGGAATCTAGTTCTACTCATATGCCCATAACTTCTTCAGATCTTTATGCAGACTTCTCAAATCTTGATTGGAGCAACCTCTAACAATCCTCTACATAGCTATATGGTCCACACACATTGATTGTTATTAATTTTCTCAATATCCTCAATAATTTAGTCTTCTATGCAGACAACAAAATAGGATACAGTTGACACCAATGGAAATAAGGATATGTTGACATCAATGACAACACTACTTAGGCACATATTTGTAACATGAAGATGATGAAGATGTATAATGATTAGGTATGATTTGGTTTTGATCAGGAAGAAGGTGACAAAGAATGATTAGGGTTTGAATTATGGTGACTTGGATATGATTAGGATATGAAGTGGCTAAGAAGGGTGAGATGAAAGTGATTAGATTTGAATGTGTTGGAAGGAATGTGTATAATGACTTGTCTTTACATGTTTGGTGTCTAGATCTTGATTTGGGAATGTTGAAACAAATGATCGCACATGTAGAAACATGAATCACTCACGCAAGACACATATGCAAGTTTAAATTTGAAATTAAAGAATGTGATAATGATTAAATAATCACACATAGAAGACACATCAACAAGGCCTAGAATTAGTCAAGTGGGGGTATGGCCAATTAGGTCTTAATCTAGATTACACAAGGTTAACTAGGGGAATGAATTGAAAGCAAAATCCCTCCACATAGCCAAGAGAAAGGGGTAACCCACCCTTCACCTTCACTTCTCAAAGGTATAAAGTTCTTTGGGGCTTAGCCATGAGTGAGAAGATTTCAACTTTCAATGAGGGTGTCTTTCAATTCACACCTCAGTAGAGGTCATCCCTTGGAGTGGTGTGTCTCCAAGAAGGCCTCCTAAGAAATGTATGACAAAAGCAAACCAAGTGGGTGTTTTTGATATCCAAGGTCACCTTATTGTGCAAGGAGAGAGCATACACAGACACACTTGATTCACCCTCGTACTTCTAAATTGCCCTTAACAAAATCAAAATGTGAGGTGTGAAAATGAATGGATGAGAGGTGTTTTTGACTCTCAAGATCGCACGAAGTGCATGAGAAGAGCATACACACCTCTAAATGCAATCAAGTTCACCAAGTAGTTCAAGCATTGGTTCTTTTTATGCCCAAGTCAAAATTTGAATGGAATACACTTGTTCATTTTAATGCCCAATTTTGATGTGTGAATGCAAGCAAGAGTTTGTTTTACAAGCCCAAATTGAAGTGTGAGACAAGAAATGTTTTATTTGATTAAATGAGAAATGAAAGATTAGGAGTGCATCTAAAATTTTCACTTCCAATCTACTGTGGATGACTGATGCAATGTTGTTCTAGCCTTGTGAGGTCACCTACAAGCCACAAAATTGAAAGAGAAAGAATTAAACTTGCATAAAAGACCATTATATGAACAATATAAAGTCTGATAAAATCTGATTAAGATGTCTTGATATAGCTAAATGGATTGCATAAGAAGAAAATTTAGAAAATTCTATGGACTTTTAAAAAAATCATGAAAATTGGATGAACTATGCAAAAGATATGAGCATTTGAAGTTTGAAATCAAGTTTGACTTTGACCAAGAACAAAGGAAGGAAAATGCTATAGTCACATGATAAAACCTATACCATTGCATGCTGATTGAATTGTATTTCCAATGAGCCTTTGTTTGCATGATTTTGATATGTTATGATGATGTTATCAGCAAAACAGTCAGATGCATCACAAGAACTGGCAGATGCGTCACATAAACTTGCAGATGCATCATAGAAACTTGTAGATGCATCACATAGCTTACATATGCATCATAGAACTTGTAGATACATCACACTATATTCTGGGCATCAAAAACACATGAAATTTGATTAAAAGTGACCCAGACATGAAACCCTAATGATGAACATAAACCTCAATGATATAAATTAATTATTAGAGGGTTAGACAAACAGATAAAGCATTTAAACTCCCTACAAATAAGATTCAAATGAAAAAAAACCTTGAGAGACTTAGAAAAACCTAATCAATAGTCAAGTAGATTCTGCAAATATGGTGCAGGATTTAGTAGATGTGAAGCAAGAATCAGTGGATGTGGTGTAGGAATTAGTGTATGTGGTGCAAAAAGCCACGAATGCAGTGCAGAATGCCATGGATGTGTCACACTGCATTCACGGTATAAAAACACATGCAATTTGATAAAAAGCCACCTGAGCATGAAACCTTAATGATGAGCATAAACCCTAATGTTGTATAATCATTGTTAGTGTATCAGAAAAACATAGAAATGGGAAATTAATTAGAGAGACAAATAAAAGCCTACAAACAAAGTTAAATAGATGCGGTGTAGAAAGTCACAGATGTAGTGTTGAAAGCCACGGATGTAGTGCACAACCTGTAAAACCCTAAATTCATCAAATTCATGCAAAATTTACAAAATTCATTAGTTCACGTCAGGTTCACCAATGTAAGTTAGGGAAAATCAGGGAGAAATCAATCATATCAATCATGAAACCCTAACTAAACAATGAAGTACAAAATAACATAGAAATCAAAAGTATGAAAACAAACTAAATCAAATCTCTATGCTAAGCTTGGCTCTCCTCCATTGCCCTTCTCAATCTTGCATAGGAATGCAAAATGTCGAAGATTGTTGTTGATGGAAGAATGTTGATGGCTCACTTCAGTGGCATAACACTACGATTGAAGATGAAGAATGAGAATGGAGATGAAGAGGAATTTTGAATTCATGAGGTTGCTTGCCCATTGATCCCCCCAAATGGCTTGGTAGAGGGTTGATTTATAGGAAAGGCTAATTTGGATGAACGGTTGTGATTGCAAGTCTGTGATGGAGAATAAATGAGACCTAATTTAATTAAAAGATTATTTAAATTAGTTGGAAAAGGTGGGAAAAGGGCTAATTTAAATAAATATTTTATTTATTGAAATTAGAGGAAAGGTGTGAAATTAAATAAATAAATATGATTTATTTAATTAATTGGCTAATGAAAAGGATCTAGGACAAAATGTCATAAGATGTCTCAAGTAATGTATTTGACAAAGCATTGTAAGACATGGACAAATTTAGGTGTCTACAATTTTATATATCGCCTCCTTTGTAATTTATTAAAACCATAGCATAGAGTAAAATAAAACTAGAGTTTTATTTTTTTAACTAAAAAAAAGTTAAAAAAAATCAAGTGTAGAATTTTTTTGGTTATATATATATATATATATATATATATATATGTCTGTGTGTGTGTGTGTTTTCAATATCATTTTGGTAAGTTTTAACATTTATTAAAATTATAGCTCCACAACTCTTTAAAAAATATAAACCTATGATTTTATTTAAATCTTAATTTTTTTCTTGTCTCTATGTTGTTATTTTATACAACTTTTACTATTTAACTTCTTAAATATAAGACATTGAGGAAAATATTCATCTTCATAATTGTATTATGGATTGTTTAGAAATTAATTTGTGTTAAATTGTGTTCTGTTAAATTAATTTGTTTTAGTTATATAAGGGGAATGTTTGTATGTGTCTCATTTACCCCTCTTTCTCTATCTTTAAGTTTTATTAAGAGGATGGCAACTTCCAAGCCCACTCGTGTCAAGTAATTATTATTATTAGTTTTTATTGCGTTTGGAGTTGCTTAATTTTTTTCTCTTATTATGAATTTTCTCACAATTAAACTTTTTATAAGACTATTTAATAATGAAATATGTGATGAGCTAAAATTAATTAATGTTGATGATTTTTTAATAATATTATATGTTTATTTTATTCTAAAGTATTAAATTGGTTTTAATAATATAGCCGAGAATTGTATTACAATTTATTTTATATTGAGAAGAATTACCGTCATGTCTCATTTTTATGAACAATATGATTAATCTAGTTTAGTGAACAATTATTTTGATTTACTTTACTTTAAGTAATTTTGAGTACATGGAGGTAGTAATTATGATTTATATTGACAAAAATTAGAAATTGTTTTAAATATTGGATATTGTAAATGCAATGATTTGATTCGGTTATGTTTTTGGAGACACTAAGCTATTGACGTCAAGATGACTGCAAATGGATGCAGGTACTCGTCGAAGATGAGAGCATGGCTGAGGTAGAGATGTTCTAGCCACATGGAAGGAACTGATGGATGGATTACCCTGATGTAATCACACACATCATGTAGTTGCATATGCATTATTGATTGGCTTTGATTGTTTTAATGCGTGGATGTTAACAATCTTCAAATGCATGATGCGATTACTCAATTTAACATCTTTTTGAATTATGTTTGAATGGTGTGATAATAATAAGGAAATATAAATGATTGTATTTTAAATTAATTAATAAGATATTGTTTATAGATGTTTTGAAAACAACATGTTCCTTAAAAATAAATAAGTATATTAAATTATATATAGATAAATATGCAATATTATATTGCATTTCTGTTTTAATTATTTAATTGGATTTGTTTTAATAAAAATAGTTAAATTAGATTAAAAATAGTGTTATTATATTTAGATGAGTAAATAAAAGAATTAAATATAGGTTTCCTGTCATCCATGTGACAGTAGCCTGAAAAAATATTATTTTATTGTTTTAAATAGCATTTCATTTTCTCTAATTCTATTGGTCGATTATTCATGCAAATTGAAATAAAAACTTCAGTTTTGAACCTAATCTTGGACCACCATAAATAAGAGTTGATTTTTTGGTTAAAAGAAAAGGGCCTCACAGTCAGAAAATACCACAAATTCCTGAGAGAAACCCATGGTGTGCAGTAAGAAAAAGGCAATTTTGAGCAGCAAAAGATAGTCTTAGGCAACATCAAAGCTAAGATCTCCAGGTCGCGACAGGAGAGAAGGCAGCAACTCTTCTACAATTCTTCTTCAATGAACTAATATCACCAAGTTTTTATCTCATGATTTTGCATTCCTGATTAACAATTTTTTATGGCCGAATAGAGATAGATTTTGGTTAGGGTTTTGTCTGGGTTTGTTGACCCTTGTTCTACCTAAGTCATTCCTTGTTTTGGTCGATCTTTATTTTGGCTGGCCATCCCTCTATTCTAGCCACTTGTATATTCTTTCTGGTCGACAAAAACATTGAAATTGCTTTACTCTAAAACCTATGTCTGCATTCTTGTTTTAAATCGATGATAGACATTGTTCTTGCTTCTATTCTTGTGTTTATCTGTTGTCTAGATGATTTGACTTCAGTTTATTTTCTCTTGTCACTGCTCCCTACTCTTCTTCGTCAAACCATTCTCTAGTAACCAGTCACCTTACCTTTTGAAGACTATTTGAACCGTGATTTGTAGTAGTGTATTTTAGTTGGCCAAATATAGTTATCGATCTAAAATATTAATCCTGAATTAGGCCGTTGACTTCATCTACTAACCCATCACCCCCATCATTCAACCGTTTGGCCTTCTTGGATGATCTTGTATAGATCGATCACCCTTTAGTTCTTGCAAATTGTCATTTCCAGATCTTGATATTACCATTTAAAAAACATATTTTATCAAAATCCCTTGATGCCATCAACTTATTCTCTGTCAGATATTTATATTATAGATATTATTTTTTTGTATGACTACATTTTTTTCTTTTATGCTGGCTAAAGCGGTTATGTGATAAAAATTGACCTTACTATAAGAAAAATATATTCTTAAAAATTAGAAAAGAAAGCTATTGTTAACTCCATAGACATTCCTCAGTTACTACTCTGTAAAACACCATTTTTCAAACCATTATCATGGATGACAGAAAGCTATTACAAACTCTATGAATTGTTTATTTTACTATTCTACCACTGCTACTATTGCCACATCGATAGGAAGGTTGTAGAGAGATGTATGTTCTTAAACTGCATGCTTAACAAATTAGTTTCTTGTCACCAGAATAACAATAAGTTAAAATAATCTGGGAATGAGATTTTTATTATGTTTTTATGACTGAAAAATTAGATTATACTATGATTTATGTTCATGTTTTTATTTCTCCGATAGTTCCTGTTGCAGTGGTGACATGACGTCTATTTTTATAGTTTTTATTGTTTTTGTAGTTTTTAAAACTTCCTGTCACAAAAATAACAACAAGATAGATTAATATCTTAGAATAACTATTATTGAAGACATTGTGACTGAAAAACAAGATTAGAAACTATATCAAATTGATAAACTTATGAGTTTGATTGTATGCCCAAAAGACGGTTCATTGCTCAAAAGTGTATTTTCCTTATTTGATGTTTGGGAAAGGGATTGGATTGATTTATTGGAAATCTTGAATTTGTTATTCTTTACTTATTTTCTTTCTTCTTCGGGAAAGAAGTAGTTTTTATATAAGAATGTATTGGGTTATTTTTGGGATTGTGATGACAAATGTGTATTATCAAAGATGGGGTTTCCTCTTTAAAAGAATTGACCAATTTAGTTAAATGATTAGATCTAATTGGAATAACATTGAAATAGACATTCATTGTCTTAACAAACTTATTTTTTGATATCTCTATCACATCCTGTTGTGAGATAATTTGCTTTTCATTACTTAGAATTGCACATTCATACATCAGGGTTGCATCGAGTGTTCCCTCCTGCAGTTGTTACCAGGTAGCTAGACATTTCGTATAGGGCTGGGTTTCCTTCATTTCAGGAAAGGATCCGGGGAAGTGTAAATAGTTCATGGTTGGGTGGAAAAGCACCCGAGCCATGTTCCCATCTCTCATTTTTTAGGTGGTGGACCACTTGGTTCATGCAACTAGAGAGTGTGTTGATATATTTATTAATGGCATGATTGCCAAGGGATTTATGTATATTATTTTATAGTGCTTGTTACCTAGATTAAGCACAATTATGTAAAACTCATTGACATTGAGATTCATATTTTTGAGATTATCTTTTATTGGAGATATTGTGATTAAGCAGATTAATTACATGTTTTATCTTTGAAATTTGTTTCTAAGTGGATTATTTACATCTTTTCATTTTAGATATTGCGATGTTGTATTTAAGTGGATTATTTACTTCATTTATTTTTGAGTTGGTTTAAATGCCTTAACATGATTTGTGAGGCATTACATTTGGTATTAGATCTCTACGTTTAACACTAGTGCCTTTGTTTTTGGGACTATTGTACTAAAGTTGCAAACATGATCCAGATTGTCCATCATGAATACTAGAAACATTGATCAAGATGAATGATTGGACCATATTCTTGGTGTCATGATCCAACAAGACACAAGGATGAATACTCTTGAACAAGAGATCAGAGGAATTTCTATAGGGTAGAATGCTAATGAAAACCCAAGGGTTCAGACACAAAATGAGAACCCAAGGATAGAAGTTCCAGTTCCTGAAGTAGGAGTTATTGCTGATAATTAAACAAAGATAGCAAAAGAAGTAGGTTTTTCATTTACTTTTATTCTGGGATTAAACCATCAGATTGGATCTAAGGTAGATATTCATAACCCACTCACTATGGATGCCACTTTTGAGAAAGAAATAAAGCAAGAGTAGAGGTTACAGCAGACAATAAATTACCATAAGCAAAGAGATGCTAAGCTTTCAAATAAGAAACCACAGAATAATCAACAAAACTATCAATAGAATAACAAACAAGGCAATAATAGAGAGATCAAGAATCTGAAGAGAGGTAATAATTCTTAGGATGGAAATGGTGGAAACAAAAGAGGTGGCAATAACAACAAAAAAAGAATCCAAGGGAAAGAACTAAAGGACCAAGAGCACCTAGGGGTGGATGTTACATCTGTGGAGGAGAGCTTTATGTAAATGTGTGTCCACATAAAAGAGGAAACAAGAATCAACAAGGAGCACTGCAGCATTAGATTCATGCTGCAGTCGATAATCGACAAGCAAAGTTTCAAGCAGCACCTATTCAGTTCCAAGGTAAGCTCTATGGACTACCTGTTTCTATTTTCATTGATACTGGTGCCACAAAATGTTTTGTGATCCTAGAGTAGTATCTAGAAGTTATCTATTACACCTGGACATATAGAAAACTCTTAGATGGTAGAATATGGCAATAGTGTAGAAAAGAGAGTAGACTCATGTCTAGCTTGCAGTGAGTTAGAGCTTCCTAGTTTTCAGACACAAGTGAATCTGTATGTAGCACCTTGAGGTTCTTATGATGTAATTCTAGGAATCAACTGGTTAACTTAACATAAGTCTCTAGTAAACTGTGAAGACAAGGTTGTTAGATGTTTAGATGACATAGGGAACCAAGTGGAAATTAATGGAACTAAGAGACCTTTAGAGCTTAGAGAAATCTTGACTATGCAATTGAAGAAAGCCAAGAGAAAAGGATGTGCAATTTATGTTGTCCAAGTAAAGGACCTTGATAAAGAAGAACCAGTGTTCAATGAGTATATCCAATCCTTAGAGATTTCAGAGATGTGTTTCCTATAGAGTTGATAGAATTACCGCCTAAGAGAGAAATTGAGTTCTCAATTGACTTACTACTAGGGACTGAGTCCCAATCTAAGGGGCCTTATAGAGTTGTATGAGCTTAAGGCATAACTGCAAGAGTTGTTAAATCAAGTGTTCATTAGACCTAGTGTGTCACCATGGGGAACACTAGTCATCTTTGTAAAGAAGGATGGTACTTTGACATTATGGATTGATTATAGGATGCTTAACAAGGCTACTATAAAGAACAAGTATCCACTTCTAAGAATAGATGAGCTCTTTGATTAGATGAAAGGAGCAACAATGTTCTCAAAGATAGACCTTAGATCTGGTTATCACCAATTGTGGATTAAGGATGAGTACATCTCTAAGATAGCTTTTAGGACTTGATATGGTCACTATGAGTTCATAGTAGTACCATTTAGATTGACTAATGCTCTAGCAACTTTCATGAAGTTGATGAATAGTATTTTATGAGATTGTTTAGATGATTTTGTGTTAACCTTCCTTGATGACATAGTGATATCCTCTAAATCAGTGGAAAAACATGAAAGGCATTTAAGAATTGTTTTGTAGTGGTTGAGAGAAAGAAAGTTTTAGGGTAAATTATCTAAGTGTACATTCTTTCAAGATAAAGTGCACTACCTTGGTCATGTGATCTCAGCAGAAGGGATTGCAGTTGATCTTGAGAAGATAAAAGCAATAATGTAATGGCCTACATCGTAGAGTGTAACATAAGTTAGAAGTTTTATGGGACTCACAGGTTATTATAGAAAGTTTGTGCAAGGTTTTTTAACCATAGCAGCACTAATTACCGCACTTCAAAAGAAGGGTAAGAAATTTGAATGGAAAAAAAGGTGTGAGCAAGATTTCCAAGTGCTAAAGGAAAAACTCACAACTTCTCCTATCCTAACCATACAAGATCCTAATGGACACTTTACAGTTATAAGAGATGCTTTAGGAGAAGGATTAGGAGGAGTTTTGATGCAAAATGAGCAAGTGGTTGCATATGAGTCAAGAAAGTTAAAACAACATGAGTTCAACTATGTGCATGATCTTGAGTTAGCTACCATAGTTCATGAACTTTAGAGGTAGAGGCATTATCTTCTAGGTAAACCCTTTGAGTTGAAGATCTATCATCTAGGGCTCAATTATATATTTACTCAGCCTAACCTTAATGCATGACAGAGAAGATGGTTGGAATTCCTTAGTGAGTATGACTTTAGAATTGAGTATATAAAAGGAGAGGATATTAGAGTAGCAGATGCTATTAGTAGGAGAAGACATCTAACTGCCACTATTACTATGAGATCCAATTAGAACAGAAAGTGATTCAGATTCTTCAAGGGGATGATCATTATGAAAGCGTAAAACAAGCTTTGGAAGTCAACCCCTTAAATCATTGGTTTGTTGGTTATGTTATTAAATCAGATGGACTATTAAAATTTCAAGGGAGGATGTATATTCCTAACTCATGAGAGTTGAGGAAGTCAGTGCTTGAAGAGATTCACAATGCACCTTATTCAGGTCACCCTAGAGTGACAAAGATGGCAGAAGGTTTGAAACCTTTATACTTTTGTCCTAGACTTCATAGGGATGTGACAAAATTTGTAGCCTAATGTTTGGAATGCCAGTGAGTCAAGGCTGAGTAGGTGCATCCAATAGGATTGTTGTATCTACATAGTATCCTTGAGCACAAGTGACAAGTCATAAGTATGGACTTTTATTCAAGAGTTACCCATGTCTAAGAATAGGCATGATGTCATCTTAGTGATTGGTGCTAAAATGTTAAGATAAATGGATGATCAAATGAAGTTGATCAAAGAGAAGTTGAAGGAAGCTTTAGATCATCAAAAGAATATGCAAATAAGAATAGAACTCCTAGACAGTTTTCAGTTGGTGATAAAGTCTCTTTTAGGGTCAAACCTCATAAGAGTTTAGTATTGTTTGGCAAAGCATCCAAACTTGCTCCTCATTTTGTAGGACTTTTTGAAGTTTTGGAAGTGATTAATCTTGTAGCTTATAGACTTGCTCTCCCACCTACACTTGCTAAAGTCCATAATGTTTTTCATGTGTCTTTACTTAAGCTTTATCATCCTAATGCGTCACATATTCTTGATTGGCATGCTTTACTGGTTCAGGATCTAGGAGTGGTGTTGGTGGAGCCCACTCAAATTCTAGGGAAGCACAACATTAAATTGCATAGCAGAGATGTGGTGTAATATAAGGTCCAATGAGATCAGTATTTTGAGGATAGTGCCACATGGGAGGATGTAGAGGAGATTGATAGATCTTTTCCTCATTTGAGGATATAGTTTAGATTTCTTATTCGTGCATGAATTATGATACTTGAGTTTGATTATTGTTTGAGATATTTGGAGTTTAGTTAAGCTTTAATACTTTGAGTTGTTGACTTATGGTCTTTTGATACTCTAAGTTGATGTTATTGTTTTATGATACCTTGATACTTTATTGGTGGTTGATGGACACTTTATTGTTTTGATGTTTAATAAGACATCGAGATGATGTCTCTTCCAAGTGGGAAAGGATGTCACATCTCATTTTTATGAACAATATGATTAATCTAGTTTAGTGAACAATTATTTTAATTTACTTTACATTAAGTAATTTTGAGTATGTGGAGGTAATTATTATGAGTTATATTGAGGAAAATTAAAATTTCTTTTAAATACTGGATATTGTAAGTGCAATGATTTGCTTCGGCTATGTTTTTGGAGACACTAACCTATTGATGTCAAGATGAGTGCAAATGGATGCAGGTACTCATCGAAGCTGAGAGCATGGGTGAGGTAGAGATGTTGTAGCCACTTGGCAAGAACTAATGGATGGATTACCCAGATTCAATAACACACATCACGTAGTTGCATATGCATTATTGATTGGCTTTGATTGCTTTAATGCATGGATGTTAACCATTTTCGAATGCATGATGTGATTACTCAATTTAACATCATTTCGAATTATGTTCAAATGGTGTGATAATAATAACGAAATATAAATGATTGTATTTTAAATTAATTAATAAGATATTATTTATAGATGTTTGGAAGACAATAAGTTCCTTAAAAATAATTAAGTATATTAAATTATATATAGATAAACATGCAATATTATATTTCATTTCTCTTTTGATTATTTAATTGGATTTGTTTTAATAACAATAGTTAAATTAGATTTAAAATAGTGTTATTAAATTTAGATGAGTAAACAAAAGAATTAAATATAGGCTTCTTGTCCTACAATGCAATAATAAGCTGAAAATATATTATTTTATTGTTTTAAATAGCATTTTATTTTCTCTAATTCTATTGGTCGATTATTCATGCAAACTGAATTAAAAAATTTAGTTCTGAACCTAATCTTGGACCGCAAAAAATAAGAGTTGAGTTTTTGGTTAAAAGAAAAGGACTTGGCAGTTAGAAAACACCACAAATTCTTGAGAGCAACCCATGGTCTGCAGTAAGAAAAAGGTGATTTTGAGTAGCAAAAGCTAGTCTTGGGCAACAACAGAGAAGAGATCTCCAGGCTGCGATAGGAGAGAAGGCAGTAACTCTTCTACAATTCTTCTTCAATTGACTAATATCACCAAGTTTTTATCTCATGATTTTACATTCCTGATTCACATTTTTTATGTTTGAATAGAGATAGATTTTGGTTGGGATTTTGTCTAGGTTGGTTGACCCTTGTTTTGCCTAAGTCATTCCTTGTTGTGGTTGATCTTTATTCTGGTTGGTTGTCCCTCTATTTTGGTTTCTTATGTATTTTTTCTGGTTTGCAAAAACATTGAAATCAATTTACTTTAAAACCACTATCTACATTATTGTTTTAAATCGATAATAGACATTGTTCTTTCTTTTATTCTTGCGTTTATTTGTTGTCTAGATGATTTGACCTGAGTTTATTTTCTCCTGTCAGTGCTCCCTATTCTTCTTGGCCAAACCATTCTCTAGTAGCCAGTCACCTTACCTTTCTAAGACCATTTGAACTGTGATCTATAGCAGCCTATTTTAGTTGGCCAAATATAGTTATCGATCTAAAGTATTTTAAGCCTAAATTAGGTCGTTGACTTCATCTACTAAACTAGCACCCCCGTCATTCAGCTGTTTGGCCTTCTTGGATGATCTTGTATAGATTGATCCCCCTTTAGTTCTTGCAAATTGTCATTTCCATATCTTGATATTACCTTTGGAAAAACATATTTTATCAAAATCCCCAGATGCCATCAACTTATTCTCTATCAGATATTTATATTGCAGCTATTATCTTTTTGTATGACTGCATTTTTCTTCTTTTATGCTAGTTGAAGTGGTTCTGTGATAAAAATTGACCTTACTATAAGAAAAATGTATATTCTTAAAAATTAGAAAAGAAAGCTATTGTTAACTCCATATACATTCCTCCCTTACTATTGTGTAAAACACCATTTTTCAAACCATTATCACAAACTTTGTCAATTGTTTATTTTATCATTTTGCCAATACTCCTGTCACCAAAATGACAGGAAGGTTGTAGATAGATGTATGTCCTTAAACTGCATGCTTAACAAATTAGTTTTCTATCACCAGAATGACAATAAGTTAGAACAATCTAAGAATGAGATTTTTATAATGTTTTTATGACCGAAAAAGTAGATTACACTATGATTTATGTTTAGTTTTTTATTTATGTGACAACTCCTATCATAGTGGTGATAGGAGGTCTATTTTTGTTTTTTTCGTAGTTTTTAAAACTTCATGTCACAAAAATAACAACAAGATAGATTAATATCTTAGAATGGCTATTATTGAAGACATTGTGACTGAAATAGATGATTAGAAACTATATCAAATTGATAAACTTGAGTTTGATTGTATGCCCAAAAGATGGTTTATTGGTTGAAAGTGTATTTTCCTTATTTGCTGTTTGGGAAAGGGATTGGATTGATTTATTGGAAATCTTGAATTTGTGATTCTTTACTTATTTTCTTACTTCTTGGGGAAAGACGTAGTTTTTATATAGGAATATTTTGTGTTACTTTTGGGATTGCAATGCCAAATGTGGACTATTAGAGATGACTTTTCCTCTTTTCAAAAATTTACCAATTTACTTAAATGATTAGATCTAATCAGAATAATATTGAAATAGATGTTCATTCTCTAGGAAACTTATTTATTGATATCTCTGCCACATCTTGTTGTGAGACAATTTTCTTTCCATTACTTAGAATTGCACATTCAGACATCAGGGGTGCATCGGGTGTTCCCTCCTGCAATTGTTACCAGGTACCTAGACATTTCATGCAGGGATGGGTTTCCTTTAGTTCAGGAAGGGATCCGGGGAAGTGTAAATAGTTTATGGTTGGGTGGAAAAGCACCTGAGCCATGTTCCCGTCTCTCATCTTGAAGGTGGTGGACCACTTGGTTCGTGCAGCTAGAGAGTGTGTTGATATATTTATTATTGATGTACTTGATTATTGTACCTATTTTTAGATGTATTATGGCATTATTGCCAAGGGATTTATGTATATTATTTTGTAGTGCTTGTCACCTGGATTAAGCATGATTATGTAAGATTCATTGACATTGAGATTCATATTTTTGAGATTATCTTTTATTGGAGATATGGTGATTAAGAAGATTAATTACATCTTTTGTCTTTAAAAGTTGTTTCTAAGTGGATTATTTACATCTTTTCCTTTTGGTTATTGTGATGTTGTATTTAAGTGGATTATTTACTTCATTTATTTTTGAGTTGGTTTAAATGCTTTTACATGATTTATGAGGCTTTACAATTATGAAATAAAAATGAATGATATGATATTATTTTTTACATGTTTTTAAAAAAATTGTAGAAAGGAAAATGAAGTTCATGCCCATATATGGTCGCTTGAAAGTCCATTCATCTATCCATCATGGTATTATTGATAAAACATAATTGTAAATATTTAATATGATGTGTTGATAATTAAATTAGTATTTAGTTTTGATTTGATTGTTTTATTTTTTATAATTATGGTTAGAGTTTATAATTTTACTTTTAGCTTAACTTATATTTAATTTCTAATTTTATGATATAATTTTTGTATCAATGGAAAAAAGACATAGAGGAGGCCCATTCTAGAGGAAAAGGAGGTCATGACTGACAAATCTATAGAAAAAACAAAGTTTGTAAGGTGTGAAATAAAGTACCTCAAAAAGATTAAGATGATAGAGGTACAAAAATAAATAAAAAGAACAAGTGGAACTTAAAAATCTACTAGTTTAAAACTCTCAAGCAAGTGCACTCAGATATCAATATTTCGAGCAAAGCTATGGTAATTATGGACAAGTTTATCAATGAGATGTTTGATAAATTGCAACCAAGGCAACCTACTTTGCTCACCACAACAAAAAGAATATCATCAACATATGAGAGATTTAGATAGCTGTGAGGGTTTGTCTTCCTCAATAGCTTGCAAAATGTGCAGATGCTCATTGTTCAAAGATAGTTGGTGAGTTCATGAAGGCTTGATCTTTTTGTCTCTATTTTGAATTAGGTTTAATTTTGTGTGAAGGGTTATTATCCTTAAATTTTATATAAGGAAAGTCTCCATAAATAATTTATGAAGGAACTTTTGGTTTTAGATTAGTGAATCTTGTATTTAAATTTCATAGTAATCTTTCAAATTATGTCTTACATTTTAAAAGTAAAACTATAATTTTATATATTTCCATTTCTAAATTAAATTATATGTAGGAATAAGATATGATTGTTTAATTTTTAAATAATAGTATATATTAGTTTGTGTAAAGGGTTAGATTAAGATTTTTTAATACATGCTCATAAAAGCTAAATTGAGAAAGTCCTTTAAAGGGCAAGTATAGATCATACTACATATAAAAATTCCTCAATAGAAACTAATCTTATAGTTAAAATATTTATTTTGAAGGGCAAGTAGAGATAATTACTTGGTATTGGTTGGTATTAATCTTATCGTGACTTAATAAAAAAATAAAGATATAAATATATGAGTAGAGAATTACAAAACAAGTCCTAAAAAGATAAAACTAGAGGCAGTCATTTCATTATAGCTTAAAAAATTAAGCTCTTAATTGCCATGGAATTGCCAAAGAGGGCCTATAATATAAATTAATAAATGGCACCATCTATACCAAGAGAAATATTGTGGGCCTTAAATGGAAAATATAACTAAGCATCTAATACTTTTATCTACTTCCAACTATTGAAAAGAAATCAAATAAGTTTCTCACTTAAGGCATAAATAATTTTGATAGAATAACTTATAACTGCCAAATTATGTAATGTTAGGGATACAATTAGGGTTAGGGTTATTGTTACATTTAGGGATAGAATCTACAAATAGGGTTTAGGTTAGGAGCATGATTAGAATTAGGGTATTCAAAATGTATTATGTATTCAAAATGTAATATTATTCTAAAGATCAAAAGAAGGTACATAAACTAATTATTTGAGGATGATCATAGATTCATAAAGCATTGAAGTTGCATACTCCATACTATTTTCAAAGAGGCTACTCAGAGGTCTATACTAAGGGTTAGAGTTTATAATTTTATTTTTAGCTTAACTTAGATTTAGTTTCTAATTTTTTTAGCTTAACTTAGATTTAAGTTTTAATTTTATGATATGATTTTAAGGTGATGCCAAAGTTCAAACATATGCTTCATATAAGCAAATTGTATGGCAATACACAAACAATAAATGACTCAAGTCTAGCTGAATGTGAAATTTAGTTTAGTCACACATACAAAGTGAATGTGAAAGTTAGTTCATACACATATTACACACATAAAGTGAATGCCAAAGTTCATTCACATAAACATGTGCACACACGGTGAATACCAAAGCTAATTTTCAAACATACCCACCCACACACAATAAAAATCATAGTTAATTCACACACACATAACATCAGTGTTTTTGTATAAACATAGAGTGAGTGTCAAAGCTCATTCACAGACACATGCATGTACACACATAGTGTGACAAATTTCATTCAAATACATAGGCACACACTTCACACAAACTGAATGACAAAACTAAATATCTTTTACACACACACGCACACAAATTTCACATGAAGTGAATGCCAAAGTTAACTTTCAAACATGCACACAATGAATGTCAAAGTTTATTCACACACACACAATGAAAGTTAAAATTTATTCAAACACACAAAGACTCACAATGAACATCATTGAAGTTTGTTTGTAGACACATTTCACAAAAAGTGAAAACATTTAGTTTATTCATACATCACACAAAATGATATCCAAAGTTCATTCGTACACGCAAAAAAAAGGAATGTTAGTTCTTTCAAGTGCATTCCACATAAAGTGAACATCAAAGTTCATTCATAAACTCTACACAAAATAATATCTAAGGCTCATTTGTACACACAAAATAAAGAATTTTAAATCTTTCAATTGCATTATACACAAAGTGAATATCAAAGTTTGTTCATACACTCCACAAAATGTGATAGTTGAAGTTCATTCACTTCCCAAAATGTGTTAGCTTAAGTCCATTCATAAATAAAGAAAAAATAAATGTAAAATTTCTTTCAAGCTCACATAGATACACAACAAATTCCAATGTTACTCAAACTCATATACCATACAAAGTGAATAACAAAATTATTTTTTAAAAAAACACACTAGAAAGTGAATGCCTAAATTAACTTTCCCACACACACACAATTTACATAAACAAAAAGTGAATATGCCAATGTTCAAGCATAATTCATTCACATAAATTTAGTACAAGCATGCATTAACACTTAAGATTAAACATTCCAAACTCTGAACACACTCATAAAGTGGGTGCCAATTTTTTAAAACATGGTAATGTTCAAATACACACACTAGATAAAGTGAATGCCCAAATTAAATTTCACACATACAATTCACACAAAATGAATGTCAAAGTTAAAACACACGCTTCACACATAGAAAATGAACATGTGCCAAATTTTAAACATTCTTCATGCACAAAGTTATCTCAATCACACAGAAGTAAATGTACTTGAGTTTAAATATGCCAAAGAACAAACACACACAAAGTGAATTTCGAAGTTAAAGCACACTCTTCACACAATGTTAGTTTAATCACTTCATAGAAAGTTGATACAAACACACACTTCATACATATATGTTTTTAAAGAGTTATTTTGTGCAATGCTTGGTCAATAGGAAATTAGTAACATGGATTTTTATTATCCTACATTATTTAGGTACTTCACAGTTCATCTAATCTCTTGATTGCTTAGAATTTATTTAGTTCATTCACAATTTACTTCATGTGCTTATTCATTTAATACCAACCAATTATTTTTATTTGTAAAAAAAATTGAATTTCTTATTGTATTTATAGCCTTGTCTACCAACAACTACATGTAATGACTTTCCATAAAAATAAAAATATAAACATTTTAGTGATAGGCCTATAAATATTTTTGCCTATTGGCTATTTGATAGCAACTTTAGTGCTTTAACTTATTTACTAACCCAGTTTTTTTAATCCATGCATAATGAGTGACTTATTGAATTGCTAGCACTGAATACTTCATTTCTATAAGCACTTGTCTGTAGCTATCAAGGTGCTTCATCTAAAAAGAGAGTAAAGCAATTTCATGGAAAAACATCTAATTGCAAAGATGTGACATCTATGTAGATAAGACCCATTTTTAATAAATCTTTCATTTACATTGCATCATATATCATTTGTCTTTATTAGATTAAAGCATCTTTCTTTTGCTTCATTGTGTTTATAATATTTTATGGTATTTGTAGTTTATTATGTTGTCCACCATTTTTCTAATTAAATCTATTTTGCAAAATCTACAAGAGGGCACTAAAAAGGGAAAATTTCAGCCCAATTGGTTGGGACCATATGTTGTTATAATCTTACAACACCTGAGGGGTGGCCTCTAGATCAACCCATGAACATTTTGCATTTGAAAAGGTTCTATGCATGACTGGTTGAGTATCACAAAGAAAAAAAAGTACCAAAAATAAAAAAAATAGATAAAAACCCAAAAAAAAAAAAAAAATCAAGAAACACTCAATTGCAATAAAGTCATCAAATGGTGAAAATCACTTCAGTGATGCCTTGGATAAGTACCATGGTGAAAACCTATTTTAGACACCATGTGTAGTGGCCAGTTCTACCATCTAGTAAGTCCACTTTCCATCATGATATTCCATACCATGCATTCCGCATGGCTTGGAATTCTAAAACATCAAATCATATCCCCCACACCACATTATCCCACCCAAAGCTAATCCATGGAATGAGGATCCTTGTATGCTTCTTTTGTATAGCTCTAAAATCCAAATTTACAAAAATAGTAGAAAATCCAAATAAAAATTGGCAGTCCTAATAAAACATAATTTTTTGGTAGTCTTTCCTTTTTTCATGGTCCAAATTTTTTAAAAAAATTGTTCATCCATATAAAATAAGTTGAAAAAAAATATGTATAAATTGAGGCAATTAAATGGAATGAGCTTATATGGGCCTCAATTTATATTTAAAAGTATCAATTACTATCAATAGATCTTGATAGTGACTACTCTTATAGGGTGGCTGTTGTTACACGACAACTTCTATAAAGGCCACAACCATGTGGTCTATAAAAAGACCTTGGCACACTTACAATATAATAAATTTTATTTGAAAAATAATATTAACTATATTAGCCTCAATGTATATTTAAAAGCATCAATTACTATCAATACATTTATTAAAATAAAAGTGTGCATGCTATTACAGGGTGGCTACTATAAAGGCCACAACCATGTGGTCTATAAAAAGACCCTGACACACTTACAATATAATAAATTTTATTGTCAAAATAATATTAACTATATTATTTTTAGAAACTAATATCATGGCAGAAGAAGCCCCATTAGTAAGTGTTACCGCTTCGTGTTGTAGGGCCATATAAAAGACATCACATATCTTCCTTCTGTTGAGGACTGCCGAGAGATATTCAAAATTCCTTAAGAGTTAAAATTTTGCATTGTTAATGAGCATATAGGTATGAGTAAATGAGGAGTTTGTTTTTTGTTTGGGGTAGTACTAACACAGTTCTGAATAATCAGTACTGCACAAAGCATTCCAATTCTAATATCTAATTTTAAACAAAATCATTTCATTCATGCTTTGGTGGACATAACTCAATGTTCTAACAGGTTTCCCTTTTTTCACAGAAAATTTCTCAGTAGAGTTGTTTTCTGCATTGCCCATTATCCTAGGCAACATAGAGTGAAAATAGAGCTTTTTAAAAAAAAAATTATTACATTCTTTAACTATATGAATCTTTTAAATTAGAAATTTCTAAATTATAGAGTACTCTAATTTTTAAAAAGATAATAAAGAAAAAATATTTTAAATGATCAAATCAAGAGTTTTTTTATATATATACTATAATTTATTAAATCAATTTTGATATAGATTTATATAATTAATATATTTTGTTGATCTAGACATGAACAATAAACACAAGAATTATATTATTGATTGGATATACTTAAAATAATTAAAACCATGCCATATATAGACAAACCCCATGAAGAAAACTAAGGTTTCTAATCTTGGATATTTTACAATCTTTTGTACCCTGCAATCAAACTATAGGTAAATCTCATCTTCCTTCCTCTAAGCACCTACATGCATACCATCTTGTTTGTGAATCCTGCAGCTGCAATAAAAATGACAGATACAATAAAATATTTAAAATAATTTGTAAAACACCTCCATTCCAAATTATCTCATTTAAACCCTACATGCAATCCTGCATGCTGAAAATAATAAGAAAATTAAAACAATGTAGTGACAAGATGAAATTTGAGAGCCTCCAAAAAAACAAGTATGGAGAAAATTAAAACAATGTAATGTAAAATCAGAGTTTTTATATGTTTTTAATATCATTTTGGTAAGTTTATTATTTACTAAAATTATAGCTCTACAACTCTTTATTTTCTAATTTAAAACTATAAACCTCTGATTTTATTTAAATGTTTTTTCTTTGAATTTTTTTTTGATTGTTTAAATCTATGAAGTATAATATCTAATAAATTATATAGTATAAAATTTCATATTATATATCATAATATAATATATGTATTCTAATATATATATATATATATATATATATATATATATATTTTCATATATTCTTTGTTGATTGGTTAAATCTATGAAGTATAATGTTCAGCATAATAAAATAGTCATAAAACAATAAGAGAACAACATAAACATTTAAAAAAGAAAAGAACAAGAATTTAGGACTATGTCAATCATCCTTCATCATCTTTAGCACCTCCTCCTACGAAGTGTGGCTCTTGTGAATCTTTTGTCTCTTTTCATTTTCATGCTCTTTGTCTTGCATTTGCTTCCTTTTTTCCAGCTGTATCTTGATTTTTTTTACTTCATCAATAGTATTATTAATTATGCTCTTAGTGAACTTAGCAAGATCCTTCATACCTTTTTCCAATTTCTCAATTCTCAGTTGAAATATGTTGCACATATAATACATATTGCCCCAGCGTTCTTGGCAAGTTGAACAGTTCAATCTTTTATTAAAGAATACTTCCATTTTGTCTAACCTTTTAGATAGATTCTAAATGTCAAAATTAGTCTTGAAATTAGCAATTTTTTCTGGATGGTTCATCTTGGATTGAAAGGTTTCTATATCATTTTGCATGTCTTCAACATAAGTATCATCAACAACATTTTCTCCAATATCATCAATAGAGTTATCATGATCACTAGCATCCTCCTCCCTTGTTTTACCATCTATTTCTCCTTGTTCTGCAATCTCATTATCCTCCCAATTTGTTTCCTCCAACTCGTCACAGTATGTTTCCTAGTCATCATCAACCTCTATGTGGTCACTCTTATTGGCTTCTAGATTTGAACCTTCCTTAGAATCCAAGTTTATTTCCTCAACAGAAGCCTCTTTAGTCTTGTTATGCTTTCTCTTAATACTAGTTTTTTCATGTAAGGTAACTTTTGCAAGTCTAGCAGATCTTTTCTCCAGGCCAACACTGTGCATCTTGGGGTTCTGCACATTGTCAACAAATTTAGCACAAAGATTAACTTTGACTGCATTAGACTTAATGTTCAGAATTTTGGTTTTCTTCCCCGAACCCTTAGGGGTTTTCCCATAGTTATCTTTCATGGACAGTGGGATGTTTTCTGAGGAGTCTTTATCTTTGATAACTTTTTTTTAGCAAAGTATATGTTAGGGCTAATAGGTGCAGGATTATGTAGGTCTTTCCCTTTATATTTATGAGGTCCTTTATTTTCAGGATCTTTTCCCTTAATGTTAATATCAACCTCAACAGAAAAGCTAGGGTTTATTTTTCCCTTTCCCTTAGGCAACCTAGATTTTTCACTACACTTTTGTCTAGGATTACGAGGATTTAGCAGCACATTGAACTCATACAACACAAGAATTAACCCCTGGTGTAGAGGGGGGTGTGCTTTTATTATGCTCCTTTCAAGGGAAGACATTATGAAAAATGGAAAGTTAATGAAATTATTGTCTTAGATGGTCCAGTAGAGGGAAGTGATAGCCATGAATAGTCTCAAACCTTCCTTCCAACATCACATACTTCATCAAATGATAGGAGACCATCCCCCAAGGAGTTGGGAGCTTAGTCCTTTGATACCCATTTTGATCTTTGGTTAAGCTTTCATTCTCCTCCAAAAATCTATCCATAAAGTCTTTATAGTCACCATTCCCCACCCTCTGCACTTTTTTCCCATCCAGACACAACCCTATTGCTTCAACAATAAGTTCTTATGTGACTATAAATGAGACCCATTTACCGTCACCTCCTTATTTCTCCAAGAGTTAACAAACTACAAAGAGACTAATACATCAAACCTATGCATAGCCCTTGCATAATTCCCGCCCACCTTCTTTGAAAATGCTCTAAACCTAAGGATTCTTCTTCAAGTTGGCATAAGAAGCAGCTTCAACTCTGAGTAACTAGTCCCCCATTCTGCATAGCATAGGAAAATTTAGAAACCCTTAGATATCACCAGATAAGATTTGAAACCATGAAAGCACATATGTCAAACTTAACAAGATGAATATCAAGGCTAGAAATAATATGACAGCAAATGTAATTATTAGTCCTCAAGATTAGGACTATGTTCACACAAAGAAAGTGGTGTGAGTTAATAATTTCCTTTTTCATATCTTTGTACTCTCCCTATCTCCTCATCTTGTCCCAGGACTCAACATGAAAAGTAATAATTAGCCAAGAGCTATATCCAACAACTGCAATCATATTTGAAATATTCAAAGGATATTTGATATTAAACACTTTACTACATGATCTTTCCATATCAAGGTTTGAAGATTTGTGATTATTTAAAGAACATCTTAGGAGAGTTATTTTTTTCCTCTTCCTCTCATTAGTATATTGACTAATTTGTATTCCTCGCATCATTAGAAATAACTTCGTGAATAGTTTGTGGCAATTACTCTATTAGAGTAGTGGACCAACTCCCAACCATGTTGATACCTAGGTTGGCAAGTTTGTCCATGGCATTGTTACCCTTGGTAAACACATGCTGAATGGAGATATAAGGGATATTAAAAATAATAATTTTTATGTCCTCTATGTAATCTCTTAGCATCGAATGGGTGTTCTCTGACCTAGTGACTAGATCCAAGACCACTTTAGAGTCACCTTAAACTCCTACCTATTTGAACGCATATGAATGAGTTTTGTTTAGTCTCTAACACAACACATAGGTTTCAGCAAGATTATTAAAAGTCGTTCCAATATTGTTTACATAATTAATGCAAGAGCATACTCCCCTCTTGACAAAAATATAAACAATTGGAAAACAAACTCACACAACCAAATATACACATTGACATGGGCAACACTCTACCCAAAACAATACAATATTGCAACAAAAATGGATTTTATTAATTCAGATGAAAACATCATAAGTCTATGACAAAAATTACAAAACAAGGCATTCAAATGACCTTTCTCAGTTCGCACATAATAGCACACTTTAATCTCCAATCTAAATCTTCACTCCCACTCTTTTGCTAAAAATTTGGCTTCATTCATATAGATTTTTCCTCCTTGTGTAGCCAATTCAATAATTTCTTTACACTCTATTTGTTTTTTCTAGGCAGCAAACTTCAATGACTTCACACTTTTTTCTGTTTGGCAGCGATCTAATTTTTCCTCAGAGAAATCTCTTCTCCAATCTAAAAGCGCACTCTGGTGCTCTTTCTCTAGCACCACTTCCCTTTCTCTTCCTTCTGTATTTTTTTCTTTTGGCAGCTAACCCTACTTCCAAACTTCAATGGTGTTCCCTCTAGATGTTCTTCTTTGTATAATTAAAGAAAACCTTTTTTTCTTCCCCAAGGTGCTCCTCTTTGCCACACAGCCTCATGGCTTTTCAAATTCTTTTGCAAGGATTATTTTTTCTATTCAAAAACAACATGCATTGAATTGTGATGCAAAGGTGTCAAGTCTCCAATGATAATCTAGCAAGATCAAAATAATTAAATAGCTTGTGGGCTTCAACCAATAAGACTTCACTAGTCTTCCTCTTGCCCTAAACTCCACCAAAGCACACACTTGTTTCCAACTTATAAGGTACAATCTTCCACCTTCTAGTGTCTCAATATACCACAACCAACAAGATTCAAAAGGTTTCAAAAACCAATTTGATTGGTTCTTGACAACTCCTCTTGACTAGGCCTAATCCTAGTAGCCATGTTCAGCAACTAACCTACACTTTTCTCCAATCTTTACCAAAGAACTTCCAAAAATAATGATTGATCTGAATACCCTTTACCAAGTTCTACAACATACCCAAGATTCATATCCTATTGTTTTAGACCAAACTTGACTGTCCTGACACACTGATGCCTTTCTACAAGGCCTCATTTGCCCACTTTTCAAAGGAACCCTATTAGATACTTGTCATACTCACTCCAAACCTTGAAATGGTCTTAGGAGAGGTTCCAAAACAAAGGATTTTCAAGGTTGCAGACAATGATTTGCTCATTTGAATGTTTAAATACTAAACCCCCATTTCTAGGACCCAAAACCTAGGGTTTACTAGATCTCCCACTTCCAATCACTTCCAGACCTCATTCAAAGGATTAACACCATCTCCTTGACCATATTAGACTGCATCAAACATAAAACAATTACCTTGTTAAGGTAGATCTTCTGCTGTTATAATTGTGCCACCATTCCAATGCTCTTTCTCGTGCAAACTAGACTTCCAATGATGATCACCTTCTTCTTTGCACTCCTCCTGCCTTGTCAAAGTTAGTGATCATATTGTACAAGTTATTTAGGACCTATTCCATGAGAACTAGAGTCTTACATTCATGGAAAGGTCTTATGATGCATTTAGCCCTTTAAAATACACAAAGACAGTCTGTTGTTCCTTGTAGCAGTCAGATAAACAACAATAAAATTACCTACAGAACCTTCTCAGAGCATAAAAATAGGGTCTACTATTTTTAGATGAGGACTTAAAACATTTACCAAACACCAACAATCAAAGGATCAACAAAAATGAGAAGAAAATGCAAGAAAAACTAAATTTTACTGTTATTTTTAGTCTATCGTACAACCTATGCTTCCACTTGATTCCTCCGTACCATCTCATGCCTTCGACAGGCTTACATAACCTTTGCCCCAACTTCCATAACCAATTCCCATCAGTTGGGGTTGGTTAAACCACCAAAACTAATCAAAATGGCTTTTCCCGCCTAAATGCTTAATTCAAAAATTTGAATTTTAAACTTTGGTTTAATTGACTTCTACTCTACCAAATCAACATTTTTTATCTCCTTAGGATCATTATACATTATTCCTATCCTGAGACACCTATATTTTAATTTTATTTGACTCTAGAGGCACTATTGGTCCAACTTACATTATTTTTGGTCCTAGGGTCCTTATCAGGACCCTCGGGACATTTGATCATTACATCATTTTGCCCACTATAACATGTCACAATTGGTTGTAGGATGTTCCATTTGACTTGATGGGTTCCATAGGCTCCTCCTATGATTAGTTGTCTTATTGCTCTAAGATGTTATTTTAGGTGCTCCAGCACCATACTCCCCAGCATGATGAAAACTCTTGTCCCAAGAGTCATGTGATCTAGTCCAAACCTCCTGCAGTCTTTTTGAAATGTTCCTCTGATTTGTGACAGGGAACATCAACTCTCCAAGGGTTATCCTCCTCCTTCTCCAACCCGCATGGCTCTTACAAACAATGTTAGCATCATAAAACATGTTTTGGTGTCCTTCCCTAGGACCTTGCTACTATGATGCTTCTGCTCTTCCCATCTTGAGATTTTGATCTATTTTTCCTTGTTGTTTGCCTTCCTTTTCCTGCCTCCTTATAGGGAAATCAATGTCCCCAATCTTGATGCAACTTAAGTCCCAAACTTGTTGTTCTTTAGGACTATCATAATCCTTCTTCTACTGCAACTGTCCATGTTGCTTCCAATCATCCTTAACCTGCACATTCAACTGTAATTTTTCTCCAAAACAGATAGTAGCATGTTCCTTCTTGCTTCCACAAGGTAAAGGTATTAGTTTAAACTATTTACCATCTTTGTCACCAAATAGTTATTAGTATTACCATCATGAGTTGTCCTTCTTAAATGTTTCCATGGTCTACCCAAGATTACATGCCCACATGTCATTGAAATGACATCACACAAAACATAATCCTGATATGGACCAATTGAAAAATCAACACATGCCTCTGACTAACCCTTACTTGCTACTCTTGACTTACCCAAGTGACATTGTAAGGACTAGGATGATCAAATGTCTTCAATCCCAATTTGTGTACCATATCCCAAGAAACTAAATTATCATGTGAACCTAAATCTATAATCAATTTGCACATTTTTTGATGGCTTAAACAATTAGTTTTAAAATGGATACCTGTGGTGCTTGCTACACTTTGCCTTTTTCCACCATGAGTAATTCTCCATCTGTTTCTGGATAGGCTGCTGTTGTTTCTTGGTCTTCTTTCTTTTCCTCTTCTTGTGCCAAGTGAACTCTTCTCTCCTTTCTCTTATCAACATCATCCCTCTTAGGACATTTGAAAGAGGTGTGTCCCACTTCATTGCAATGATAACATCTTCTTGTGAATACTCCTCTACTTGATCCAAACCTACCTCCACCTCTCTGATCTATAGAAAACTCTTTGCCTTTCTCATTGTTGATTTGTCCTTCATTAGTAGGTCTGCCCCTACCTCTACCACCACCTCCTTGTCTTTCTTGCTTCCTCTTCACCTTCTCTTCAGCCCTTATGGCTAATTGAAAACATTTTCCCAGTGATTTTGGTATGGTCAAACCAATTTCTTCTTGCAAGTTATACCTAAGCCCATTAAGGTATCTTGCCACTTTCTCTTCTTCATCTTCCAATCCTCCCCTAATACTAAGCTTATGAAATTGCTTAGTATAGGACATAACATCCATGTCCTTCTGCTTCAAGTTTTGCCTCATCCTCTTTGTTTGAATAGAGTAATCAGATGGAAGAAACTGATCCTTCATCATATCCTTCATCCTACCCCAAGAAGTGATTTGTGTTCCACCTCTAGCCACTCTTTCTATTTTTACACTACTCCACCAAGTAAGTGTTGTCCCTCTCAACTTTGTCTTTGCAAATTTAACCTTCTTGTCATCACTTATTTCATCATACTTAAAAAAAATTTCAAGGGCATCTATCCACCCTAATACCTCTTCACTATCCATCTTCCCCTAATAGATAGGCAACTCTGCATTTGCCTTTGTTCCACTACCTTGAACTACCTTAAGCAATCTCAGAAATCTCCTTTCTTTAGGTTCCAATTCATCCTCAAGAGGGTTCTCATTTGCCTCATCATCTCCTTCTTGATCATCTTGTTCATCCCTTCCAGGATTCTTCTCCAATGCCTCCAACCTTGCCAAGATTGATGCATTCTCTCTTCTCACTTGTCTTAACTCTCTTTCCCTTGCAGCATCCTATTCTTTTCTCTCCCCCAACTCTTTTTCTCTTGCCTCTAAGGCTTCCCTCAATTAATTATTCTCCCTAGCCATTTGATTCTTAAGGGGCATCCTTACAACTCTCAGCAACCCTTAACTCTTTCACAAGATCCTACTACTCCCTCAAGGACCTACTTGTTGTTCTGATACCATTATGATGGAGAGGTGTCAGGTCTCCAATGATAATCTAGCAAGATCAAAAGAATTAAATAGCTTGTGGGCTTCAACCAATAAGACTTCACTAGTCTTCCTCTTGCCCTAAACTCCACCAAAGGGCACAAACTTGTTTCCAACATCTAAGGTACAATCTTCCACCTTCTAGGGTCTCAATATACCACAATCAACAAGATTCAAAAGGTTTCACAAACCAATTTGATTGGTTCTTGACAACTCCTCTTGACTAGGCCTAATCCTAGTAGCCATATTCAGCGACTAACCTACACTTTTCTCCAATCTTTCCCAAAGCACTTCCAAAACTAACGATTGATTTGAATACCCTTTACCAAGTTCTATAACATACCCAAGATTCATATACTATTGTTTTGGACCAAACTTGATTGTCCTGACACCCTGCTGCCTTTCTACAAGGCGTAATTTGCCCACTTTTCAAAGGAACCCTATTAGATCCTTGTCATACTCACTCCAAACCTTGAAAAAGTCTTAGGAGAGGTTCCAAAACAAAGGATTTTCAAGGTTTCAGATAATGATTTGGTCATTTGAATGTTTAAATACTAAACCCCCATTTCTAGGACCCAAAGCCTAGGGTTTACTAGATCTCCCACTTCCAATCACTTCCAGACTTCATTCAAAGGACTAACACCATCTCCTTGACCATATCAGACTACATCAAACATAAAACCACTACATTGTTAAGGTAGATCTTCTGCTATTATAACTGTGCCACCATTCCAATGCTCTTCCTCATGCAAACTAGAATTCCAACGGTGATCACCTTCTTCTTTGCACTCCTCTTGCCTTGTCAAAGTTAGTGATCATATTGTACAAGTTATTTAGGACCTATTCCATGAGAACCAGAGTCTTACATTCATGGAAAGGTCCTATGATGCATTTAACCCTTCAAAATACACAAAGACAGTCTGTTGTTCCTTGTAGCAGTCAGATAAACAGTAATAAAATTACCTACAAAACCTTCTCAGAGCATGAAAATAGGGTCTACTATTGTTATAGGAGGACTTAAAACATTTACCAAACACCAACAATCAAAGGATCAACAGAAGTGAGAAGGAAATGCAAGAGAAACTGAATTTTACTGTTATTTTCAGTCTATCGTACAACCCAGGCTTCCACTTGATTCCTTCGTACCATCTCATGCCTTAGACAGGCTTACATAACCTTTGCCACAACTTCCATAACCAATTCCCATTGGTTGGGGTTGGTTAAACCACCAAAACTAATCAAAATGGCTTTTCCTGCCTAAATGTTTAATTTTAAGAATTTGAATTTTAAACTTTGGTTTAATTGACTTCTACTCTACCAAATCAACTTTTTTGATCTCCTTAGGATCAGTATACCTTATTCCTAGCCTTAGACACCTATATTTGATTTTTATTTGACTCTAGAGGCACTATTGGCACAACTTACATTATTTTTGGTCCTAGGGTCCTTACTAGGACCCTCAGGACATTTGATCATTACATCATTTTGCCCATTATAACATGTCATAATTGGTTCTAGGATGTTCCATTTGACTTGATGAGTTCCATGGGCTCCTCCTATGATCATTTGTGTCTTCTTGCTCCAAGATGTTCTTTTAGAAGCTCCTACACCAAATTGGAAGTGTTTATATATATATAAATTTTTATTCTGTATGCATAATAACCTCCTCTACTTCAAATTGAGCATTCACATTTATTTGAATTTAGTCAATTCTCCCAAACCATTGGTATTTCTCTTAATTCAAAACACGTGATTTCAACATATAGAATTACCTCTATTCTTTTAAATACCTCATGGAATTGGAAATCAATTTTGAGAAATCTCAACTCTAGAAAACTCCAGATTGCAAGTAATCTATAGAAAACTCCATTGCTAAAATGTGTGCACAAAAAAATATTTATTTTTCCTCTTTTTCCAGTATCTCAATTAAACAAGCTTTATGCTCCTCCAACAAACTTGGACTCTCTTCCTCCTTCCTCTCATGGATTTGCATCCACTATGCAACATTGTCCTTCTCCAAATATTCTGTCTTTTCCTCTCCTCCATTCTGGGATCTGACCCACCATCATCAACTGGCCACCTCCATAAAATAGTCTCACTACTCTTCTCCTCTTCTGTGGGTTTTGACCTACCACAATCCGACCACCTGCTCCAAATTCCTTCATCGTACACATCACAATCTATATCAAATGCATACAAATATACCCCTGCAACATTATGGAAATCAACAATTTCAATATGCTCTTCTCCATACTCATCATCTCTCAATATTACAAGTGAATATAAAACAATATCATCACAAAATGCAAGTAAATTTACCTCTTTCTTCATCGTTGTAGTATTTCTTTCATCACCTTTAGTTACAACCTTCATCCACTCATCTTTTGCTATTAGGTTTACATCTCATCTACCCCATGTACTCTCATCATCATTCCCATGTCATCAATTGTTGTATCATGTTTCCCAAATGTAGCATCTTCAACAACTTCTTCACAATAACATGTTGCATACAAATTTACATCTTCTTCTCCTTTACCACCTTGGTTGCATTCTTCTCTCTTTTCTCTAGATCCTTTTGCACAAGGGTCTCCTCTTCTTCATTCTTCATATCCATCCACTTCTTCATTCATCTTTTCATCTTTCTCTTGCATGCCATCTTCAAAACATGTCTTCATCGCAAACTCATCCCTCTTAGCTTTGTCATGCTGCATGGCTTCCAATTGCTCACACTTTTCTAACAACTTGTCAAACTTCTGAATACTTTATATCATCTATCAAAGGAATCCCTTCCTCTTGAACATTCTCCATCCATCCCATATGACTGACTTCCACACATGTATCTTCATCCTACTCACTCTCCAATCTTTTACAATCCTCTTTCATTTACCCTACAACTAAATTCTCTCACCACATCCTCTACCCAACAAGATGCTAGAAGATGCACCTTGCTAAGACCCCTTCTACCCACTTCCTCTCAGTGGAAGAAGTCTACACACCTTCTACCTAGATTCATCTTTGTTGAAGGATAGACAAATTAATTCTTATAGAATCAATTCTCTCTCATGGCTTCACCACTTCAATCTTCACCATTGTTCACTCCTCTTCACTCGTAGGTCTTGGTGCATACTCTGCACTCTCAAGATCTTGTGGCTCTGATACCACTTAATGCAAGAGGGTACTCCCCTCTTGTGAAAAATACAAACAATTGGTAAACAAATTCACACAACCAAATATACACATTGACATGGACAACACTCTACCCAAAACAATACAAGATTGCAACAAAAATTGATTTTATTAATTCAAATCAACACATCATAAGTCTGAACCAATAAGGGCATGGTTTAGTGGTTAAGTCACTCAGTTGTAGTGACGTCCACCAAAGTTCAAACCCCCGTTGGCCAACGAGCTCACAAGGCGTTATGTCTTGGCTGGGCCAACGAGCTCGCGGGTTTGAAATGTTCTTTCTTGGGGATGAGGTCCCCCATGTTGTGGCCTCACCGGTCCATAGCTCCAGGTAAAAGCATTGTGTGGAGCCAGAGGGTGTGTCATACCAGCATCACCAGTCACGTTAAAAATTTTACCAAGTGCATTTAAAAAAAAACACCATAAGTCTGAAACCAAAATTACGAAAACATGTCTTTCAAATGACCTTTCTTGGGTCACACATATCAACACACTTCAATCTCCAATCTAAATCTTCACTCCCACTCTTTTTTTGAATAGTTTACTTCATTCGTATAGATGTTTCCTCCTTGTGTATCCAATTCAATAATTTCGTTACACTCTATTTGCTTTTTCTAGGTAGCAAACTTCAATGACTTCACACTTTTTTTTTTGTTTGGCAATGATCCAATTCTTCCTTAGAAAATTATATTCACCAATCTGAAAACCCACTCTAGTGCTCTTTCTCTAGCACCACTTCCCTCTCTCTACCTTCTATATTTTTTTTCTTTTGGTAACTAACCCTACTCCCAAAGTTCAATTTTGTTCCCTCTAGATGTTCTTCTCTGTATAATAAAAGAAAACCTTTTTTTTTCTTCCCCAAGGTGTTCCTCTTTTCCACACAGCCTCATGGGTTTTCAAATTATTTTGGAAAGATTGTTTTTAACTATTCAAAAACAACATGTGTTGAATTAGAAGTGTTTATATATTATTTTTTATTTTTTTTATTTTTCTTCTGTATGCATAGTAACTTCCTCTACTTCAAATTGAGCATTGACATTTATTTGACTTTAGTCAATTCTCCCAAACCATTGGTATTTCTCTCAATGAAAAACATAGGAATTCAACATATAGAATTACCTATGTTATTTTAAATACCTCATGGAGCTGGAAATCAATTTTGTTAAATCTCAACTCTAGAATTGGGTGTCGTAGGCAGAAAAATTCAAACTTTTTAGAACTGAATGAAAATTGGTGAATAGGCTTAAAATGATGTGCCAAGGTCCCCTGCAAAAGGATTTTGATCCAAACTTCCAGAATTAGGAGATATCAAACTTTCTATAAACTGACAACACATTGTTAACATTAAAACACCAATTTCTAACATTAATTTCTCTCAAACCGTGAGAGATATAACTTCAATTCTTTCTACACTTTTGAGATGCTACCTCTAAGAATTCCTTTACAAAAGGATTCTACTCCATCTCTTACAAATCTTTGGAAATAAATTTCACTAAACTGCTAGCAGAGTGTCGACGTCAATGTATGGCAAAAACTTAGTTTGATCAAATCTGATTATTTTACCTACACCCCAAGGATGAGAGATGCCAAAATAGACATGAGTAAACCAAAACTGAAAGAAACAAATGAAAATATTTTTGGGTGATTCTGATTTCTCATTCGCTCGGTATGCACCTGCACCAATAACTCTATGATTTTACCTTTTTCATTTATTATGATACCTCCAATAGATCAAGGCCCAATATTACTTTTAGAACACCCATAAAATTTAGTTTAACCCATCTTGTTTTTATATGTCTCCATCTAGCGTGTTTCCTTATGTAGTCTTTTTGATAATCCATATTATTAAGGTTCTGAGTGATGTCCCAACGATTACTAACTTTTATTTCATGCTCTATTGGAAGAGATTTAGTTTTCCCTATTTTGGGCATATTAATGCTTTCTTGAATAGCACCAACAATAGGGTGTATGAGTTTATCTCTATCAGTCACAAAGTTTTTGAAAACCGTATTGTTCCTTTCCTTCCAAATCCCCCAAATAATATGCAAAGGAGTTTTCTTCCATACTTCTTTTAAAATAGGGTGCATGAAAGGAGGAGCCTTAAACCATAGGGGGAGAAAGGAATCCAAATCTTTAGACATAACCCAATCAATCTCAAATTTTGAGAAGATTTTCCCCCTAATATCTCTTACTAAAGGGTAGTGCAACAACAAATGATTTATGGATTCTCCATCTCGACAATACAATTTACATTTCTTTGGAAGTTGAAACCCTCTCTTTTGTAGATTATCCTGGGTTAAGATTTTGTAGTGGTTTGCAACCCAAAAAAAATTGTTAATATTGGGAATTATTCTACATTCCAAACCATCTTCCAATATTTAGTTGTGTGAGGAACATCAGATAGCAAGGAATAAGTAGTAGCAATAGTGAAGTTTCTGAAATATTGAGGTTTCCAAATAACTTCATCTTTTCCATCATGTCTAAAGAATCTACAATCCCCCCAAAATCATCCTTTCCATCATGTCTAAAGAATCTACAATCCCCCCAAAATTTAAACAATTGACTAATGATATTATCATCAACATTACCAAAGAGGATATTGAAATCATTCCAATGTGCTTTTCCATCTTGGAATAATATATATCCCTCAAGTTTGTCTCCAATAATAGTAGGACAATCTTCTTTTAGGATTGTAAAAGTAGGATGGTCTTAAAGTGGAAGGTTTCTCTTCCGTACATCTTCCCAAAAATTAATCTTTTGACCATTGCCTATTGTCCACCTAACCCCCATGGAGAGGACTCTTCTAATTTTTAGCAACCCATTCAATATGATAGAGCCTGCAAGAAAAGAACTATTATGAGTGAAGTTGTGGGTTTCATTGTCACCAAAGTATTTAGCTCTTAGTATTTTTACCCCGTCTTTCTCTTCTTTCATGATACCCCATCCAACTTTTGACATAAGAGCTTTGTTAAAATCTCTTATTTTCTAATGCCTAATCCACCCTTATCTTTGGTGGAACAAATAGTGTACCAACTAATAAGAGTCGGCCTCTTTCTTTCCTCAACACTTGTCCATAAAAATCTTTTCTAAATTTGTTCAATTTTCTCTGCTATAAAGGCTAGGATTTTGAACAAAGAGAGGTCATATACAAGGATATTCTGAAGAAAATCTTTTAGAAGATGATACTTCCGAGCTTGGCATAGTAATTTTCCTTTCTACCCATCTAACTTCCTTTGGAATCTTTCCACAATTTTGTAGTAGTAGGCATTAGATAGTTTTTTGGTAGCCAAACAAAGCCCCAGGTAGGTATCTAGGAGGGAAGCCTTGGAATAACCCAGAATTTTGACAATTTTGTCTTGTAAAATCTTGATAGTGTTGAAGTAGAGTTTTATTTTTTCATAATTACTATGCTGCCCTTAGACTTTTGCATAAGCATTCAACATATTTTTCCATTCCTTACCTTCTTTAATAGAAGAGGAAACAAATAATATAGTGTCATCAATAAACTGTTGGTGAGAAGAAGGGGGACTGGAAGAAGATGGTTTAATACCTTTTAGTTTCTTTGCATTCACCAATCTAGAAATATTCTTGCCAAGAACTTCAGCCACAATGATGAAGAGGTAAGGAGAAAGAGGGTATCCTTTTTGAAATGAACCAGACAACTGAGAGGGGAGTGAATCAGTTGTCACAAAACTTAAGCAATTCTGCACCTTAAATCATTAAACACTTATCCACTATTTGTTATGATTAAAACATGAAAGCATAACCACAAAACCATAAACACAATTGCAAGATCATACACAGGTGACACCAGATTTTTACATGGAAAACCCTATCAAGGGAAATATAATGGTGGGAGTTAACCCACAAGATTTATATGTAAAGCACAATATCAAAAATTAGAGGCTCATAGCCAGTAGGGTTCATTGCCTAGAAAAAGGCTCACTACCAAGGGGTGGCTCACTACAAAAGATTGTGAACTAAGATGATAGCATCTACTCTATGTCTGAATTGAGTTTCATTGAAGCGCAATATTCTTCTACTATGCTTTTCCTTTTCTCTTCCTTACTTATATTCACATATTTCCCACAAGGAAACCTTTTCCTCGACTCATTTGCAAGTATTTATACACTACATCAACCTTGCAATGATCATCAAGGTTGGCATTATAATCATGAATCGTTGGAACAATCTCCAAGGTTGGCATTACAAACATACATAAAATAGGTCTAGACCTAATACAAAATTAGCTAAGGAAATGTAGTAAAGATGTATGTGGATCACTTCCATGCCTTAGTTGGGACTCAAATACAATCTTCCATGTCACAACAAGCTTCTGCAATCTCCAAGAGATCTCAACAATCGCTAGAATTAACCAAGTCAGCTAAGACTAGTTACACACTATGTTATCTGGAAGTAATCTTCAAACGCAATCTCAATTCCTTAATGTGGACCAATGCAAATGTGGGAACATGATCATGAGGCCTACAAAAGTACATTGTAATCACCAGGAGCAACTGCACAAATTCTAACCACTTTATTCATGAGATTCTTCACACCAGAGCACATGGACTTCACTATTTTCAACTATCATTAAAAGAATGATAGCTTGCAGACTACTAAATCACAAACCATTGTAATTATAGGCACTTATAATCATGCCAAACTTCCCTCTTGAACCATACAGAAAAATACTTCAATGCAAAGGAATGTGGAGAAAAATACTTTCTCCCTATCACCAGTGAATAAACAGAAAAAGTAGGTTTTACTCTGGTGAATGTAACTCACTCAATTCTTCATATTGGAGGCTTGAACTTAGGATTTAGTATCTTCACACATGCCTCGAAATAAATTATAATCCATAGACCAAGATCTTCACTCTCCAAGAAATGTGGAGCAGTCTTCTGGACTGTTCTTCAGTATCCAACTCACTATCTTCACTATGATTCAATGTTTCCATTCTGATTTTTCTGGATGCTCTAATTTTCTCAATATCCTCAACATATAAAGATTCCAACCAAATAACAAATTATGATATAGTTCATACCAATGACAAAAAAGTTACGATCAATGACAACACCGATTAAGCATGTACTTGCAACAATCTCCCTGTTTGTCATTGATGGTAACATATGATGTAAAAAATTGCAACAACCATCAAGAAAAGATTCTCACCCTATCTCTTTACACATCTGCACTCTTTCTCTCTAAGTCACATAATTTATCTCTCCCTTTGACATCAATGGCAAAGGGCACATACTTGGACTCTGTTGCTCTGATCCAATCTCTCTTCTAAACTTTCTTCATCTAACTACTCCCCCTGAGAAGTAGCCCTTAAAAGAATCAATCCAGATTTGGAGATGGATTTTACCTTCAGATTGATGCACTTCCATGCATCTTAGTGTAGAACAGGAGGGGTGATAACCCCTATATTTCCTCTAAGATACTTAAAAGTATCAATAGGGAGAGGCTTAGTGAAAATGTCTGCAATCTGATCTTTTGTAGATACATACTCCAGCTTGACTTCATTCTCTGTTACCTTTTTCTCTCAGAAAGTGATATCTTATAGATATGTGCTTTGTCCTTGAATGCATTACTGGAATCTTTGATATGTTTATGGCACTTGTATTATCACAAAAGATTGTAGTTGGATCTTCATACACAACTTGGATGTCCTTCAATGTCTTCTTCATCCATAACACTTGAATACAACTACATGCTGTTGCAATGTATTCTTCTTATGTAGTAGACAGAGATATTGAGTCTTGTTTCTTGCTTAACCAGGATACTATCTTGTTTCCTAAAAAAATGCACATCCACTTGTACTTTTCCTATCATCCACGTCTTTGCCCCAATCTATATCAATGTATGCACTAAGAGTGAAATCGTTGTCTTTTGGATACCACAAAGCATAATCCATTTTGCCTTTCAAGTATCTCAGTATTCTTTTGACTGCCATCACATGTGATTCTTTAGGTTCTACTTGAAATCTTGCCACAAGACAAATTGCATGCATTATGTTAGGTCTGATTTGGGTCAGATAAAGTAATCCTCCAATCATAGATCTCTACCTTTTCTGATTTGCCATAGGTGAGTCCTCATTTTTACTCAATTTACAACTAGTTTCCATGGTAGTGCTTACAAGTTTGGAGTCCTCCATTCCAAACATCTTTAACTCTTTTACATACTTTGACTAAGAAATGAAGATAACTTTATCCAATTGATTTATTTGTAGACCTAAAAAGGAATTCATGTCACCAAACATGGACATTTCAAATTCATTTTGCATTTCCCCAGCAAAAACCATGCACATACCTTCAATGCCTCCAAAGATAATGTCATCAACAAATACTGCAACAATTAGGATTTGTTCATTATTCATCTTGAAGTAGAGATTATTGTTGATAGTACCCTTACTGAACCCCAATTGTATCAGATACTTATCCAATCTTGCATACCAGGCCCTGGGGGCTTGTTTTAGTCCATACAATGCTTTCTTCAATTTACACACCATGCCTCCTTGATCTGATGACTCAAATCCTTCTGGTTGTTCAATATAGACTTCTTCTTCCAATTCTCCATTCAAGAATGTAGACTTCACATCCATTTGATATACCTTGAAATCTTTGTAGGCTGTAAATGCTAAAAACATTCTTACTGCTTCAATCCCTGCCACTGGTGCGAATGTTTCCTCATAATCTATTCCTTCAACTTGAGAGTATCCTTTGCATACCAACCTTGCTTTGTTTCTTACCATTTCACTATTCTCATTCATGTTGTTCATGAAGATCCATTTGGTGCCAATTACATTCTTATCTGTTTGTCTAGGAACAAGATCCCAAGTCTGATTCTTCTCTATCTGCATCAATTCTTCTTCCATAGCCTTCACCCAATTTTCATCATTACAAGCTTCATTTACATTTTTAGGTTCCACTTGACAAATCAAACAATAATTAACATGTTCATTAGCTGCTCTTCTTCTGGTCTAAACTCCTTTCCTCTTATCTCCTATGATATGATCTTTAGAGTGATTTAACTTCACATACCTCGGTGTCCTAATAATGATTTCAGGAGCTTTTTCTTCTTCTTCCTTTGAATTTTCTTCTTTCTATACTACTACTTTGTTTACAGGGTCATCCGATTCATCAAATTCATATCCACTTGACACCTTTTCATTGGTTTCATCAACTTTGACATTTACCCTCTCAATTATCTTCTTCATCCTGTTATTGTAGCACCGGTAGGCCTTGCTTTTGGTAGAATATCCAAGGAAGATACCTTCATCACATCTTGCATCAAACTTACCTAGATCTTCATCTCTTCTGATATAACACTTACTACCAAGAACTTTGTGATATTTCACAGTAGGAACTTTACCATGCCATAGCTCATAAGAAGTCTTAGAACTATTACCTTTTACTTGGAATTTGTTTAGAATGTATACAGTAGTGTGAATTACCTCTCTTCAATAAACTTTCCATAGGCCAGCCTCTTGAACTATCATGTTTTTTCATTTCAACTACTCAATTTTGTTGTGGAGTTATGAGTGTAGATAATTGTCTCTTCATCCCTTGTTCTTCATAGAAGAATTTGAAATCATTTGATGTAAACTCTCCAACTCTATCAGACCTCAAGCATTTTATTTTCAAGTCTATCTCATTCTCAACCATATCCTTGAATGCTTTGAACTTTTCTAGGGATTCAACTTTTTCTTTTAAGAAGGTAACCCAAGTCATTCTAAAATAATCATCAATCAGTAAGATGAAATGCATGTCTCCTTGTAGAATTCTTACTCTAGTAGGTCCACATAGATCTGTATACACTAATTTCAGTAGTCCATAAACATATTGGTCCTTGCTCTTGAAACTTATTCTTGTCTATTTTCCAAATTGGTACTCCTTGCATAATGTATCAGCAAGCTTCACAAGCTTAGGCAAATCCCTTACAGCCTGAGTGGAACTTATCTTCACAATGTTGTCAAAATTGATATGACATAACCTTCTATGCCAAAACCAACTTTCTTCATTTTGAGCCAACAAACAATATTCATTAGTCCCTTTCAAATGATAAATGTTACCTCTTGTCTTCTTACCAGTTGCAATCACTCTTCTATAGCTTTCCAAGGTCTTGCATCCATTGTTCTTGAATTTGAGATCATAACCTTTGCCACACATCTGACCAACACTCAAGAGATTGTGCTTTAATCCCTTCACATATAATACATCATCAGTGTTGTGCTTTCCATCAAAAGAAATGGATCCTTTTCCACAAATATTACCAACTATATGATCACCAAACCTAACTAGTCCTCCATCATATCTTTCCAAACTTATGAACTTAATTTTGCCACCAGTCATGTGATGAGAGCATCCACTATCAATAACCCATTCATCTTTGTCTTCAACAACCTGAGCAGCTAAGGCACTTTCCACTAGTTTTTCTTCCTTCACATAGCTAGGAGAATTAGTAGTCACAAGTTCTTCTTTAATAGCAATAAACAAGCATTCATTTCCAAAAGTATTAGCATTATCTAGTTCACCATCTGATACTCCTTCATCATCATCAAGATTTTCAACATTATAACATTTCTTAGGAATCCTAGGTCTATCTGGCCTTGGTTTATGAACTCTTGTGGGGTACCTAGAAGCATAATGTCTAACTTTACCACAACTAAAACATTTGAAAGGTAATTCACCTTTGAACTTACCAGTACCTTTGGGCAGATTGTTAGCGAAGTTGGCTTCAAGTTCTTCAAGCTCATAATCTCGTTTCATCTTGTACTTTTGTTGATGGTTAAAATTGCGTAGGTTCCAACGCCAACATTGGAAGTTTCAAGAATATGGGACTTGCTACTTGAAACGAACTCCAGATTTTAAAGAAGCTGGTTGTTCCTATTTTAAATGGGGTTTTGAGTAAAGGGAAAGAGTTAATAGGATTACAGATACAATAATCAAATCTAAACTATGGCAATGTGCCCGAGTGAAAATGTATTCCTTTAATCTAGTACAATGAACCAATCCTCAAGATACAATTATATTAAAGAGTAGATACTGCATGATTAATATAAATAGATTAAATGAATATTGTCAAAGTCTATGACTAGACAACTTTGTAAATACATAGATAATATCAACTAAGACATAGAACAAAGTTATTTTCATTAATATTATAGCAACATAAATGGCACAAAAACATGCATAGGTACATTAACCTTCATATTAGAAATAACAAAATTAAGGCAAATGACACAATCTGGTCACAGTAAAGTCTCTCAATTTTCTATTAGATTCTTAATAAAACTTGTTAAAAATTGGATCTCCTGTCCAAATTCCATCTCCTTAACTATTACAATCGCTACATATTTATAATCATAGACTTGACTTAAGATCACCTGCAACAACCTGAATCTTCAACGGCTAAACCAAATTGGGGCTAACTAGGAGTCTTCAAATGTTAAGATTTCAAAATCTGTAACTGCTTCTTTCCCATATGCTCATTGGTTGAGGAACAATTGTATTTGACAATCTAACAGTATCGCCGTTAAGAGACATGGAAACACCCGCAGGCTCCTTACTCAAAAAGAAATTGTGCCACATGGTAGTGTCCACTGCAACTACTTGAAACTCTTTTACCTTCAAAAGAAACACACAGGAAAATGCCACTTGTCACACTTTGCTTCAACCTTGAAAATAACACATGTCCCTCTCTGCTAGACACTCAAAAACCTGTATCTTTATGCTCGGGTAACCTAGCATTATAACATCTATCACCATCCACTTTATTTAGAAACTAAGATATAATATCATGGGACCCACTGCGTTCATCACTTCCTACCCACAGAGAGAAATAAGCTGGGACAGATGGCATCTTCTACCTAAAGCAAAACTAGACACACAACAGCCTCTGGTAAAACAAGAAACTAATGAAAAGGCTTTGAAAGATCCTTCAAAAATTGACACTTGTCACACTTCAGTGCAACTGTGACTCAAAATGACTTCATCCCATGAACATTTGAAATAAAAGAAAGCCTTCCTCTACTATTGCCACGTGGTGCACTCTGTAACAAGTTTGAAACTATGTCTTAAAAATTGTGGCCCACCATATATATACCAGTACTAATAAACTTTGAACAAAGGAGACATGTGGCAATATCCGCTTAAGGCAACAAAAGAAACACATGGTAACACAAGCTAGCAAGAAACAACAACAGAAACTTTTGGAAACTGCCTCCGACATTAACACCTAGTGAAGCCCGTGACACTTATGAAACTTTATAAAAGAAACTGCTACATGATACGTGGCATACTCTGCTGCATCTACTTGAAAGAGAAGTAACATGCGACACTATATGCTTAAAGATCAAAATTGTTTCCCTTTGGCTATAGCATTGACACTTGGTGTGATCCACGTGCAAGAACAAACATAGTTACAAAAATATTAGCCACTGTAACATAATATCGCAACACTGTTGAAACAAAATGTAGAGTTAAAACTCTACGGTTCTTTGTGACCCCTAGGACTTTTGAGCCTACTTAGAAAGAATCCCAAAACTGTCAAAAAAACAATGCCACTAAAATGAAAACTAAATTATAGATTCTACAATGCCGTCTGATACAGAGACCATTTTGAATCTAATAACCCTTGCCTGCTCTACAAATCTTGAAAAGCAAAATCAAGATTAATTATATCTTTATGTGAAAATGACTACAATAATTGTACCACATCTTTCAATTGAAACTCCAGCTAAGCCATTGGTACCAAAACAACTTCAACCTCTCCTACAGTAGATGAATCACTCAGACCTTGGAAGATTATATGATCATTCTATTTTGTCACAAGTAGAGGCTTTATTTCATCTATCATTAGTACTGTATTACTATCTGGGAAGGGTGAAGGAAGATCTAATTGTACCAAACGTTCAATGTGTTTCTTCACATTTTTCACTCCTTTTACAACATCAAGGAGCTCTTTACAATTCATAGCTGTAGTGTTGCAACTCAAAACCTCATTTACCTTCTTAAAACTGATCATTCTATCATTTATACCTACTATTGATAGTGTCTCATCTATTGTATCATATAACTTCTGCAATAGAAGTTCAGAATCAAAAACCCTTAATAAAACAATGGACAATGTAGCCTGCATAGAAGATTCCACCTTCTCACACAGGTACTGGGCATTGAATAAGAAAGTGAGAGATGGTTTGAACTGAATAATCTCCTTAGAGATTCTTTTCCATACTAAAACATACAATTCTTTAACCAAATTTAGGACTCCTGCATTCTGTGGTCTATTGGCCAACTCAATTATCAACTATTTTGTTTTCTACTACTCAGCCATGTATTGTGCTTGAGCTGCACTGTTGACATTTTATTCTTTTAGTAGTTTCTGTTGCAATTGTGTTACTTCTTGCAACTTATCCTGATATTTTTTCTCTATAGTAGCCTTCTCTTGTCTCAAAACAGTGACAGCAACTTTTTCTTGTGCCAGCTCAGTCTTTAGAGAAGCAACTTGAGCCTACATAGTCTGATGTATATGTAATGAAATAGTGTTATGCAATTGTTTATTCAAGTTATCTATTTCATTTATTTTAGACTGTATTTCCCAAGTGAGGTTACTACTATTCACCTTTTCCTGAGCCAAATCATGTTCCACCTTCTGTAGCATCTTGGACACTTTTAGGTAGTGAGTAGCAAATGCAATAGCAGTCTCATTCATTAAATCTACCCTGTCATATGGCCTCAAGAGAGACATATCCATGGTCACTGCATTCATTGCATAATCCTGTGGTTGCATTTGTTCATTCGGATTTACCACATTTGGAGGAAAAATGTGTCACAGTCAAAGACTATTAAATAGGGTCAAATAGTGACTTCATATGAGCCACAACAAGGCTTTTGTTCTCTTTCTATCTCTTCTTTTCCATCCTGGCCTCTCTCACCTTTCTTGTTGTATCTGCTTGAGCTTGGAAGGTAGGAGGAGATGCAATATAACCTCTAGCAAAGGGATGACCCTGAGGCAAGCCATAAGGAATAGTAGATAATTGTTAGCTAGGGGAAATCTGAGGCGGGGTCTGCTTGGGGACAAATGGAGAAAATAATGGTAAGGTTATGGCCTATGAAGACATGGCCGATGCAGTGGCAATTGGGGAGGAAGTATGTGAAAGTATAGTAGAAGTGGTAGGAGACATGGAAACCTAGGTGCTTGGGGATGCCACTCCTAAAAGAGAAGAAATAGATACAAGAGAGAAGAGGGAAGAAGTACTTACTTGAGTTATTGGTGAGATGACTAGAGCCTATTGTTGCTGTGGTGCTGCTACTTCTTCTTCTTCTTCCTCTGATAGAACCAATCTCCTTAGTTTCTTTCGAGGCGTACTTGTTGCCTCCTCTATTTCTTCTTTTGCTTCTAGATTGATTATAGGTTGTTGCAATGGTACCACTCTGGAACCCCCAGATGCTGAAGCTGTATGGGTCCCGAGAGATGGTGATGAGATAATGCCCTTCTATTTTTCAAGAGTGCTAAGGGATTGGGGCCATGGAGATCTATGATCAGTAGATGATGCTTGTCCTATTTCTTGCATTCCTAGAGCCTCCTTTGTTTCTTCTTCTTCTTCACCCCCTTTCTGGACTCTGCTTGTATCTGGACTTGAGACTGGGGATGGATGCCATTCATCCCAAATTGACTCCCATGTCTCATCAGTTTAAACATTTCCAATAGGCCTCAATCTTTTCTATACTCCATTCTTTACCTTTCAATGTTTTCCTTAGGCCTGCGGTCATCTTAATCTTTAGATCATACTCTTTCTCTTTCACATAGAAGATTTCCCAAGACCTAGGCCTCTCATAAGGCAAGTCAGTTAATTACACATAGAAGTCTAGTTTATCCTTTTTTGGAGACCTCTTATCCTCCCAGAATGGGCATCCCTCATGTACTAGCTTGGTAGAAACTTTATTGTTAATGATCCAGGAGGCCATGAAACTATTTGGGTCATATTTCCATTTGTCTTCTATGATTAGGAAACCATAGGTAGCCAGTTTTCTTAATAAGAGGTTCTATGTTCCTCTAACTTTAATTATCATTTTCCCTTTGGTCTAGGGAACATCATACATCTTTTTCTTCCTTTTCTTGTGGCCATAATCATTATCTATGATAGACACTTGGTGAGCTACCTCTAAAAATGTGACCCTAGGGGTCAAGACTTTGGGCAATAACGCAGGCTCCCCACTGAAACCATGGACTCTGATTATAGTAGTATGGGCCCCAAAGAAGTAGTCACAAGGTATTGGGTAGTTGGTCAGAAAACCCCTAATGCTCTATGTCATCCTGTGCTCTACAGGCTCGGGACTTAATTGGCTAAAAGCAAGGGCAAAAAAACACTCAGCAAATTTGTAGGAGTCTGAAGTATCAGACAACACATGAGTCCATGCAGACACATGGATGGTTCTACTACCATCTGACTCTAGGTCATACATATTTAGAGTCACATGATGTTGGAAAAGATGAAAATTTTGATATAACATGAGGTGAAACAGATATGTGGAATACCTAAATACACACTTTGTCAAGAAATTAGTAAGCTGGTTGATCATGGCAGCTACAATTTGCCTGAAAAATCTAGCTGATATTCTAGAGACTTGTCTATGATCTTCAGTCTCAAAATGACTGCCAATTGCTAGTCATGAACTGTGATATCTTCATTCTACCAAAATATGAAAGCCAGCATTGAAAGGGCTTCTTGGACGTCAAGGGTAAATTAAGTGCATCTAGTGGGTAGTATAGGCAATTGGGTATTCTCCTCACCCAAATGCATCTATGTATTCAGAAACTTCAGTGTGCTATGCAGATTTGCCCATGTACCCTGCATCTTAGCAATGGTTGGAAAGGTGGTCATCTTATCTTATTACAAAGCTAGCATGTCCCTTATTGCCTTAGGTGTAATGTGAACCATGAAAGGGCCTTGCTGAATGGAATTTGATGGTGGATGGAATAGCTCTGCACATAATTCAATCAACTTGGGGCATGGGTGGATGTTAGGGACTAGAAATTGTGCCAATTGAGAAGTCCATATCCTCATCTGAAAAGTTTCCCACTGACCCTTTGATGCTCAGATGAGACACCTATGATGTGCTCCCTCCCGGAGACCCTTGGTATTCTTTTACAGGTGCATTCCATATATATCATCTGCATAGTCCTTGGCCTGAGCTAGGTCAGCACTCACTCCTATTTTAGGGATTCTTGTTTCTTGATAATAAACCTCCTCAGCTATGCAGGTGCAAAAGTGATGCAGAGTACGTAGCAGAAACATACTAAATGTTTGTTTTTTCTATCAATTTCAGCAAGAGTCTTCTTATGTCTCATCGAAACTATCCTATTCTTATCCCTATCGGCCTGACTTGCCTTGTCAACCTACCCTCATTCATTCTTCCCAACGGTTTCTCTCTCACCGAAACCCTTATGCTCATTGGCCTAACACTTGTTATCGGCCTCCTTCATAAATGTTGCCCCGATGGTTATTGTCTCTCCGACGTATCAGTCACACACTCTCCATCGACAACCATTCACAAACTCCTATCGACACACTCCCGTTACATTGATAAACTCACCATTGGTGACACTTGCAATTGTCACCCCGATCAGTGAAAGCACCCATTGTCAGTCCAGGACACTTTTCTCACCCCGACGTCCCCTCTCACACCGATGCTTACCATCACTGTGACTTAGACCATAGGTGAAAGCTTTTCCTCGCCTTCCGATCTTCCATCTCTCTCTAATATACTTTACTTAGATCTTTCGATGACTCCCCTCACTACGATGAGCATTGACTCGTCAGTCAGACTTTACTCTTTGGCCGGACTTTCTTTACTTCTGTCGACGCCTATCTCTTGCCGATGTCTCCTTCACACTGCTATTTATCAGTAAGACTTCCCAAAGTTCTCTCCGATATGCTTCTTGTCGGCGTGACTCCACCATTCGCTGGGACTTCTAAGGCTTCTTCTGACAGCACTCCGTACACTGATACATGTTCTCCTCCAACACAAGTATGCAGACTCATCAGCTTCACACTTGAATCCTCCTTCCTGAGGTCTCGACTCTGTAATTTGACGGTGATCACCATTCGAACTTGCATTCCCCTTACATAGTTAGGGTTAAGATTATATTATACAAGTTATCTGGGACCTACTCCATGAGAACCAAAATTGTACATTCATGGAAAGGTCCAGAAATGCATTGTCACTATCAAAACAAACAAGAACAGAACACAGTCCTTTGCACTAGTCAGTAGAATTGAGAATGGAACTGTCAAAACTGAAAGGAAATATCAGGAATGTCTTCATTTATTATGCATACAGATTCCAATTTACTCTACTAGACTCTCTCTTTATGTCTTCTTGATCTCACAAGACTGGTTTTATGCTTTATTGTGTGGATGACAGTTGTACCGGTGGGAATGCCAACCGCTCTGCAACTGTCCATGACATGGTTACATACAAGATCTTTTGTCAGTTACAACATCTTTTAACTACCAGACGTGACTAATTCGAACACACATATAGCCCTTAGGCCTTACAATTGGTCTCTTGGACCTTATGGACTACAGAAATAGAAACTAATTAAATTATCTAGGTGCCCTTGCCCCTAGAGACACTATTGGCCCAAATTACATCCTTTTTGGTCCTAGGGTCCTTACCAAGACCCTCAGGACATTTGATCATTATATCACCTTGACCATTACCACTTGTCATAACTGATTTTAAAATGCTCCAATTGATTTGGTTATCTCCATAGGATCTTCTCATGATCATAAGTGTCTTCTGATTCCAAGATGTTTCCTTAGGTGCTCCTACACCATACTCCCCAGCATGATAAAAACTCTTGTCCCAAGAGTTATGGGATCTGCTCTAACCATTCTTCCATCTTATGGGGTTGTTCCTCTGAATAGGAAACATGAACTCTCCAAGAGTTATCTTCTGCCTTCTTCAACTTGCATGGTTCTTACCAAAAGGGTTTAGTATCATAAAACATGTTTTGATGTCCTTGTCTAGGACCCTACTGCTATAATGCTGTTGTTCTTCCCAACTTGTGGTTCTGATATATTCCTCTCTGTACTATATGCGGTTTGCCTTGCTTCTTCTGCCTACTTATAGGGAACTCAATGTTTCCAACCTTGACATAACTCAAGTCCCAAGCCTACTGCTCTTTAGGACTGTCATCCACCTTCTGCTGTTGCAACTGTTCCTACTACTTCCCATCATCCTTAACCTACATACTCAACTATAGTTTCTCTCCAAAACAAATAGTAACATGTTCCTTCTTGTCTTCATAAGGTAAAGGCACTAATTTGAACTTCTTACCATCTTTATGCACCAAATAGTTATTAGTATAACCATCATGAATTGTCCTTCTCAAATGCTACCATGGTCTACCCAAAATGAGATGCCCACATGTCATTGAAATGACATCACACAAAACATAGTCTTGATATGGACCAATTGAAAAATCAACATATGCCTTCTTAGTAGCCCTTACTTGTTGCTCTTGACTCACCCAAGTAACATTGTAAGGACTAGGATGATCAAAAGTTTTCAATCCCAACTTATTCACCATTTCCCAAGAAACTAAGATATCATGAGAACCTGAGTCTACAATCAACTTGCATATCTTTCCATGGCTTAAACAATTAGTTCTGAAAATAGATACCTGTGGTGGTTGCTACATTTTACCTTTCTCCACCATAAGCATTTCTCCAACCATCATTGGGGAGGCTGACAATATTTCTAGTTCTTCTTGCTTCTCCTCTTGTGCCAAGTGAACTCTTCTATCCTTGGGCTTGTCAACATCATCCTTTTTAGAACAGTTGAAAGATGTGTGTCCCACCTCATTGCAGTGATAACATCTGCCTATGAACACTCCTCTACCTGATCCAAATCTACCTCCACCTTTATATCCACCTCTCTGATCTATAGAAATCTCCTTACCCTTCTCATTGCTATTCTAAACTTTAGTAGTAGGTCTGCCCCTACCTCTGTATCATCTTCCACTACCTCCTTGTCTTTCTTGCTTCCTCTTCACTCTCTCTTCAACCCTGATGGCCAACTGAAAACATTCTCCAAGTGATTTTGGGATTGCCAAACCAATTTTATCTTGTAAGTTATACCTAAGCCCATTAAGGTACCTTGCCACCTTCTCTTCTTCATCTTCCAATCCCCCTCTGATACTAAGCTTATGAAATTGCTCAGTATAGGACATAACATCCATGTCCTTCTGCTTCAGATTCTACCTCATCCTCTTTGTCTGAATGGAGTAATCAGATGGAAGGAATTGATACTTCATCATATCCTTCATCCTACCCCAAGAAGTGATTCTTGATGCACCTCTAGCCACTCTTTCTGTTTGCACACTACTCCACCATGTAAGTGTTGTACCTCTCAGTTTTGTCTTTGCAAATTTGATCTTCTTCTCATCACTTATCTCCTCATACTCAAAAAAAATTTCAAGGGCATCTATCCACCCTAATACCTCTTCACTATCCATCTTCCCCTGATAGATAGGTAACTCTATGTTTGCCTTTGTTCCACTTCCTTGGACTACCTTCAACAATCTCACAAACTTCTTTTCTTCAACATCCAACTCATCCTCAGGAGGATTCTCATCTTCATCCTCATCTCCTTCTGAATCATTTTGTTCATCCCTTCTAGGATTCTTCTCCAATGCTTCCAATCTAGCCAAGATTGATGGATTCTCTCTTCTTACTTGCCTCAACTCTCTTTCCCTTGTAGCATCCTGCTCTCTTCTTTCCCTCAACTCTTTTTCTCTAGCCTCTAAGGCTTCTCTCAATTCATTGTTCTCCCTATCCATCTGATTCTTAGGAGCCATCTTCACAAATATCACCAACCCTTAACTCTTTCACCAGATCCTATTACTCCCTCAAGATCCTACTTACTACTCTAATACCAATATGATGCAGAGTACGCAACAGAAACATACTAAATGTTTGTTTTTTCTATTAATATCAACAAGAGTCTTCTTATGTCTCACTGAAACTATCCTATTCTTATTCCTATCAGCCTGACTTGCCTTGTCGCCTACCCTCGTTCTTTCTTCCTGACGGTTTCTCTCTCACCAAAACCCTTATGCTCATCAGCCTAACACTTGTTATTAGCCTCCTTTAGAAATGTTGCCCCAATGGTTATTGTCTCTCCAACGTATCGATCACACACTCTCCATCGGCAACCATTCGCAAACTCCTACCAACGCACTCCCGTTACACCGATAAACTCACCATCGGTGATACTTGCAGTTGTCACCCCAATCAGTGAAAGCACCCACTATCAGTCCAACACACTTTACTCACCCTGACGTCCCCTCTCACATTGATGCTTACTATCATTATGACTTAGACCATCGGTGAAAGCTTTTCCTCACCTTCTGATCTTCCATCTCTCTCTGATATACTTAACCCACGGTCTTGCTTCATCGGTGACACATGCTTCGGTCGGCCAAACTTTACTCAGATCTTCCAATGACTCCCCTCACTCCAATAAGCATTGACCCGTCAGTCAGACTTTACTCTTCAGCCAGACTTTCTTTACTTCCGCCAATGCCTATCTCTCGCTGATGTCTCCTTCACACTGCTATTCATTGGTAAGACTTCCCAAACTTCTCTCTGATATTCTTCATGTTAGCGTGACTCCACCATTCACTGGGACTTCTAAGGCTTCTTCTGATGTACTCCTTATGACGATACACATTCTCCTCCAACACAGGTATGCAAACTCCTCAGCTTCACACTTGACTCCTCCTTCCCGAGGTCTTGACTCTATAATTTGATGGTGATCACCATTCGAACTCGCATTCCCCTTACATAGTTAGGGTTAGGATTATATTATACAAGTTATCTAGGACCTACTCCATGAAAACCAGAATCACACATTCATGGAAAGGTCTAGAAATGCATTGTCACTATCAAAACAAGCAAGAACAGAACACAGTCCCTTACACCAGTCAGCAGAATTGAGAATGGTACTATCAAAGCTGAAAGGAAATATTAGGAATGTCTTCATTTATTATGCAAATAGATTCCAATTTACTCTATTACTCTCTCTCTATGTCTTCTTGATCTCACAATACTAGTTTTATGCTTTATTGTGTGGACGGTAGTTGTACCGGTGGGAATGCCAACCACTCTGCAACTGTCCATGCCACGGTTACATACAAGATCTTTTGTCAGTTACAACATCTTTTAACTACCAAACATGACTAATTCAGTCACACATACAACCCTCAGTCCTTACAATTAGTCTTTTGGACCTTATGGACTACAAAAATAGAAACTAATTAAATTATCTAGGTGCCCCTGCCCCTAGAGAAACTATTGGCCCAAATTACATCCTTTTTGGTCCTCGAGTCCTTAGCAAGACCCTCAGGACATTTGATCATTATATCACCTTGACCATTACCACTTGTCATAACTGATTTTAAAATGCTCCAATTGATTTGGTTATCTCCATAGGATCTTCTCATGATCATAGGTGTCTTCTGATTCCAAGATGTTTCCTTAGGTGCTCCTACACCAGGAAGCATAAGATTTATTGTTCATTAGCTTATCAGTGGGCTCAAAGATCCTGAGTCCTTCCTGTGGTGATTGTGTCTCTGACATCTCTGTACTGTTGTGGGAATTTTAGAAAATTCTAACACACAAGATAAGAGAAAATTGTAACAGAGTTGTACTTAGCTAAAAACGCTTGTGGGGAATAGAGCTTGTATGCAATAACAATTTAGAAGTAGGAAGACAAAAGTAAATGAAACTCTCAAAGGGACTAATACTTAGCTTAGTGGGGCATTTTCAAACAATAAATGACACATCTCATTGTATTAATGGCATTAATACCGAGAGACGGTTAGTGGATCTTTTTGAAATTGTCATGCCCAGAATTTTAAGTCCATTCACCCAACCTTATAATTGTAATAAAGCCAACAGACGACAAATACTGCAACAATTCCACAACTCAATTACACACTTAAGGAGGTTAAATCCTCCACTTACAAGGCTACAAATTTAGCAACAATTCCCAGAGAGAATTTTCCCTCTAAACTATTACACAATGAATCATTAAAAAACCAAACTTTCTTTACATACAGGAAGATATAACATTTTCTAAACAAGGTAAGTCTATCTTCGAAACCTTATGACATGCTCCATCCGTAACCTGCAAAACAACAAGGGAAAAATCGGCAACCATCTAGCTCTCCTCCCTACCATCGTCCCGCAAGAGGGACACCCCCGAGCTAGGGAGCCCATCTTCACACCAGGGTATACCACACAAGACTACACTATACAACAATGAATTCAACGACCAAACAAGAAATACACAAAACCCCATAGCTTACTCACATAACAAAGTCTCAGCTTAGGTGAGAACATGAAGGGTAGGGAAGTAGACAACACTACCCCCAGGTGTCATTTTTCATAAGAAACCTCAAGGTAACACAAGGCCTCAAGCCAACAAGTTTTTTTTTTTCTTTCTCCACAAGACCCCTAGCCTTCTAACCAACCCAAACACAGGGATATCTCATTAGGCACACATGGCCAAAGCCTTCTAGGCTATAAATGAATCCAACAGGCTTTCGTGACATGGGATATAACAAGAACAATATGACACCTGGGGAGGGTCACACCTCCCCTTCCCTATACTAGATGAGCCTTTCCTTCCAACTTGAAGGTGCTCTATCAACACACCCAAAACAACAAAGATCCGAAAAACAAACAACAAACTCAAGAAGACTGTCATTCAACTCATGCATCAAGACAACAAATATTTCAAGCAACATTTACATAGAGAAGAGAAATGGAAGATCAAACCTTACAAAGCCCAAAAAGGAAAGAGAGGTGAAGTAGAGCTCCTCTTCCCTCCTTCTCAAAATTGCCTTCCTCTCACAATGAATCCACCATGATTCAACAACAATACAACCCCCTTTCCTCTTCTTCTCTTCCTTAGTTTTAAAACTCATTTTCTTCTTAATTTTTGAATTTCTCAAAATGAAAAATGTGACATTCCAACCCTACTCCCAAGGGTTTCCCATTCAAACCCACTAGGATTAAAAAAATGAAAAAGATAATTTAAAATAATATCAGAGTGGGTGACACCACACCCACCCACAAGGAATCCTACCAAAAATGGGCACATGGGAGACAAGCCCACCTTAAAGAGGGGGTGACATGCTCCATGATTAGAAAGTGGGCATGAGTGGGGAATCCACTCATCCCATGTCTCCCACCCCACTTCCCATTTTCGTCATTTGACCTTACCCCTGGATTAAGGTGACCCTATGGTTGTTAACCCAAGGTTAACCTAGCCAAAAAGGTACCTAATCCCAAGGGGTACAACCCTAGGTTGTTTTTCAACCTAGTTTAGACTCTTAGGGTTAACTCTTCACATAAAAATGATCAACATAAGAAAAATGAAAATAAGATACAAACATCCCTTAACCTTCTGCAAAAAGAACACATTACGACAGTTCCCAACTATTCCAACACAAGAGGTTGATCTCAGTTTCTCATTGAACTGGATTGGCTCACAAGGGAAACAACAAAGGTGTGAGATGGTCTCCTGTAATAGTGGTTTGTTAGAAATACCTGCACACTCAAACTCGAAGTCAATATCTCATATAAATACCATTGCCGAAGCAAAATTAAATACATGCATTTTAAGCATGAAATCTTATATCATACTGAAAACATATTCCAGTTCCATATCCATTCCTTCATTTTCTTCCAAACAACATCTAATATCATCGCACAATTATTTGCTTAAATCAACCAAAAATCACATATGTTCAATAATCCAGAATTACAAGTCTCTTCACATAATAGAATAACAAAAGCACTGTAGTTAGTCTGATGGATAGTAATGTACAAAGGTAGGCCTCATAGAAATTTATATTGGATGGAGTGTCAGATATGCTATGAAAGTGTCTATCTTTTTGAAAAAGTGTGTACCTTCTTGGAATTTTGGGGACTGTTGAACAACCTTAATAAATACAATTCTAAAAGAGAAGGGACCTCTATGTTGCTAACACGTGTTCACGGAACACTCATTTAAAAGGGAAAAAAGTGGGAAAATAGAAAGCAGGTAAAGGAAATAAAATCATCTAAGTTAACTATGATACATGATGAGCCTCTTCTCAGGTATAATGTTTCAAGAAGATCCCATTGACTAAAATCTCTTCAGGTTCTCCATCCATAGTTTCTAATTCAAAAGCATTTTTCTATTTATAGGAATAGATCTTAAAAGGTCCTATCCACAATTGATGCAGAGTGGCACAAGGGAAGCACAACACAAAGGTTTACTCTACTGTCCTTTGCCCACTCACCCACTTCAAATAGCCTTCAACCAAGCAACCAAAGGCACATTCAAGGGTGTATGAAGGATTTGGTATCCTAGTGATGGATCCACCTTCTAGGCTTCTCCAAAACCTTAGGACAGATCAACAAACACTTTCTATGAAGTTGGTTTGATCTCCAACTTTCCAAAACTCTTCAACCTGTACCTTGACTAGTAAGGCTACTAGCCCTCCAAACTAGGTTTTCTCAACAAAACTTGACAAATCCCAAATGACTAGGTAAGTGAATGATGGTTTTAGATACCCCTTATGGGACCCTATCAAACTCCCAAGTCTCCTATTCCAACTCTACTCCAGCAATCCAGAACACTCATTAGGTCTCTAGGCCTAATTGATCAATTTAGGCTAGGTTACAAAGCAAGTGCTCAAAATTTGGTGCATAGGTCAGGGGCAAGAATTTGGAATTCTTCTACCATGTCCCTACAACACAAATCCATCATTTATTTTCTCACCCTATCAGGATTCTATCATCTACAACCTCAAATAGCATGAATTTGGCCAAATACAATGAAATACTTGACCTAGGGCATCACCTTAAAAATAGAAGACTGCATTTCCTAACAAAAAGCTTTTGGAATCTTATAGTACATATCCCTAGCCTACATTTCACTAGTTTTTATGAATTTTCACTAGTGGAAATGTATTCTAGGGCCAAATTTCTATGGTTGCCCTAGAAAATAGGGTTTCTGGACCTGTTTTGAAAGAAAAATCTATAACTTTTGATCCCGACCACTTCAAGACTCAAACCAATTTCATTGGAACCCTAACTCCAAGCCATTTTAGGAAAAGTACATTTGCACCCCTGGAAAATCCATATAGGCCATACAACAGTGAAAATGTAGCAAAAAATAGTCGGTTTCTTTGATTTCTATGCACAAATTCTGTACAAAAACTTCCTCCTCTATACTGGAGCAAAATGTTTACCATATTAACCCATCCCATTTGGTATGCAACTTACAAAATCAGTTTGAACTATCCAAAATGAGTTGCAACCGCCCAATGTGTCATAATACATTGACAATATTTGACACTATGGTATTTTTCCATTAACACTATGGTTTAGCTTGTCCAAAGGAATCAAACCATCCTCCATACTCCCAAAACATGATAAAACACACAAACATAAAAAAAACTCAAAAACCAATCATTTAGACCTTCTAGGCCTGATTGGCACAACAAGGATCCAAGTGGACTAAGCATGATTGAGGTTTATAGGGTCACCTCAATCATCTTGACCACACAAAAGGGACCATACAAACATGGCTAAAGCCTTATTACCACACATACAATCAAAACAAAACATAGCTTATCAAAATGCATCAAAAATGCTTGAGGTGTCAGACTGCTCCTAGGTGCCTTGCACCATACACCCACTGTCAAAGAGAACTCAAGTCTCTTGAGTTGGAATGCTGTCAAATGTGAAACCTACCTTCTCAATGTATGCCCTTCTCATCCAAGTGGCATCCTCGTGAGGTTTGTTTAGCCACTTCATCAAATAGTCATGATAGGTGTGCCTTCTAGTTTGTTTTGCAATCCTCTTGTCCAAAATGCACTCAATCTAATTTGGAGATGAAGGAATGAGTTCCTGGAGTGTCTGATCAGTTTGATCTTCTTCAACAGGAGTTTGAGGATCAGATCCTTTATAGGGATAAAGGTCTAAAACATTAAAAATAGGAGACAAAGCAATGCCATCCAGAAGTCTGATTTTGTAGGCATTTTCTCCACATTTCTTGAGCACTTCACAAGGCCCAATCTTCTTCATGAGTAGCTTAGTGTGTTTACCTGTAGGGAGCCTCTCCTTCTTCAGATGAACCATTACTAAATCACCTTCTTTGAACTGCAAATCCCTTCTTTTCCTGTCAGTAAACTGTTTATATTTCTGAGAAGTGGACATCAATTTCTATTGTACTTGTTCATGGACATCTTTCATGACTTGAACGAAGTCTTCAACTAAGACACTACTATTTTCTAGTCCTTTAACCTCCCTAAGTTCCAGAATACCCCTTGGGTGAGTGCCATAAACAATTTGGAAAGGAGACAGGTCGGTGCTTCTATTGACAGTGTCATTGTATGAGAACTCTGCCTGAGCCAAAATTGAATCCCAACTAGCACCCTTCTCCTTTGTTAGGCATCTTAGGAGGTTGCCAAGTGACCTATTAATCACCTATGTTTGTCCATCAGACTGAGGGTGATAGGTAGATGATAAGGAAAAATTTATACCTAGTCTCTTCCACAATGTCCTCCAGAAGTGTCCTATGAACTTGGGGTCTCTGTCTAAGATGATTGACAAAGGTAAACCATGTAATCTGACTATTTCCTTGAAGAAAAGACCTGCTATGTGTGAGGCATCAAGTGTGGTTCTACATGGGATTAAGTGAGCCATTTTTGAGAACTTATCTACAACCACAAAAATGCTGTCATACCCATTCTTTGTCCTAGGTAAACCAAGTACAAAGTCCATGCTTATGGAATCCCAAGGCTTTGAAGGAATAGGTAGAGGAGTGTATAACCCTGCATTGGATGTATGCCCCTTTGCTCTTTGGCAAATTTGACAAGTTTCAACAAACTTCCTTACATCAGTTGGCAATTTTGGCCAAAAATAGTACCTCCTAACCAATTCTAGGGTCTTGTCAATACCAAAGTGACCTAACATGCTGCCACAGTGCTTCTCCTTGATTATATTCTATCTAACAGACCCTCTTGGGATACACAACATGCTACCCTTGAAAAGATATCCATCTTGCAACAAAAAATTAGAAAAATCAGTATTATACCTTCCTGTCATGGCCTTGCAAGAGAGGTATGGTTCTTTTAAGTCCTCATCTACTACATACTAATCTTTGATGGCTTGAATACCTGTACTTTCCAACTGTATGGTCTGCACAACAAGATTTCTCCTACTTAAGGCATCGGCTACCTTATTGGCCACTCCTTTCTTGTGTTTTATGGAGAAACTGTATGCTTGGATGTACTCCATCCACTTGACATGTCTGTGATTCAACTTTTACTGCATGTTCAAGAAGCTTAATGCATGGTTGTTAATAAAAACTATAAATTCCTTTGGCAATAAGTATTGTCTCCACTTCGTCAATGACTAAACCATGGCATATAACTCTAGATCATAGGTGGAGTAGTTTTGTTTTACTTCATTTAACTTCTCACTAAAGAATTCTATAGGCCTCCCATCTTGACTTAAGACTCCCCCAACAGCCCTCTTACTTGCATCACACTCTACCACAAAGACCTTGTCAAAATTAGGTAGTACTAGGACTAGTTTTTCTGAAATTTTTTTCTTTAGCAGTTCAAAGGCTTGAGTGGCCTCATGTGTCCACACAAATACATATTTCTTGCCCCCTTTTATGGTGTCAACAAGTAGAGCACAAATAGCACTAAACCCCTTAATGAACTTTCTATAAAAGTTGCATAAACCATGGAAACTCCTTACCTCTGAGGCTGTTGTAGGTGTTGGCCAATTAAGAATGGCTGCAACCTTACTTGGATCCATTTCTAGGCTGCCCTTGGAGATGACAAACCCCAAAAATATCAACTCTTCTTGTAGGAAGACACATTTGTCAAGATTGATTCTCAACTTCTCCTCTTGAAGCCTCCTAAGCACTTGATGGATATGCCTTATGTGGTCTTCCTTGCTGTCACTAAAAATTAGTATATCATCCAAATATACAACAATAAACTTGTTAAGGAAAGGTTTTAGCACTTCATTCATCAATCTCATGAAGGTGCTTGGTGCATTTGACAAGCCAAAAGGCATGACAACCCATTCAAATAGTCCTTCATTGGTTTTGAAGGCGGTTTTCCACTCATCCCCCTCCCTTATCCTGATTTGGTGATAACCACTTTTTAGATCTATCTTTGTAAAATACTTAGCCCTACCCAAGCAATCCATTAAATCTTCTATTCTAGGCATTGGAAATCTATACCTAATAGTGATCTTATTGATGGCCCTAGAATCAGTGCATAGTCTCCATGTTCCTTCCTTCTTGGGTGCAAGCACTGTAGGTACTGCACATGGACTAATACACCTCCTGATAAGTCCTCTATCCAACAAGTCTTGGATTTGTCTTGCCACTTTAGCATTTTGCTCTGGGGTCAACTTGTAGGCTGCTTGGTTTGGTAGGGTGGATCCAGGGATGAGATCAATGCAATGACTAATCTCCCTCTTTGGTGGAAGGGCATCATTGCCTTCATTAGCTATCACATCTTGAAACTTCTCCAATAGTTCTTCCACTTCCTTTGGTCCAATCCTCCTAAGAGGTTTCTGCACTTTGACCTTCTTGGGATTCACATCCTTGGGCTTGATGACTACTCCAAAACATGGCACTTTCTCTTCCTTGAGGTTAGCCAAAAACTCTTTTTCACCTACTAACATAACTAAACTAGAAATGACTTTCTCTTTGCAATCATCAATCAAAGGAGTCATTGTAAACTTTTCACCATTCTTGGATAAATGAATTACATTGTTCTTACCATCATTTTAGGCAATTGTGTTATGTTGCCAAGGCCTTCCAAGAAGAAGGTGGCATGCATCCATATCCACTATCTCACAAAGAACCTTATCATGATATTCACCTATCTTGAATTCAACCCAACATTGCTCTTTCACCACAATTTGTTGTTCCTTGGTTAGCAAAAAGACTCTATAGGGGTTAGGATGAGGCATTCTTTCCAATCCTAACTTAGTCACCATTTCATTAGAAGCCAAATTTTTAGAAGAACCTAAATCTACTATTACCTTGCAAACTTTTCCTTTCACCTTGCAAGTGGTTCTGAACAAGTTGTTTCTTTGGGGTTGCTCCTTGGTGGCTGGCATGATGAGGGATCTATTAAACATGATGCATTCTCCACTCTCAGGTGCTGCAGACTTGGAAGAGGCTGTTTGGTAACTTGTAGTGCTTTGACAATCCTCTTCTTGAAGGAGTTGTACTCTTCTTTCTTTTTGATTTGCAGCAGTGTTTCCAATCTTCTCCGGACACATAAAGGACTGATGTCCAATCTGATTGCAAGAGAAACACCTTCTAGTAAACACATTGGGACTTCTACCCCCACTTCTTCCTCTACCATTTCCTTTGCCCCTAAACTAACCCTTATCAGCACTATTTTTATTAGCCTGCCCTTGGCTGCCTTCTTGTGATCCGCCACCTTGGAGTCTAGAGAAATTATCTCTATTTTGGAATCTGCCCCTACCCCTAAAGTTCTGCTTTCCTCTGCCTCTGCTATTGCTGCCAAAATCCCCTTTTCTTCTCTGCTTATCCTCAATCCTCAGTACCATTTAGAAGCACTTATGGACTGTCTCTGGGTTAAAGAGAGTTAATTCATCTTGAAGGGAGAACTTAAGGCCATTGAGATACCTTGCAAGCTTCTATTTTTCATTCTCAGGCATCTTGGCTTTCAATGTCATCTTGTGAAACTCCTCTGTGTAGATGCTCACGTCCATGTCCTTCTGTCTTAAGTTATGCAACTTCTTGTTCAAGTTGACTTCATAATCTTCAGGGACAAATTGCTTCTTGATTTCAAGTACCATCTTCCTCCATGTAGAGACAGGATTCCTATCTTCTTCTATCCTCTCATTTTGAATAAAATTCCACCAACTCAAGGCTGGCCCTTTCATTCTTGATTTGGCAATCTTCACTTTCTAATTTTCTGCCACTTCTTCACATTCAAAATAGTTCTCCATTGCCTCAATCCAATCAAGGCACTCCTCTAGATTCATCTTACCAGGAAACATAGGTAAGTCTGCCTTAGTGTCCTTCCTACTCAACTTTCCAAGTGCATCTAGGAATTGTCTCTTTGACATGCCTCCTTGTGGCGTTTCCATAGGCACTTCTTCTTCCTCATCTTGATCCTCTTCATCTAAATCCAAGATGACCTCTGGCTTCTTCTTCTTGTCTTTGTTTTTCTTCCACTTTTCTATCTCAGCCTCCATCCTTTTGTTCTTGGCTGCTTGCTCTCTCACTATCTTTGCCAACTCGGCATTAGTCACTCTTGAAGGGACTTCCTCCTCTTCTTCTCTATCTCCCATCTCTTTGATGGCTCTGATACCACCTGATGCAGAGTGGCACAAGGGAAGCATAACACAAAAGTTTACTCTACTGTCCTTTGCCCACTCACCCACTTCAAACAGCCTTCACCCAGGCAACCAAAGGCACATTCAAGGGTGTATGAAGGATTTGGTATCCTAGTGATGGTTTCATCTTCTAGGCTTCTCCAACACCTTAGGATAGATCAACAAACACCTTCTATGAAGTTGGTTTGATCTCCAACTTCCCAAAACTCTTCAACCTGTACCTTGACTAGTAAGGCTACTAGCCCTCCAAACTAGGTTTTCTCAACAAAACTTGACAAATCCCAAATGACTAGGTAAGTGAATGATGGTTTTAGATACCCCTTATGGGACCCTATCAAACTCCCAAGTCTCCTGTTCCAACTCTACTCCAGCAATCCAGAATACTTATTAGGTCTCTAGGCCTAATTGATCAATTTAGGCTAGGTTACAAAGCAAGTGCTCAAAATTGGGTGCATATGTCAGGGGCAAGAATTTGGAATGCTTCTACCATGTCCCTACAACACAAATCCATCATTTATTTTCTCACCCTATCAGGATTCTATCATCTACAACCTCAAATAGCATGAATTTGGCCAAATACAATGAAATACTTGACCTAGGGCATCACCTTAAAAATAGAAGACTGCATTTCCTGAAAAAAAGATTTTGGAATCTTATAGTACATATCCCTAGCTTGCATTTCACTTGTTTTTATGAATTTTCACTAGTGGAAATGCATTCTAGGGCCGGATTTCTATGGCTGCCCTAGAAAATAGGGTTTCTGGACCTGTTTTGAAAGAAAAATCTATAACTTTTGATCCCAACCACCTCAGGACCTCAAACAAGTTTCATTGGAACATTGACTCCGATCCCTTTCATAAAAAGTACATTTTCTCCCTTGGAAAATCCGTATAGGCTGTACAATAGTGAAAATATAGCAAAAAATAGTTAGTTTCTTTGATTTCTGTGCACAAATTCCGTACAAAAACTTCCTCCTCCGTACTGGAGCAAGATGTTTACCATATTAACCCATTCCATTTGGTATGCAACTTACAAAATCAGTTTGAACTGTCCAAAATGAGTTGCAACCACCCAATGTGTCATAATACATTGACAATATTTGACACTATGGTATTTTTGCATTAACAGTATGGTTTAGCTTGTCCAAAGGAATCAAACCATCCTCCATACTCCCAAAACATGATAAAACACACAAACAATCAAAAAAAACTCAAAAACCAATCCTTTTAGACCTTTTAGGCCTGATTGGCACAACAAGGATCCAAGTGGACTAAGCATGATTGAGGTTTATAGGGTTACCTCAATCATCTTGACCACACAAAAGGGACCATACAAACATGGCTAAAGCCTTATTACCACACATACAATAAAAAAAAAACATAGCTTATCAAAATGCATCAAAAATGCTTGAGGTGTCAGACTACTCCTAGGTGCCTTGCACCAACAATGCTCCGAATTTACTATGTCAGCCTGGCTTGGAAGCTCTCTCATTCCATTTCAGTACTAGAGTCCCAACTTTAAAATTTGGATTTGAAGATTTCTTGTCAAACCAACTTTTAATCATATGTTGATGTTTCAAAACTGATTCATGTGCCCTTTCTCTCTTTTCTTATACTTCTAGTAACTCGGCTAGTCTGACTTGCATTGAGCCGTTTTCTTCAATTTTAAGTTGTTTCAACAATTGCAAGGTAGGAATCTCTATACTTAGAGGCATCACTGCATTCTTACCATAGGCCAGTTCATAAGGAGACATTTTAGTTATTTTCTTTGGCATGATCCTATCATCCCATAGTGTTGTATTAAGTGACTTGTGCCACTCTCTCTGATGGTCAGCTCCCATTCTTTTTCTGAGTCTGATCAGATTCTTATTAGTGGGCTCTGGCAAGCCATTACCTTATGGGTAATAGTTAGAAGACATCTTTAGATATATTCCATTTTCCAAGGCAAAATTAGATAGTTTAGTCCCTAGGAATGCTTTAGCGTTATCTGATATGATGGTGCGAGGAGGACCAAACTGAGTTTTTATCACCTCTAAGAACTCTAGGATTACTTATTCAGTAGCCTCTTTGAGTGGTACTAGTTCACTCCACCTTGTAAAGTAATCTGTTGCCGTAAGAATCCACTTATATCCCATATTTGACACTAGATTAATCATGTCGATTAAGTCTAAACCGCACTAAGCAAAGGGTTCATCTACTATTATGGGGCTTAAGGGAAATGCTTCATTTCTTCTCTTCCTAGTGTAGAACTGGCAATCTTGACATTCCTTGACCATTTGATAGTAATCTGCAAATAGGGTAGGGTATAAATACCGATCTTGTGTCACTTTGATTGCAGTAGTCCTTGTTGAAAAATGTCCCCCTGAGGCTCCATGATGCAACTCATATAATACTTTTTGGGACTTATCTCTCTCTACACATCTCAATAGTATTCCATCAATGTTCCTTATGAATAGTATATGATCAAGTAATACAAAATGGACTCCCTACTGTCTATAGTATCTTTTCTTATTAGGGGAGAGTTCATTTGGGAATACACCAGTTCTCATGAATTGTATTATGTATTTGACCCCAGAATCTTGATCAATCTCTTAGAGTCTTAGCACTATTTCATTTTTTGTTTTCTTCTATCCTTGATTTTTCTGTCTTGAGTCATGTACTGACACAGTCCCTTGCCTCTAACCAACTAGGTGGGCCTTATTTCTACATCATATTCTAAAATCTTAGTTATCTAATTGGTTCTATTTTCATTGATCTCACCTTCGATGATGTATTCTCTTACACTAGGATGGGCTACCAATATCAGAATTTTATTTCCTATTACTAAATGCCTAAATTTTTTATAGGATTTTACCATAGCATATGCTTATTTTTCAACAAAATTGTACCTTGATTCATACTCTCTAAGTGTTCTAGAGAAGAATGATATTGGATGTTCCACTTCCTCTTAATCATCTTTCTGAGTTAAGACAACTACAACATTGAATTCTCCTCCATATACATACATTATAAAAGGCTTAGAGAAATCTGGGTTTCTTAGTACTGGTGCAGCTGAAATAGCTTTCTTAACTTCTTCAAAAGAATTTCTTCCTTCTATAGTCTATTTGAAAACCAGATATTTCTTTAGCACCAGAGTAATAGGTCTCACTAGCCTAGCAAAATCTAATATAAAGCGGCTGACAAAATTAATCTTTCCTAAGAAGGACTGGACTACCTTTTTATTAACTGGCAAAGATAGATTCATTATGGCTATGACCCTCTCTAGATCAATGGAAATCTCATCCTTTGAAACTATGTGTTCCAAAAGTTTCCCTTGAGGTATAGCAAAGATGCACTTCTTAGGATTCAGGGAGATTCCAAATTCTTGACACTTTTGAGAAACAGCCTCTAGGTGCTCAAAATGATCTTTGGAATCCTTAGTGAATATGGTCAAATCATCTAGATAGATCATAATGATCTTATTTATGAGTTATCCAAATGCCACATCCATAGCTCGTTGGAAGGTAGCTCCAACATTTAAAAGTCGAAAAGGCATCTTTGCATATGCAAATGTTCCCCACTTTGTAGTGAATGTTGTATTGTGTTGGTCTTCATCAGCTAACCAGATCTAATTATATCTTGAAAAACCATCAAGCAAAGAAAATATTTCTGACCCAGCCATAGTCTACAAGATCTATTTCATAGAAGGTAAGGGGTAGTGATGTTTTAATGATGCCTTATTTAGGTCTCTGAAATCAACACAAGGTCTTATATCACCATTCTCTTTTCTTACAGGTACCAAATTATACACCCAGGTTGAGTGTGTAATTGGAAAAATGATCTTTGATTCTAGAAGTTTTTGAAGTTCACCTACCATTAGTGGCTCAATTCTAGGATTCACTGGCCTTTGCTTCTGTTAGACTAGTTTTGACCCCTCAACAAGCTTTATGGTGTGCTGAATGATATCTATATTATAGCCATGGAGATCTTCATAGGTCCAAGAAATCACCCTATCATACTTGTTACATAAAGCAACCAACCTCTCTTTTTCCTCTTAGGTAGTAGAATTACCTATCTTTAACTTTCTTCCTTCACTGACCTAGATTTCAGAATACTCATCTTTACTTACCTTAAACCTCCTTTTGTCTAGGCTTACATCCTCAGGGTCAAATAGATTTTCTAGAGTGATAAGTCCTTTGGGAAGTTTATTTGACTTCAGTTGAATAATTTGATCCCCATAAGCTTCTTCAATCTTGGATTGTAACTGATCGGCAAACTCTCCTAATTATTGCAGAAACAAGAGTACTTGAAGATCATTATCAAAAACTTTCCAATTCTAGTCATTATCTGGGATTGCTGGTCTAACTATAACTTTGACTGACTCACTATTAATAAGCAGGTCACTTACTAGGTCAAATTGAGAACCAAATTGTGCCGTACTATCTATTTCAGTGTTTTGTGTCCTAGGAATGACTTCAATATTGAAAGCGTTAAAACTTTCCATCAGATCCCAAATCTTGTGGCGGTAAGACCTCCTTCTTACATTCTTTGCTACTGCTTTTTCTTTGACTTGGTTCACCACTAGTTCTGAGTCTCCTTTAATTATCAAATTCATAATTCCTATTTTCTTGTCCAACATAAGACCATGTACTAAAGATTCATATTCAGCATGATTATTCTACTACAAGCAAATTGAAAGCATATAGCTCTTAGAATCTTCTCACCATTTGGGGTAGTAAGGCAAATACCTGCTCCACCACCATTCTTGCTCCTAGCCCCATCAAAATTTAGGATCCAGATTTAAGAGTTTCCTCTAGACTCTTTATTTTCAGATACTTCTTGTCTCATAACATTTGGAATTTCTTGGCCTTCCTCAAAAATAACATAGGTACCCAGACCGGTAGAGTCATAGTTTCCATAAGGATCACTTTGCATCATGGTCATCCATTGACTATTTTCCTCTTCTGGTTGGTTGATCATGTTCAATCCAATCACTTAATTCTTCAACAAAGACTCTTTCTTTTTTATTCATCATGGCATGAGATGCTTCTATCCTTGGGGCTGGTTCATTAGTGGTGTGATCTTTGGACAAAGGTTCTGAAAATACTTTCATCTTCATCCCATAGTTGGTTCTTAAAATTAGATGTGACCAATCTAGTGACATATACCCTCTTATCTTGGCTGTGAAATCTCTAGATAGGCATAGACCAAAGACATGGGGAATATCTATGACCACTACATCTTGTTTAACAATTATGTTGGGGTAAGTATACAACTACAGTGGGAGTTGTTTGATCCTTCCTATAGTTTGAACAGATTCCCCATCTAATTGCATGGCACCTCTAGTAAGTGACTCATATTTTATCTTTAAAGCATCTGCTATTTTCTTTGGCATGACTATAGTACTTGCTCAAGAATCTATCATTGAATTATACAACAATTTCTTTCCCACTATTAAAGTCAGATAAAATGGGTTTGGCTTAGATTTACCTACTCAGGTGCATTACTCAACAGAGCTACTGTCTATAAAGGTGTAGTGTCCTTGTATTGAGCCTTTCCTTTATTAGCAACTCCTTCTTTAGTACTGGAAGATTTAGAGCCCACCTCACTTTGTAATGCTTCTTTTAACAGTGTCTTTTGTTCAAGGATCGCCAACATGTTCCAGATTGACACATGCGTTGGAGTCTTTTTCAACTACTCTACCACATTCATAGGTCCTTGTGTTTGTGTCTTTGGGTTGTAAGGATACCTTGCTCTTTCCAACATCTGACTAGAGGGTGCTTGATTCTGAAATGGTTGAGGCACTTCTTGCCTAGTGACTGGATTATAATGATTCTGGAAAGGAGGGGCCACAACAGTCTCATTATTTGTGACTTTGGATTGTTCCATCATTCTTCACTTTGATCTTGTGTAGTAATCAGACTGCACTAAGGGTTTCTTGGAAGTAGATGCCTCTTTTAGGAATACCAAATCTTCATCTCAATCCATGAAAATAAAACATGCTCAGGAGTAATTTCCTCCTCTTTCTGAATAGACATCCCTTGCATCTGAGCGATCATCATTGCATTCTAGACACTAGGTGACTAATATGGAGGAGCATTAGATGTCATGACTTGACCTTCTCCTCTTCTCTGTTCTACTATCTTTTGTTGTAGCTTGTCTCTGGGACAATCTCTAGGCATATGGGCATTGCTGCAAGGGAAGCACCAAGCATTGGTGTCTCCTACTAAATTATATTGTCCTAGAACTATTTCTCTGTTTGGATTATGAAGAACAACTTGTAGATGTGTAGGGACTGTGACCAATTGGTTTGGTGGTTAAGGATTGTTTTGCCTTTGAGGGCTTTGATATTGATTTGATTGATATGGGGGTCTGTTTCCTTGGAAACCTTGGTAAGAAGGCTTTGGATAGGAAGTTTGTTGCCTTTTGAGATTAATTATCTCATTTGAGAAGGTTCTCAGGATATTCTTGACATCATCCATTTCAAATTGTTGAGAAGAAGGCTTTTCAATAGCAGGTTGTTGAGGTGTTGGGAATGTATACATAGACACAGGTGGAACTACAAGATTAGGAGCTTGTTACGGAAAAGGTAAGGAGATTTCTGGGAACATGGGCATAGGAAGCCTTGGAGGTAGTTTTCTAGCATCTATCAAGTTGTTTTCAGCTTTAACAGCTAACTCATATGCTTCTAGCAGAGTCTGACCTCCTAAGGACTGAATCATTACAAATATATCAGAATTAAAAGCTTTGAGGTAGAAACACAATATCCATACCTGATGGTGGCCTGGCTATAGCGGAAATTCTGTCCCAGGTCTTTTGAAATCTTGAGTTGAAATCGGTCATGGCTTCTTGTGGTAACCTTCTTATGGTAATTAATTGCTGCAGTGGGGATGATTTGTCACCCTTCTCACTAGATCTTACAAAGAAAGCATCACCAAGATGATCCCATGTAGATATTGTATTTGGTGTCAAGGATCTATACCAGTCCAAATCCTTTCCTTTGAAAGAAGCTGCTAATAGTCTAATTGCTAAATTTTGTACAGTGATAACACGCACTGCACAAACATCTAATACATCTTGAAGATGTTCTCCTAGTGTTTTAAAATCTTCGCCACTGAATTTAGGTAGGGCCTTCAAAGCATTGGTTGGAATTGGATCCCAAGTAGCTGGTGGTACTGGAAAAATGAGAGGACTGCAAGTGTTCCAATTTGCATAGTTCCTCGGAGGTATAGGTGCTCCCATATTCACTCTTGATGTTGCAGCAGCTTGATTCACTCTTCTCCTTGTAGTAGTAACCAATGGTGGTAGTAGAACTCCTGGATTTATAGTGGACTGAGCTCTTGTTGTCAGTCCATAGCTCTGACTCCTTGTATCTCTCTGGTTCAAACCATTCTTCGGTATTGCATACTTATTTTTAGTTATTTTCCAAACACTGTAACCCAAGCAGAAGAGATGTGTGAGGCCAATTTATTTCAGTTCCCTATTTTGATCATTTTACATTATAGTTGGAGAAATTTTTAGACATTTAGAAACTATTGATTTCCATTATGTAGATTTAGACTATATCTCCTCATTTTGGATTAGTTTTGATTAGTTATGTGGTGATTTGATTAGATTCCATTTTGATTCTCTTATGATGCTTTACATGTGAGATACATATGATGATTATTATTGATGATGATTATGAGGTCATTTTATTGACTTGTTATTGGATTTTTATTTCGGGATATTAGATAGAAAATGCATTTGTAAATCTTAATTATGATGTGAGTTATTTATGTTGTGCATGAATTATGCGATGACATGATTTTAATTTATATTTCTTCGGCTATGATATCTCTATGTTGGATTGACTATTTCATCTAGTGCGCAGGTGATTTTCTAGGCCACAGAAAATCGGAGGCAGATCTCACACATATGTAATTCCTTGTTAAGATGATCCATTCCCAAGAGGGATGAGGATCATGTTTGATCGAGTGATGATTTTGTAAATGATTGATTGTAATTAATTGGCCTAGTCCGCCCTTTTATTTGATTTAATTATGTGTTGTAAAATTTATGTTTTAATTCACACCATTTGGTGTTCTTTTATTTATGGGCCATTTAATGTGATTTTACACCTCCTTATGTGTTTAGTATAGTTCCAAACTTACCCTACGTGGTACCCATAGGGTCTAGGATCCATTTGGAATTACTAAACCCTAGGGTAACTCCCATCTAGTCACTCTAAACTTGGGTTTAGTAAATGTGACGAAATTTCAAAATGGCTAAGGGTGGGAGATGAGTCATGCCTTGGGAAAGGCCCATCTCACTTCCCTAGGCTTGGGGATTCTTCCACCATGAAGAATTGGGGGTCTTCAAGACCCCCAACTGTGTGGGAACCTTCCCCAAGATTCTCACACACATGTGAGAGCATCTTGGAGGGAGAGGGCTCTCTTGGAGGATAAGAGGATGACATGTGTCATCTCTTATCCTCGTGGAGCCATGAGGAGAGTTGCCACCTCACCACTTGGGCTCTCACACATGTGTGAGAGCACAAATGGATAAGGTGAGGGTTTGAATGGATTAGGAGGTGACACTTGTCACCCTCACACTCCTTCTCACTTGCAAGTGGCATGGGATGAGGAACGAGAAGGTGACAAGTGTCACCTTCTCATTCGTCAGGGCTAAATTTGAAGGCCTATTTTATCATCTCTTGGAGAGGAGTTGGGGGTTCTTGCTTTTTGAAAATTTTTATATCTTTGGAGTTTTTTGGGAAAGAGTTGGAGGAGACTTGGAGGATTGGAGACTTGGAGAAAGCTTGTGGGCTCTTCTTCAAAGTGCATCCATTGTTGGGATTTTAAGGTAAGCCTTATGGCATTAGCCATTCCCTTATGCTTGTTTCATTTTACTTGTGTGCTTGAAATTTTATGTTGGGTTGTTATTTTCTTTTGTGTGGCTTGGGTGTTGGTAAGAGCCTCTCCATTTGGAGAAAATTCTCAACTTGTAAGAGGTGGGGGAGAGTGAATCTCCTCGAGGTCACCTCCTAGTGTTGTTCTATTTATAGCCTTGAGGGCATTCTATGGTTTTTGGGAGTATTTTGGCTAGCAATAGTGCCATGGTGATTTTGAATTTTATGGAGATATTATTTTGGCTTGAGGCCCTGTGGTATTGTGATTATCGTGTTTTTGGAGTGACCTCTTGAGTTGAGGGGTCCACTCCCCTACCCCTTCAAACTCATTTTAATGAGTTTTGTATTGTCCAAAATCCTTGGGTGGATATGTGTTGTTTGTGATCTCTTTGTGATGGTGTGAAAAGAATCTCGTATGAGATCTAACTCCCCAGCTCGGGAGTGACCCACTAGTAGCGGGTCTATGGTAGGGAGGAGGGTGATTTGCATGGCTTGGATTTTCCGCTTTGTGTTTATTTTCATTGCAGGTCATTTTGGATTCTTGGAGCTTTGGAGAAAAGTTTTTTTTAGTCTTATTTGCCTTATTTGGTTGGTTGTTTGAGATCCATGGCCTTGGAGGCCTTGATGTATTTTGCTGTAAAAAAAAATTGTACCCTCAAGTTGAAATGTTGGAATTTAATAGATTCTATGTATGCAAGCATGTTTATCCATTTGTTATACATTCATTGAATGTTGGTACTAAATCATTCTTGTTGTCCTATATTAAATGTTATTTAGTTATAGTATTACATTGCATTTAAACAAAAAAAAAATTGAGATAATGTTGTTCAAATTAAATTATATGTTTAAAAAAAAAGTGGAAATAGGACTGTCATTTACTTGCTGTTGAAAAGATAGTTATAGAGGGAAAATTTGTTTTTAAATAAAAATATGTTATTCTGCCTTATTTAATTCTCTAAAAAGAAATGTAAAGAAGAAATAGTATTTATGTTTTAATTATTTTTCAAGAACAAAAATGATGTAAATACTACTGGTTTATTATAAGATACAATTTTGATTTTATTATTCTATAATGTGATTGTGTGTATACACACACACACACAAACTAATAAATTGTCTTACATAAATTATAAAGTAAATAATATTCATTTTTCTTGCTGATAAAAAAAGACTGGATAAAAGTGGGAATGACCGAGCTCTGTAAGGGTTTCAGTTTGAAGTGTTTTAAATAAAAAAAAAAGAGAGTAAGTTTGGGGGATGGTGGCATAGCTGCCACCCCCACAAACCCTCGCTGCTCACAATATGGTGGTGGGGGGGACGATCCCCCCACCCACCTCCCACTATATAGTGGGTAGGAGGACTACCTCCCCCATCCCAAACCATTTACTTAACTACAACCAATAGCGGGGGGGATTTAAGGGCCATCGGCCCTGATCTAAAATTTGGGCTTCTTTCACTTTTAAACCTATAGTGTTCCATCATATTTTTTGACAGTAATATTTAGTAAATGTAATATATATATATAGCAATCTATGTAAATTCATACAATGGAAAAAAAAATTCTCAGATCTGAAACATATTATATGTGTATATTATGTATATATATATATATATATATATATATATATATAACAAAAAAAATAAATGGAACCCTGTATATATTAAATGAATATATGCCTTTGAGAGGTATTCTCATGGTAGTCAAGCCATTGGAGAAGAAAACCAACCTACTAGAAAGAGAGAACAAAGAGAAACAAAGAGGGAAACAAAAAGAGAGAAGAGAACAAAAAGAATGAAAGAAAAGAGATGGGAGAGAGGATGTGATAGGGTTAGGGCAAACTAGATTAGAAACTAATAAAATAATACTAGAGCAAGTTTTGGGATTGGGAGATGGCTGAGATTTAGTAAGTTAATTTATTTAACTATTTCATGTCCATTTTGAACATGACTTTTCCCTCTCCCTTTTTCTTTTAAAGTTACTTTTATTAGTTTTTCCTTTGAGTGATTTTTTTAAAAGGGGTCGTTTTCATGAGATTGTGAATTTATCGTAGTAATGATTTTTGTGTAAAATTTTATTTGGGTAGTGTTTTAGAAATTTAATGGGTTTAAATTTTATTCCCCCTCTTGAGATGAATTAGTGGGTGGGATTTAATTATTTTAATACTAGCTTTTAGATTTTCTAGAGGGATTTAATTAAATTAGTTTGGGAAAATCCGATTATTAATTTATTATTTTTATTAATTTTGTTGAGTTGGGCATAGTGGATTTAATTCTTCTTAGTAAAATTTTACCTTGCCATTTATTGAATTTTAATTGTTGAGATTATTATATTAGTGGACCATCATTATTGGGGTTATATTATTTTATAATTTTATTTATTTGATTTCATTTAATCAAAAGGTAATTTTTATAGCGTTACTTAAGTGAAGGTTATTTTAATCTTTTTATTTAAATTTTTCTCATAATTAATTTAGAAGGAGACCTTTTTAAAATAATTAATACAAAAGTTAAAAACACATTATGCTGGCAAAATTTTCCAAGACTTAGGGGAGTTAATTTAAATAAAATTCCCTTGACATTAGTTAATAGTTATTTTACCTCACAATTATTAGTCTTTAACGATGGCAAAATTTAATCTATTTTGTGCTCTAAAATTAGGGTTAGATTTCGACTCTCGGTCGGAATCATGTCATTCACTTACAAAACTTAGGGTTTAGGGCCATTCGATCGTAACCGTAGTAGCGATGCTCCTCGCGTCACTTAACCCCCTAGTCGTCTATCATAACACAGAGGATTGTGTATGTAAACACTCTTCCCCAAAATTGATTGACATGTTTATGCCTTATGTGTATTGCCACCGAGCACGCAGACACGTGCGAGGGGGTTTCTAGGGACATGTGGAAAAGTTTTTGATATTTCATGTCATGACCATATAACAAATGTGGACATGACATGTGTGTTGCATGTTGTGACTACATGGGAAATGTGGGCATGACATTTAGTATCAGAGGACAAGTTTGAACACTAGGCTTATTTGGGCACATTATTTATTCCTTAATTTTGATTAATTTGTAAATACCTTGCTATTGTAAGATGCCTCCCTGACAAGTTCGGTGAGCGCGCTCATGCACCACGACATCCATAGAGATACCAAATGAGAAGGAGTCTACAGTAGATGGTCAGGGACCACCAACTCCACTAGAGCAGTAGGCACCACCAGCAGCACCTGATATTTGACCACAGATCTTATAGGCATTACAAGCAGTGTTAGAGAGATTGCCACCAGTGGTAGTAGAGTCACACGTTGAGCCCTGTGTTGTTCCATGAGAGGAGCCATGTGTGGAGCTATGTGCTGAGTCATGTACAGAGCCACATGTGGAGCCCCACGTCAAGCCATGAGCAGCACCTCGAGTAGAGCCTTTTGTAGAGATTCCTAAGACTACTATGGAGGAGGTTGGTTCGGCTTATAGAGGTCATAGCAAGAGTCCACCACACCAAGCGAGGTGAGAGGAGGCAATGAGAGTAGAGCAAGTTTATCATGTCCCTTATGATTATGGTAGGGGTGAGCCTATCAGAGGGCATAGAGACCGAGGAGATCCTATTAGAGACTTACTTAGGTTGAATCTACCTACTTTTGTAGGGACCATAGAGGGAGCTAAGGCTGAGGCTTGGCTTATCAGTTTAGACAGGTGCTTTGCCTTGCATCCTTATGAGGGTGATACAAAAGCATGTGTGGTGGTCTTCTTGTTGAGAGATGTAGCAGTGACTTGGTGGCGCGCTATGGAGTGCAAGCACTGCTTATCCTTGGATACACTTTCATGGGAGACATTCATTGAGTGCTTTAATATGCTATACCTATCAGACCACTATAGGCAGTGTCGTATCAATGAATTCCATGATTTACAACAGCAAGGGCTTACTGTAGCATAGTATGAGGGCATGTTCACTGAGTTGTTACATTATGTGAAGTATCTCCATGATGAGAAACTCCTGGTTCATAAGTTTATCAAAGGGTTGAACCATGGGATAGTAGAGTCTGTGCACATGGAAGACCACCAAACATTGAGTGATGCTACTGAGATAGCATACATAGCTGAGGAGATATAGGGACAAGGTTAGAGTTCATGCCCTTAGTTTCAGGATCGTAGCTAGCAGTAGCAGGGATTCTATTGACCACCACCACCACCTCAGAGAGGAGGGTTTAGTTATGTGCCATTAGCTCCTAGCCCTCCATAGTAGTAGTACCCATAGTAGAAGCAGAGATCTAGACCACAACAAAGGGCACATGGGGGTCATAATCAAGGTTTGCAGCGGCAGGGTCCGCGTAGGGATCAGAGATAGCATGGACCACTTGCAGGACCTACAAGATCACAGAAGTCTTACAAGGGTTCACAAGGGTGTACGAGTTGATCTGGACAACAACAGAGTGGTAGGACTCAGTCTGGATAGGTATAGGCTCGGGGCCCATGCTATGTTTGTGGTGGAGCAGGACATCTAGCCAGAGAGTGTCCATAGGGCTTTATGGCAAGGGGACAACCTCGTGCAGGAGGATAAGAGCAAATAGTTGGAGATGTGGGTAGGTCCTACAATATGTTCTCAGTGGTTGATAACCGCTAGGCTAATTTTTAGGCATCAGTGATTGAGACCTCAGGTATGATTGGGGGTGTCCCCATGTTTATTTTACTTGACTCTAGCACTACTCATTCATTCATATCTCCATCATTAGTGGAGCATTGTAAGATGGTGGCCTCTAGGCAGGGCAATAGGTGGGAGGTTAAGTTGGCCACAGGGGCTAAGATGGTAGTAGATGCCTTAGTCCATGACTATGAGATATCTTTGGGATCCTTTACTACATTATGTGACCTTAGGGTTATGCCTTTAGGATCGTATGGTGTGGTTTTGGGCATGGACTAGCTTGTGGCTCATACAGCCAAGCTAGATTGTCACTGAAAGGAGATTAGCTACTTAGATGATCATGGTATGTCAGTTGAGATAGTGGGTCTTCATAAGCCCATGACAGTTTGTATGATATCTACTCAGCAGCTTAAGCACTGCATGCAGAAGGGATGTCAGATGTTCACTATCACGATTAGTGACAGATCAGAGGATGAGCCTAAGGTATCATTAGATGACCATCTCATCTTGAGAGAGTTTACCAATGTGTTTCCACTAGAGTTACCAGGGATGCCACCCTATTGAGAGGTAGACTTTCATATTGATCTAGTGCCGGGTGCCAAGCCAGTGTCCCAAGCACCCTATAGGATGACCACTCATGAGCTCATAGAGCTCAAGTTGTAGTTATAAGACTTGCTCAAGAAGGGGAATATATGACCAAGTGTTTCACCTTGGGGCACTCTGGTCATCTTCATGAAGAAGAAGGATGGGTCTCTTCATTTGTGCATGGATTAAAGGTAGTTAAATAAGGTGACAATGAAGAACCATTACTCTCTGGCTAGGATTGACAATCTCTTCAATCAGATGTAGGGACCTAGGATGTTCTCTAAGATAGACCTAAAGTCTAGTTATCACCAGTTGCGCATCATAGAGGTGGACACGTATAAGACAACCTTCCGGAGCCATTATGAGTTCACTGTGGTACCTTTCGGCTTGACAAACGCCCCTACAGTGTTCATGAGTCTTGTGAATAGGGTGTTCTGTACCTACTTGGATCATTTCATGATTATTTTTCTCGATGATATATTGATCTATTCGCTGACTGAGAAGGAGCACCTATGTCAGGTTTTACAGTGCTTGAGGGAGTAGAATCTTTATGGCAACCTGGCGAAGTGTGTATTTTTTAGGACAGAGGTGTAGTATTTGGGACACATCCTATCTAGCAATGGTATCTCCATAGATCCATTAAAGATTAGGGCTATCCGGGATTGGCCAGCACCCACTAGTGTGATAGAGGTTAGGAGTTTCATGGGGTTAGCTAGTTATTACCGTATATTTGTTGAGGGCTTCTCTTGGATAGCACACCCCATCACTTCCCTTCAATAGAAAGGGAATAGTTTTACTTAGACTGAGAAGTGTGAAAGTGCCTTTGGGGTCCTCAAGGAGCATCTTACTAGTGCTCCCATCTTAGTGGTTCCTGATCCAGTAGCAAATTTTATGGTTTGCACTGATGCATCACTTGAGGGTTTGGGAGCCATACTTATGTAGAGTGGTAGAGTGATCGTGTATGAGTTGCGAAAGATCAAGACCCATGAGATGAACTACCCCACTGATCATTTAGAGCTTGCAACAGTGGTTCATGCTCTAGTTCGTTGGAGGCATTTCCTACTGGGTCATGACTTTGAGCTTCATTCAGATCATCACATCGTTTAGTACATATTCATGCAACCGAATCTGAACGCCTGTCAATAGCATTGGATGGAGTTTCTTTGCGAGTATGACTTTGATGTCCATGATAGAAAAGGGAAGGAGAACGTGGTTGCTGATGCATTAAGTCAGAGGCACCAGGAGATCTTGACCTTGACTCTAAGTGTGGACTTGAGGGGATGCATTATTCAGCATTTGCCTGAGGATGAGTAGTCTATTGAGGTACAGTAAGAGATCCAGTCACAAAGGCCGTTGTGGGCAAGTTTGTAGGGTACTCCCTTGAGGCAGATGGGTTACTTCGTCATCGACTGTGCATCTATCTACTCCATGCAGGTGACCTACATATTGTAGTGTTATCAGAGGCTCTTAGAGCACCTTATGTAGCACAACCAAGGGTGAAGAGGATGCATGCCAACCTATGACAATTGTACCATTGGGTGGGTATGAGACGGGATATTACAGAGTTTGTTTCTTGATGCCTTAAGTGCCAGAGGGTCAAGGCCGAGCATCAACATCCGGTGGGTCTTTTATACCCTCATGAGATACCTAAGTGGAAATGGGACACCATTCCCATGGATTTCATTGTTGGTCTTCCTATGTCTTCTCGCCACCATGATGTCATCATGGTGATAGTTGACAAGTTGACCAAGGTAGTGCATTTCTCACCTATACGCATGACATACAATGCACCAGCAGTGGTGAGAGTATTCTTGGACAATATTGTGAGATTATATGGGGTACCTCACCGCATCATTTCTGACAGGGACTCATTTTTCACTTTAGCCTTTTGGAGGGCTTTATAGTAGGCATTGGGCACATAGCTCAACTTTAGCTCCGCATATCACCCCGAGACAGATGGTCAGACAGAGCAGGTGAATCAGGAGTTGGAGGATATGCTTCATATGTATATTATGGACCACTAGTCTAGATGGGATGAGTATCTATATCTAGTTGAGTTTTCCTAAAATAATGGGAATCACAGCTCATTGGGTATGCCTCATTTTCAAGCTCTGTATGGTAGACCTTGCACGACACCATTGAGTTGGGATCAGATAGAGGACATGGTTACCATTGGTCTAGAGTTGGTTCAAGATATGGAGCGGCAGGTCACACTAATTAGGCAGAGACTTCATGAGGCACAAGATAGGCATAAGAAGTATGCCGATGCTAAGAGACTAGATCGGAGCTTCTCGGTTGATGATAGAGTATTCTTGAGAGTGTGGCCACACAAGAGTACAATCAGTTATGCAAAGGGCTCTAAGATCACACCACCGTTCATAGGACTTTTTGAGATCTTGGAGTAGATAGGACCTAGCCTACCATGCATCCATGATATTTTTCATGTGTCTGTATTACAATGATATATCTGATTTATCTCATGTATTGGATTGGAGTACTCTATAGGTAGAGGCGGATGAGCAGTTGGCTTTGGAGCCAATTCACATATTGGCTCATCAGATGCTAGGCCTTCAAGGTCAAGAGTTGGACCAGGTTAGGGTGTAGTGGGATCGTTATGATGAGGTCACAGTGACTCAGGAGGATACAGCTAGTTTGAAAACACTCTATCATCACCTTTTTGACAACTTCCAAGAGGAAGTTTACTCTTAGGGGGGAGGATGTGATGCTGATTTATTTTACTTCCCTATTTTGATCATTTTACATTATAGTTGGAGACATTTTCAAACATTTAGAAACTATTGATTTCCATTATGGAGATTTAGACTATATCTCCTGATTTTGGATTAGTTTTGATTAGTTATGTGGTGATTTGATTAGATTATATTTCGATGCTCTTATGATGCTAGACATGTGAGATACATTTGATGATTATTATTGACGATGATTATGAGCTCATTTTATGGACTTGTTATTAGATTCTAATTTCAGGATATTAGATAGAAAATGCATTTGTAAATCTTAATTATGATATCACTTATTAATATTGTGTATGAATTATGTGATCTGACATGATTTTAATTTTAGTTGCTTTGGCTATAATATCTTATGTTGGATTGACCCTTTGATTGAGTGTGTAGGTGATTTTTCAGGCCACAAAAAATTTGAGGCAGATCTCAATTATGTAATTCCTTGTTAATACGATCCATTCCCAAGAGAGATGAGGATCATGTTTGATCGAGTGATGATTTTGTAAATGCTTGATTGTAATTAATTGGCCTATTCTACCATTTTATTTGATTTAATTATTTGTTGTAAAATTTATGTTTTAATTCACACCATTTGGTGTTCTTTTATTTATGGGCTATTTAATGTGATTTTACACCTCCTTATGTGTTTAGTAGAGTTCCAAACTTACCCTAGGTGGTACCCCTAGGGTCTAGGATCCACTTGGACTTACTAAACCCTAGGGTAACTCCCATCTAGTCACTCTAAACTTGGGATTAGTAAATGTGACGAAATTTCAAAATGGCTAAGGGTGGGAGATGAGTCATGCCTTGGAAAAGGCCCATCTCCCTTCCCTAGGCATGGGAATTCCTCCACCATGAAGACTTGGGGGGTCTTCAAGACCCACAAGTGTGTGGGAATCTCCCCCAAGACTCTCACACACATGTAATAGCATCTTGGAGGGAGAGGGCTCTCTTGGAGGATAAGTGGATTACATGTGTCATCCCTTATCCTCATAGATCCATGAGGAGAGTTGCCACCTCACCACTTGGGCTCTCACACATGTTTGAGAGCACAAGTGGATAAGGTGAGGGTTTGAAAGGATTAGAGGGTGACACTTGTCACCCTCACACTCCTCTCTTACAAGTGGCATGGGATGAGGAAGGACAAGGTGACAAGTATCACCTTCTCATTCCTTAGGGCCAAATTTGAAGTCCTATTTTATCTCCTCTTGGAGATGGGTTGGGGGTTCTTGCTTTTTGAAAATTTTTCTATCTTTGGACTTTTTTGGGAAAGAGTTGGAGGAGACTTGGAGGATTGGAGACTTGGAGAAAGCTTGTGGGCTCTTCTTCAAAGTGCATCCATTGTTGGGATTTTAAGGTAAGTCTTATGGCATTAGCCATTCCCTTATGCTTGTTTCATTTTACTCGTGTGCTTGAAATTTTATGTTGGGTTGTTATTTTCTTTTGTGTGGGTTGGATGTTTGTAAGAGCCTCTCCACTTGGAGAAAATGCTCAACATGTAAGGGGTGGGAGAGAGTGAACCTCCTCGAGGTCACCTCGTGGTGTTGTTCTATTTATAGCCTTGAGGGCATTCTATGGTGTTTGGGAGTATTTTGGTTGGCAAGAGTTCCATGGTGATTTTGAGTTTTATGGAGATATTATTTTGGCTTAAGGCCTTATGGTATTGTGATTATTGAGTTTTTAGAGTGACCTCTGGAGTTGAGGGGTCCACTCCCCCTCCAAACTCATTTTAATGAGTTTTGTATTGTACAAAATCCTTGGGTGAATATGTGTTGTTTGTGATCTCTTTGTTGTGGTGTGAAAAGGATCCCATGTGAGATCTACCTCCCCAGCTTAGGGGTGAGCCACTAGTGGGTCTATCATATGGAGGATGGCAATTTGCATGGCTTGGCCTTCTCCCTTTGTGTTTATTTTCATTGCATTTCATTTTGGATTCTTAGAGCTTTGGAAAAAAGTTTATTTGTCTTATTTGCCTTATTTGGTTGGCTGTTTGAGAGCCATGGCATTGGAAGCCTTGATGTATTTTGCTATTAAAAAAAAATTGTACCCTCAAGTTGAAATGTTGGAATGTAATATATTCTGTGTATGCAAGCATATTTTTCCATTTGTGATACATTTATTGAATGCTGGTACTAAATCATTCTTGTTCTCCTATATTAAATGTTATTCTATTATAGCATTACGTTGCATTTAAACAAAAAATCAATTGAGATAATGTTGTTCAACTCAAATTGTATGTTTAAAAAAAATAGAAATAGGATTGTCATTTATTTGTTGTTGAAAAGATAGCTATAGAGGGAAAATTTGTTTCTAAATAAAAATATGTTATTCTGCCTTATTTAATTCTATCCAAAAAAAGGGAAAAGAAGAAATAGTATTTCTATTTTAATTATTTTTCAAGAAAAAAAAGATGTAAATACTACTAGTTTATTATAAGATACAAATCTGGTTTTATTATTCCAAAATGTGATTGTGTGTGTATATATATAGATAGTGATAAATTGTCTTACATAAATTATAAACTAAATAATATTCATTTCTATTGCTGATAAAAAAATACTGGATTAAAGTGGGAATGACCAAACACCATAAGGGTTTCAGTTTTAATTGTTTTAAATAAAAAAAAGAGTAAGTTTGGGAGATGGCAGCACAACCGCCATCCCCACAAGCCCTCGCTGCTCAAAATATGGTGGTGGGGGGGGACGATCCTCCCACTACACCTCCCACTATATAGTGGCGGGTGGGTGGGAGGACTATCTCCCCCCCCCCCAAAACCATTCCCTTAATTGCAACCAGCGATGGGGGGGGTTTTAAGGGTCGTCGGCCCTAACCTTAAAATTTGGCCTTCTTTCACTTTTAAACCTGCAACGTTCCTTCATATTTTTAAACAGTAATATTTAATAAATGGAACCCTGTAGATATTAAATGAATATATACTTCTAAGAGGTATTCTCATGGCTTCCAAGCCATTGGAGAAGAAAACCAACCTGTAAGAAAGAGAGAACAAAGAGAAACAAAGAGAGAAACAAAAAGAGAGAAGAGAACAAAAAGAATGAAAGAAAATAGATGGGAGAGAGGATATGATAGGGTTAGGGCAAACTAGGTTAGAAACTAATAAAATAATACTACGACAAGTTTTGGGATTGGGAGATGAGTGAGATTTAGTAAGTTAAATTATTTAATTATTTCATGTTCATTTTGAATGTGACTTTTCCCTCTCCCTTTTTCTTTTAAAGTTACTTTTATTATTTTTTTCCCTTGAGTGATTTTTTTCAAAGGGGTCATTTTCATGAGAGTGTGAATTTATTGTAGTAATAATTTTTGTGTAAAATTTTATTTGGATAGTGTTTTAAAGAATTTAATGGGTTTAAATTTTATTCCCCCTCTTGAGATGAATTAGTGGGTGGTATTTAATTATTTTAATACTAGCTTTTAGATTTTCTAGAGGGATTTAATTAAATTAGTTTGGGAAAATCCAATTATTAATTTATTATTTTTATTAATTTTGTTGAGTTGGGCATAGTGGATTTAATTCTTCTTAGTAAAATTTTACCTTGGCATTTATTGAATTTTAATTGTTGAGATTATTATATTAGCGGACCATCATTATTGGGGTTATATTATTTTATAATTTTATTTATTTGATTTCATTTAATCAAGGGGTAATTTTTATAGTGTTACATAGGTAAAGGTTATTTTAATCTTTTTATTTAAAATTTTCTCATAATTATTTTAGGAGACCTTTTTAAAATAATTAATCTAAATGTTAAAAATGCCTCTGAAATTTTCTGAGACTTACGGTAGTTAATTTAAATAAAATTCCCCACATTAGTTAACAATTATTTTACCTTGCAATTATTCATCTTTAACGATGGAAAAATTTAATCTATTTTGTACTCTAAAAATAGGGTTATATTTTGACTCCTAGTCGGAATCATGTCATTCACTTAGGAAAATTAGGGTTTAGGTCCATTCGATTCTAACCCTAGTAGTGACACTCCTCACGTCACATAACCCCCTAGTCGGCTATCATCACATAGGGGATTGCATATGTAAATGCTCTTCCCTAAAATTGATTGACATGTTTAAGCCTTATGTGTATTGCCACCAAGCACATTGACGCGTGCGAGGGGTTTCTAGGGACATGTGGAAATTTTTTTGATATTTTGTGTCATGACCACATGACAAATGTGGACATGACATGTGTGTTGCCTATTGTGATCGCATGTGAAATGTGGGCATGACAAGATGAGTTTTCATGTGGATCTTCTAGACGAAGAAGTTTGTTCCATCGAACTGCAGACTCTCTTTCCTTGTAAGGAACTTAGATCTGATACCAATTGTTGAAATGAACCAAACAACTAAGAAGGGGGGGTTAATTAGTTGTCACAAAACTTAAGAAATTATGTACCTTAAATCATTAAACACTTATCCACTGTTTGTTATGATCAAAACATGAAAGCATAAACACAGAACCATAAACACAATTGCAAGATCATACACAGATGACACCAAATTTTTATGTGGAAAACCCTATCAAGGGAAAAATAATGGTGGGAGTTAACCCACAAGATAGATATGTAAAGCACAATACCAAATATCAAAGGCTCACTGCCCAGAAAAGGCTCATTGCCAAGAGGTGGCTCATTGCCAAGGGTTTTGAACTGACATGTTAGCATCTACTCCATGCCTAAATTTAGTTCCATTAAACTGCAATATTCTTCTGCTCTGCTCTACCTTTTCTCTTCCTTACTTATCTTCACATCTTTCTCACAAGGACACCTTTGCCTTGACTCAATTGTAAGTATTTATACACTACATCAACCTTAGAATGATCATCAAGGTCAGCATTACAATCATCAACCATTCAAACAATCTCCAAGGTTAGCATTACAAACATACATAGAATAGGTCTAGACCTAATACAAAATTAGCTAAAAAAATGTAGTAAAGATGTAAGTGGATCACTTCCATGCCTTAGCTGGGACTCAAACATGATCTTCCACATCACAACAAACTTCTGCAATCTTCAATAGATCTTCGCAATCACTAGAATTAACCAAGTTGGGTAAGACTAGCTACATGTTGCGTTATTTGGAAGTAATCTTCAAACATGATCTTAATTCCTTAACGTGGACCAACGCAAAGGTAGGAACATGATTAGGAGGCCTTCACAAGCATGTTGTAATCACCAGGAGCAACTACACAAAATCTAACCACTTTATTCATGAGATTCTTCACACCGGAGCACATGAACTTCACTATCTTCAACTATCATAAAAAAAACATAGCTTACGGACCACCAAATCACAAAACATTAAAGTTTTAGGCACGTAGCATCATCCTAGACTTCCCTCTAGAACTGCATTGCAAAATACTTCAATGAAGTGGAATGCGGAGCAAAATACTTTCTCCCTATCACCAATGAATAAACAGAAAAAAACAAGTTTTACTCTGATAAATGTAACTCACTCAATTCTTCATACCTGAGACTCAAACTTCAGATTTAACATCTTTAGACATGCCTATAAATAAATTCCAATCTGCAGACCAAGATCTTCACTCTCTAAGAAATGTGGAGCAGTCTTCTGGACTATTCGTTAGTATGCAATTCACTATCTTCACTATGATTCACTGTTTCCTTTCTGATTCTTCTAGAGGGGCTAATTTTATCAATATTCTCAACATATAAAAATTCTAACCAAATAACAAAATAGGATACAATTGATAGTAATGACAACAAAGATATGTTGACATCAATGACAACACCGATTAAGCACATACTTGCAACAATCCTTGTCGTAAACCCCCATCAATGTGGATCAAACCTCTAGGCAATCCATTAACCATAACAAAATACCATGGAGATGTAACACAATCTATTATCAAACATAGGTATTTTCCTTGAATCCTAAATTTTTTAGAACTACTATTAAGAAGGACCAAGACACTCTGTCATAAGCTTTAGAGATATATAGTTTTAGGACCATCCCTTCCTTTGTATCTTGATCCATGGAGTGCAATATCTCATGAATAGTAATAACCACATCTTGAATTTCTCTACCAAGGACAAAATCTCTCTAATTCTGAGAAATGATTTGTTGCAATAGGGGCTTGATTCTGTAAACTAATAGTTTAGAAAAAAAAATTATATAGTGTTGCACAAGCTTATAGGCATGTAATCACTAAAAGAGATAGCATCTCTCTTTTTAGGCACAAGCACAATGAAGTTAGATTGAACTACTTTAAAGCCTTCTAGATTTAAAGAATTCCCTCTCAAAAACTATAACATATTTACCAACAATGTCCCAAAATTCTTGAATAAAGATTCGGGGGAATTCGTCTGGGCCAAGAGCTTTAAAGGAACCAAAGGAAAGAAAAACACTTTTTACCTCTTCATCCTTAATCATTATGTTGAAATATGCAATCTCAGAATCAAAAAGAGCTTGAGGAATGATATCAAGGAGGTATTTTGGATCTTCTTCATCATCCTCATTATATTGCAATAGCTTATTGAAAAAAATAGAGGCAACACATCCAATTTGGTCATCTTCAGTCATAATATTATTATTTTCGTGGACAGCATTTTATTGATAATGTTTGGATACCTATGTTTTAAAGTGGATTGATGAAAAAACTTTGTATTTCAATCCCCTTCAGATAGCCATTGTATTCTTGACTTTTGCTTCAAGAAAGTTTCCTCCCTCAAATGAAGTTTATGTTGCTCATCTCTTACTTTTCTCTCTTTCTTACAAAACTCCACAACATGAATACCTTATGCCATCTTATCGTACATCCCTTTAAGCTTTGAGGAAATAAGCACCTTTTGTTTGAAAATATCTCCAAACATATACTTGTTCCAACCTTTAACATTTTGCTTTACATTCTTGATTTTATGAGCTAAATAGGACAAAGTCATACCTTTAGCTAGATTATTCCACCATTTAGCAACAAGCTCTCTAAAAGTCAGATGTGAGGCCCACATAATCTCATACCTGAAAGGGTATGCCATCTTTTTCTTCTAAATATTCCAATTAATGACAATAGGATTATAGTCATATCCCACTCTAGGAAGGACCATGTAGTTTAATAAAGGGAGGATAGTCCAGGAATTGGAGATTAGCACCCTATCAAGTTTAAACTAAATAAGATTACTACATATTCTTCTTTTTTACCAGGTGAAGTGAGTTCCCTTGATCTCCATATCCATAAGGCCTATGCAAGTGAGGAAGCATGCCAAGTCCCCCATACTATTAGAAAAATCCTCCAAACCCATACCTTCTTAGAAGGATAAAGAGGGGTGTTGAAAAAGTTGAAATAATTGAGTTCCAGAGGCTTTTCCTTTCAATTCTAGTATTAGGATCATAAACATTTACAAGATTTACACTTTCATTTCATTTCTGAATTCTGAATTGAATGCAGATAAAGCTTTTATGGAAAATCAAAACCTTCCCAACCAAAATAGTTGGATTCCAAATGATAGCAAGACCACCAGAAGCCCCTTGAGAAGTACTTGTACAAAACTCAGCTCCAGGCCAAATATGTTTTATTGAGTTAGAAATATTAGATTCATTCATTTTTGTTTCTTGAAGCATAATAATATCAATTTTATGATCCAAAATGCAACTTTTAACTAAAAACTTTTTATGAGGACTATTAAGCCTTCTAATATTCCAAGAAATGATCTTCATAGAAATAAACTAATCAGAATCCATCTAACATAAAGAACCTCTTACCTTGAAACTTGATCTAGAAATCAAGGTTATCTCTTTGATTTTCTAGCCACTGAGAGGTTCTCCAGTGTTGTTTCTCTACCCAGAGTGACCTGTTTGGCTGCCTCTCTAGGTCTACTCTCTTTGGGTAGGTCTCACTTGTTTATTCTCATTACCCACATCAACTATCTTCATAGAGTTCTTCTTCCTACTTTTCCCTATAGGAGTCCATTCTTCTTCCAAACTAGAAGTAGACTCTGGGATGTTCTTAGTGTTCTCCTCCTTCTCTACAGGAATACCTTCTGAGTCAATCTCCATCTCTAGTTCTCCTTCCTCTCTCAGGGGTTGGAGATCCCCCTCAGCCTTATTTCCTTTACCTGGATACTATAAATTAGTTGGTGCACAGATGGATTGTTGGGATATCTCATATGACTCTCTAACAACCTTTTCAAATTGAAGATCTTCTATGACATTGTTTTGTAGCTGTTTTCTCTGGGATGCAATCATTAGTCTATTTCATAATATTTTTAGACTCTCTGATAACTAGGGTTTCACCATTTGAAGACATCATTTCTTTATCTTTTAGTTCATCTCTCATAACAATAGGTTCTATGGCTGTCTTGTTGATGGTGTCTGGTGTTTTCCTTTTGTTTGATTTGTTGAACTTCATTACATATTATCTTCCTTATTGTAAAAGGGTCTTGGCCCTTTCAAAATCCATGCTTACCTTAATAAAAAAACAACAAGTTTTTAACATTTATCTATGAAATGCCCAAAAAAACCCACGATTTTGGCAAAAAGGACCAATGTTCTCATATTCTATAGGTTGCACCCACTTCCTATATCTTGAACTGGGAGTGATTTTGGTAGGAAGAATTGCATGCATAACAACATTAATATAGACCCAGGCAAAAAATCAATATGGATTTTTGGGTATTTATCTGTAGCCAAAAATTGCCCAAAAGAGATAACAATGCTTTGAAGTATCCTAGGAATCCAGAATTCCAAAGGTAGATTAGGGAGCCTTATCCAAGTTGGTGCAACTGCACACATGTATGCAAATGGGTTGAAACTAAGTTTCTATTTGGACAAACTAAGATTATTGCGTTGAGCTTTGACAAAAAACTAGGGGCCATTTGTCATAACCGCAATCAAATCCTCCTTCAATCAAAATAAAAAAAACAAACTGCTTGCCATGGCACAAGTTGCAACCAAACCTTTAATGTTCCAATTGTCTTTAACCCATTTCTGCACAATATCTACATTTGGCCTGTAAGCAAAAAAATGTCCCACCAATGTATTTTGCATGCTTAAAATAGCTTCATGCATCATGGAGCCCATTATATTTGGAGCAATCCCCTAATCATATTTCTCCATTTCCCTCGGTTCTCTAATCCTAAAAAAGGGGAACCCAAAACCTTAGCAGCCCAAAGATGTCATTTCCTTGCCGTTTTTAGGCTCAGAAAATGACAAACCCAAACACGTGATATGCACAGAGATGGATTTGTAGAAAATGTGTTAAAAACTTTCAAGCAATAGCAATTGGCAGATGTAAAATTAAATTCTAGACCCTTTTGACAGTGCCCTCACTGTCCACGTGAAGCTTTGGAAGAGGGTATGGACATCATAAAAGTGTAAAGGATACAAAGTTTTTGTCTGATGCTGTGGTTGTGATTGCCCTGGTAGACAAAGCATGTGAGCTGATTGACAAATTGTCCTAATCGAATATAATGATTGCAGGTTATGCACAAAATGGATTTGTTGAAAAGAACTTTAGATACTATCAAGCAAACGCAATTGGAAGATGGTATAGTTTAGATCTCTTTGCGTTGCAATTATGGCTTATGAGCCTTTTTTATATTTTGAACTTTTTATCTTTATTGAATGAGAGACCCTTAGAATCCCCCTCTAAATTATCTTTTATATATATATATATATATATATATTTGCTGAAAAATAAAGGTTGTATAAAAGGGCTCTATGTCTGGATGTACACAGCTAGTAAGCCCCATGACTTAGCACCACATACAATGCACAATATTATCAAACTTCAAGAAAGCCTTTCCATAGCAATAATGAAATTTGAGTGCCACGTAAAAGAAGGTCTCTTGAGAGACAACTTCCATAATTACAGGTTAAAAACTCAAGCTTTCAATTTAACTTCTGTTCAAATAACCACAAAGATTTAAAAAAAAAACAATATGAAACAAAGAGTTCCCTTTAGCTCCATCCAGAGACAACCAATAAACTAGAGTCCTATGGCATATACCAAAACCTTTTTTTTCAATTTAATTTTTCCCCAACCAATAGCATTTAAAGAGAGCAAAAAGGAACTTATTTTAAAATTCACATGTAACCGCAAGCATTTGAAGCAAAGAGTTCTCCTTAGTTCTATACAAGACACGATTATTAAACCAGGGTAATTCTTATTCAATTTAATTGTATTAAGTCAAAAGCATTAAAAAGGGGACATATTATTCAATTCAGATGCAACCACAAGCATGTAAAACAAATAGTAGCCCTTAACTCTATACGAAGGCATGCCTATTAAACAAGAGTTATGTGTCATATACCTAAATCTTATGCACAAAATCTCTCTTAAATGTTTTCAAATTGTATTTCATCAAAATGAATCCAAAATAGAATTGAAATATAATAAAATTATTAACAAATTTCAGGAACCAAAATTATGGAAAGGAGGAAAGCTCTTACATCTAGTACTCCAGACCAGAGCCAAGTGTGTATCTTCCCTTTCATATCTCCATGTTATTTATACAAAAATTCAATCGTTATCTAAAACAATCTTTTTCCAAACACATGGTGGAAAATTGGAGTCAAGTCTAACTCATTAATACATTATTTCAATTTTCCAACTTGAAATTAATTCTTGTGGAAAAATCTCATTTATTTAATAAATGTTAGCTTTGAAAATGAGGGGTTTGAACCTCATTTATTTCTTTTTCTAGAAGTGTACCCACTATTTATTTAGTTAGAATTCTAAATTGGAATAAAAAAATCATTTATTTATTGTCATCACTATTTTTTATTATTTTGTTTTTAATAAGACTATATATATATATATAATTTAATTTTAATAGTTTTTATGTGTGTTGGTAAGATTTGAACATTTGAAAAATAAAATGCATGCAATTAGACAATTAAAGTGAAAATAATAATTAACTATGCATAGTATTCTAATCAAATTCATAACTTAAAATATTATAAAAGTGGATTGTGACATAATGTATCTAAAGATGACTTTGAGGGCACGAGTAGATATACCACTTCTTCTTGGCTAAATGAGAGCCCATAGTTCTCTAATGGTTTGCTCATGATTTAGTTCTTTGATAGTTTGTTCATGATTTAGTTCATGTGGTTATTCATTTAATACTTACTACATTATTGTAAAAACATAATTAAATTTCTCTTTAAAATTAAAATTAGGGTTAAATTTTTTTAGTGATCTTTGGTTTTAGTTTCAAATGATTCTTTATAGATTATCTATTTATAGAAGTGTTTTTCCTACTACAAAGCACTTAATGAAGATTTATAATGAAGAAAATATTTATAGTAATTATGTTCCTTCTTACAAGGACACTATGATGACGGATGGTTGGAGAATGGTAGGGAAGAGGAAAGAACCCTCAAGTTCTGTTATTTCTCAGAATGATCATAATGCAACACAAAATTATTACTCCTCTTCATCTCGTTCCAATTTAAGATCCCACTGGCGAACTTCTTTGTCTCCTCCTTCTACGAGGCAAAGATCTAGATCTCCTTTTGCCCCTAAGGAGCAGGGTCATTCAAATGAGTCTATTTCTCTAAATAATTGATTTGAAATGTTGCCGCATGAGGAAGACCTCCCTTATTCCCCTTCCTCATGAATTATAAAATTCTATCATAGAATGTTAGAGGGTTATCTCTCCCTTAGCACAAATATAGACTAAGAGATACAATTTTGAAGTGGAAACTTGATATTGTGTTTCTCTAAGAAGTTAAGCTTAATGGATGTCACCTCAAAGCATCTCTATTTAATGTATGGAGAGAGGCTTCCTTTCTACATATGGCTCATACAGATGGTAGAGGCGGTGTTGTTACTGGTTTATCTCCTTGGGTTAATAAATATGTTATTGATAAAGGTGAGGACCCATCACATAGTTGTGTTTGGGTCCTGAGTTTTATCAATAAACAACCTATTGGATTTTACTCTGTATATCCTCCTAATAATACAAAAGGTAGATGTGAGTTAGGGGATTGGATGTCCAATACTCATCCTATTGTAGATTGGATTATAGGAGGTGATTTTAATATGATTGAGCATCACCAAGACCATAGTTGGTCGACTCAGACTAAGTTGAGTAATGAAGAATTTGATAAATAGTTGAATTGTCATAATACTTTGGGGGTTATTGATCCAATTAAGAATAAACATTCTAGCCATGCGCAAAGTTGGTTTACCTGGTCTAACTACCGAAGTGGGGATGAAAGAAAATTTAACAGGCTGGACAGGTTCTATCTGTCACCTAATCTGCAGTTAATCTAGGATTCTTATGGCAATTATGTACAAGTGGATTACTCTACAACACTGTTGGATCATTATCCAATTTTCTACTCCTTCTCATGGGCTGAAAAATATAAGAATGACTATCAGCTACCTTATAAACTCAACACCTCTTGCTTAAAAAATCCTTCTTGCTTGGCTGCTATAGTGGGGATTTGGACTACTATTCCTAAGCCTAAGGATGGAGAATCTTATAGGGAATGGTGGACTAATGCTATTTTACAATGTGCTAAATTCTTGTGTTCTTTTGGTAAAAGACTCACTTGGCAACGAAAAAGAAAAGGAAAAACTCTTCAAGGGAAGTTGGAAGCAGCTAGGAAAAAACTCATATTAAATCCTCATAATACTGACATTCAAGCTATTATAGCTGTTACGAAAGCTCAACTTTGTAAAATTGATGCTTATTGGGGTCAAGGTGCTAAAATCAGAGCTAGATTACACTGGATTAAGGAAGGAAATAGAAGCTCCAAATACTTCTTCAATTATTTAAATTATAAACATAAAAAGGAATATATTGGAGCATTGCAAGATGAATCTGGTGTTGTGTATACTAACCCTCAAGAGATTAAAGTTATATTCTAAAATTTCTATGAAAAACTTTTTAAAGAGGAATCTCACTGGCAGGATATTCAATCCACTTAAGAGAGCGTTGTCAAATATTGCATTCCTGATAAGGTGGATTTTGAATACAGCTAGTTTATAGACCGTGAGCTTTCTCTTGAAGATTTAGAACATGCCATTTTCTCTATGGCCCCGAATAAAAGTCCTGGTTTTGATGCACTTTCAATTGAATTCTATCAATCCATGTGGCAGCATATTAGATAGGACTTTTACCTGTTATACTTGGAAGCTTTAGTGGAAGGATCACTAGAGCCTATTATTAACAAAGGTTTAATTAAACTTATTCTGAAAGGGAAAAATGAAGACTCTTTCTTAGGATGCAGACGTATCACCTTGCTTAATATGTCCTACAAAATTATTGCTAAAGCCTTTGCAACAAGAATTAAACCGGTGGTGAAAGGTATAGTACAACCTAAACAAACAGGGTTTCTTGGTGGAAGGTTTATTCTTGATAATTTAATTCTAGCTTGGGCAACCAGCAAGTGGGCTCAACAATCAGGGAAAAATGCACTACTTGTCAAGCTTGATTTCGACAAAGCTTATGATAGAATCAGATGGAGCTTTATCTTTAAAATGCTTCAATGGTTGGGATTTGGACCCAAAATATGTAAACATATTCAAATGTTATTTAATGAGGCTAATGTACAGATTGTTATAAATAAGTCTTTGACTGACTCCTTTCCCTTACAACACTCAATCAGGCAGGGATGTCCTTTATCTCCTTTTTTATATGTCCTTACAGCCGATGGCCTTGGTTAGTTATTGCAAAAAACAAATCAAATGAACTTGATTAAGGGAATTTCCATCCATAATAATGTTGTTGTTATCAACTCACATTTTGTAGATGATAGTATGCTTTTTCTTCATAGTTCTAACAAGGAGATTAATAATGTTTTGGACATTGTTAATTTGTATTGTTAAGTTTCTGGTTCTCTATTGGCACATCATAAAACTAAATTTTCATCATTAAATCTGACCCAATTCCACAATGGATTCCTAAAGAATGGAAACAGGTAAAACATGGACAGATTACACAGTACCTTGGTATTCCATTTAGGCTTGGTGTTTCTATTTCTGAAATGTGGAGTTGGTTTATTAGTAAACTGAAAAATAAAATTTTTACCTGGGGAAATAAATTTATGTCTTTAGGTAGAAAGATTCAAGTGGTGAATCATATATTTCTTGCTTCCCTTGTTTATTACTCCTCATGCTGGATGCCTTCCAATAAAGGATATGAAGATCTTAACAAAATCATTCGTCATTTTTTGTGGTCAAATTAGGAAGGTAAAGCTAGCTACAAATGCACTTCTTGGTCCCATTGTATTCAACCAAAGTCTAAAGGTGGTTTGGGTATTTTGGATCCCAGGACACAAGGTTTTTGCTTGTCTGCTAAATGGATAATTAAAGTTGTTTCAGGCGATGAACCATGGAAAATATTGTTGGGTCATCGTATCAACCTTGTTACCGCCAAAGGAAAATGGCACTCTATTCAATGGCTTGATAAAATTCTTATGGCTTCATTCTTCCATGTGAAGGCTTCATTCCAGTTACAGTCCATTTGGAAGGCTTGGCAACAAGTGTGTCAGTTTCTAAGCTGGAAAGGCTTCTCTTTTGCGGCATGGTTTTAGTTTTGGGACGTCCTCTATTTGGTGGAAGAAACTGGTCCAATATCATGGACAACCTCTTGTTGTCAGTTTCCCTAGACAAGCTCATTCTTTATTTAAAAAAGGTATCCATCAGTTTGGTGATATCTGGGACTTCACCCGTTGACTGGACTAATTGGCAGAAAATAAAAATCATGTTTGGTCTAAATAACAAGATGAAACACTTCTTAATTTTTCTGAAGCCGTTGGTGCCTGTGGACTTAATGATGAAACTATGTACTCCTCTGCACTGTAACTTCTTCAAAGATTGGCTATGGTTGGATAAATATCCCTTTTTTTATCTCCCTCTGAAAAAGATTTACTTAAACCTTCTTCCAAGACTGCCACTGAATCCTCGGCTAAATACAAAATGGAAATGCAAATTTTAGGAAAGAACTTGGAGAAAACTAAGTGTTCAAATCTGGCAGTCAAAAGCTGATGTAAATGCCCAACTATTGGCTTGGAAAATCCTACATAGCAAACTACCTGTTGGAGATAGGTTGAGATGTATGGTTGTCCAGCCAGTTCTATGCTCTTTTTGTAAGCAGCATGAAGACTTGAAACATATTTTCTAGGAGTGTTTGTGGACAAAAAAAAAAAGGAATGCAATTTTTTGGCACTTACCTGCTATTTTTTATCATTATTTGAACTGGAAGGAAGCTCTATTTGCTGTGGGCCTTCATAAAAATGTTATAGCTGATTCTATGAGACAGGCTATTTTATTGCACATTTGGAAAAGCAGATGTTTGGCATTGTTTGCAAATCATAATGTTCACCAGGAATCAGAAATGCTAAAGTTTTACTCCGATGTTTTGTTTCAAATTGTTTCTCTGTGTTTTCAACTACAGGGGGTTTCTAAGAAGCATCCTCAGGTCGGGCACCATCTAGATAGTATTAAGCTTCAGTGCATCCCCGCGAAGGTGATATTATTTGTTCAAGACAACTTCAATCTTTGTTCAGCTTCAAGGCCATAGTTTGAAGGTTTATTTTCAGCGGCAACAGGACAAGAGGCCAATGTGGTCAAAGTTCACTCAGATTATTCTTGTTAATATGCTAATGAAGTTATGGCTTGGTGAGCAGAGTCACTTCTGGTTTCCAGTTCCAGGTGGACCGATTTAATGTTTAGTCTCCTTGGGTTCCAGTACATTTGTTCTTCTTCACTGTTTTTCAAGAAGTGACTGTTACATTTACCTTTATAAGAGTTACCAAGCATGCTGGCAGCTTGTATGGTTTGAGGGAAGCAGGGCAGACTGGTTGGCCCATCACTTGTGATGTGAAATATGTTGCCTATATGTTCTCTATCATGTGATGTAATTTTGCAGAGTTGATAAGAATGTAGGACTGATATGACTGTAGTGAACAGTGACAGAGCACATCCTCAGAAATGCTGTCCATGAAGCTATGACATCATAGTCTTCTTGTATATGTTTGTATATGCTGTTGTCATTTTGTGTTGGCTGTTTATAATGGTTGTGCTACTTGTATTTGTTGTTTATGTTAGTGCTGTTTTCTTAGTAGTGCTGTAGGTTATATCACTCTGTTGTTTACTTGTGGCTGGCAGTCTCTTGTGGACTGTATTTTAATTGTAAATTGTATTCTTTCAATATAAAAAAAAAAAATTAAATACTACACATAATGTCTTTAAAATAAAAATATAAATGTATATTATGTAGTGATCGGACTATAAATATTTGTGCCTATTGACCATTTGATAGCACTTTGGTGTTTTTACTAGTTACCTATCTTCAATTAAATTAGTTGCACCATGTCAACCTCCAATTATATTCCTCCTCATTTTGCTTGAGCTTTTAGACTAATAATTAATTCAAAGAATGAATTAGTTTTAATTATGAAAATTTTAAATCATCTCTCCAGTACACGTAACTGCAGAGTATGAAGCGCATCATTAAAAAGAAATAATAGCTAAAAAAAATAGGTGTTGCAGTGCAGGGCTAAAAATAAGTGTCGCAGTGAGGAAGATATAAAACGGCTTTGAAGTGCAGGGCTAAAAATAAGTGTTGCAGTGATGAAGATATAAAACGCATAAGATATGAAACGCCTTTGAAGTGCATGGCGAAAAATAAGTGTTGCAGTGCAGCGCTAAAAATAAGTGTTGCAGACCATAACTAGCCACTTAAAAAGAAATAAAAGCAGTGAAATAAAGAATCATGGGGCGGCTGTTATTAAATAATATATGATATTTTTCTTTTATATATAGTTACCTGAAGATTGAAGGATAACTGAGACTCCAGTAAGCTTGAATCGAGAATATTACAGTAGCCCCAACATGGAAGATAATCCACAGCAGCAGAATGTTAATGAGCATCCGCACCTGGAGCTTGAATCGAGAGGTAGCCCCAACATGGAAGATAATCCACAACAGCAGAATGTTGATGAGCATCCGCACCTGGAGCTTGAATGGAGAGGTAGCCCCAACATGGAAGATAATCCACAACTGCAGAATGTTAATGAGCATCTTGAAACGAGAGGTAGCCCCAACATGGAAGATAATCCACAACAGCAGATTGTTAATGAGCATCCACACCTGCAGCTGAATCAGATTATGCATGGGCATCTGAAACAGCTGCAGAATGTGAATTTGAATATGAAACACATCAAGAATGTGAATGTGAATATGAATATGGAACACGTCAAGAATTTGAATGTGAATATGAAACACATGAAGAATCTGAATGTGAATATGAAGATGAAACGCACGAAGAATCTGAATCTGAATGTGAAGATGTTGCAGCAGATGAAACAGAGCAAGAATGTGAATGTGAATGTCGATGTGGTTTCAAAGTCAATGGAGACTGTCGTGGCTTCTGTAATAGCAACTCCTTCGACTTCTGTCAACACGGCTCAGAGCCTTCAATCTGGTACATTATTTCAATCTTTTAGTATTCTGAAAGGCTCTTTGCTTGTTTTGAGATTGTGCCCTGTTCTGTCTCTAATTTCCTTAAAGTATTTATTCATATTTCGGAAAGCCCGAACTCCAATTCCCTGGTTTAAATAGATCTTCCTTGCCATCGATGCTGCTCTTACATAGTACCAATCAGAATCATAGGGCGCAAGTTCCATAAATGTAATGTGCATTCGATGATGCCAGATGCCGATGAAACAAAAAATCACTGATCATGTCCATATATAATCATATTCAAAGTTATTTTAAATAGAGTACTTGCAAATGCTAGAAAAGTCTTCATCCATATGTTATCTTTATTTCAATTTTATTCATCAGATGTGGTAGTATTGAATATTTACAAAAATATTTCCAAATAGTATAGAATATGGCATGCTAACTCTACAAAGACTTCTAGAAAGAATAGAACCAACAACAAGAACATCAACTGTCAACTGCAACACAAGAAAGAACAGCCATATAATGGCAACATATAACACTGTTACAAAATACCTACAGAACTAAAATATAACAGCTGACATAAAAAAACTAGCATACATCAACTGTCAGCTGCAGCACAAGACAGGAGCCATATAATGGCATCATATAACACCGATGCAAAATATAAACCTACAGAACTAAAACATAATAGCTGGGATAAAGAAGAATGAACTCTATTAACAGAGCCACCAACATGATCACTGCCTCCAAACTGGAAGGAAAGAAATTGATGCTAAGTCTTGTTCAAGCTTGATTGTAACATTCTCCTATATCTTGAATTTGAAGAACCATCTTGAAATGCTTCTTTGCATCTGTCTTAGTTAATTTATTTGTAGTGCCTTGAAACATATTCTATTATTCAATGTATTTGGTGATGTATGTTTTGGTTCCATTTAATTCGTAATGTTAAGGTACATAATTACTAATGCAGTTCTCTCACAGAGAGCGGGGAAGCTAGATTTTTTCAACTCATTGTCAATGCACAAGGGGAGGTAAGAACTCTGGTTGGTTTGCAATGATTTTTTCATTGGTCACTTTTGCTTAAAAAATAAAATTGTGGTGTCATGGTTTTATTTCAGGATGAGCAACCGTTTATGATCAGGGTGTAGATACTTGGAAATTAGACTGTTTATATTTCTGATACAAGCCTTCTATTGAAAAACTTTCAATTAGGTGATGTTTTGAATGAAAAACTCTCACACTTTGTGGTGGTTTTATTCGTTGTGAGCTAGTGATAGATTGAACTTATTTTTTTCTTAAGCAACTGCCTTTTAGAAACTTGTGTATGCTTTGGTGGAACATATAATTTTTACCAGAAAATGAATTCTTCTAAACACAATCTTTAAAAGCAAGCAATGCATCTTTCTGATGTAAATGGTAAGCAGGTCAAGTAAACAATGGGCTAGCAGTTGCCCAGACAACAAAAGAACATTAAATTAAATTATTTTTTCTGAACCTATGAGTTTAGATCAGATTTGTTTCTAGCATATGAGTTTGAAGTCTAATTATATAAGTTGTTATAGCTCAAGGATCTTTGTATAATTTTGTTAAAAATAATTTTTTGGGTAATAATTTTACTATTGTATGTTTTCTGAAGACCCAAAACTTTTGACTTGGCAAAACATCGCAACTAAAAATATACTTACATTTCTTAAAAAACACAAATACTATGCAAAATTGGAATATCCCTCAACAAATATTTTCCTATTCCACTCAGATTTGCATTGGTCAGTTTACAAAATTTACTTTCAATTATTAGATCAGCATAAACAAAACCATAGATACTTAGAATTAACATAGTCAGCTGATAACGATTCTAATCAACTAATCATTAGCACTGCATTTAGCAAATTCAGAAATACATAAAAAATTGGATATCTTTCAAGTGCGAATCCTCCATCCTATATACCTATTTGTTGATGGGTATGTAGAGCAAGTCGGTGTTAAAGATTGAAGATGAGTTGGTGCCAAACAAATTCAACATGGAGTCAACCTCAAATAAAGTGTCAGGTTTAAAATAGTAAAAGCATATTTGAGAGTGGTATATTTATTGTGGCGTTCCATTATGATCCACTATAGTCATGCATTGAATTTTATTTGATTTGATTTTATTTATTTACTATTTTTTATTTTTGTTTACTGGTTACATGAATCTAAATTTTTCAGTCCTTGCTTGTTGTGACGCCTCTCTGCATAATAATTAATATTATTATTATCTATAATAATATATTATTATTTCCTATAATATAGTGTTTAAAACACTCTTAGTGAATTAAAATATTATTTATCTCATCCCAGTGGAGGGGACATGACAATCCTCCCACCCTAAATATTTCTTGTCCTCGAGCAATGTCAACTCTGGAATCCTTGCCCACTCCATGTCAAGGTAGTGTACCATGTGGTGATGCTTGTTGATCCTTGACACTTTTCATTTTTTTATGATTCCCCATGCTCCAACATTCCAAACAGCCAAGCTAGGATGATAATTCCCCCTCGAACTTTCCTTTTCATATGAAATCCAATTTTGGCATGCTTCCATGATCATATTTGGCATTGGTCAAACATTGTCATAGTAGAGTATCTTACCTTGAAGGGCTTCCTTGATTATCTTCTTCCCAAACATATACTTTCATTCTTCTCAATTCAGCCATTCTTGGAGTTCCATTCGTAATGCCTTGAAGTGTCATGCCCTTCCCATCTACTTTGAATTGGAACTCCATTGTTAGGTAGTTTTGCCAAAATCTCCTAAGTGAGTACAACCATTGCACACCTAGTACTATATCCATTTCACCCAATCCCACAATGTACAAATCATCCTTAACTTTGTACCCTCTCAAGGATAGGTGGGATGATGTATATGCTCTCTACAAGGTATAATAGTATGTTCGTTTACAAGCATAACATTGAACCCATCAAACCTTTCTACATCCAAATCTTTCTTGGAAGCAAAATCTACATCTATGAAATTATGAGTAGCCACACTATCAATTAGCATTGTCACTTCATGTCCCTGCAAAACTCCTCAAATCCTAAAAGCATGGTATTTGGGTGCTTCCAAAAGGAGGGCAAGTGTGCCCCTTGGAAAACTCTCAAACCATCCATCTTCATCTTAGGTACGGTTTCCTCCATCTCTGAATCTTCTTTGGGAGTACACGCTATGTAATGTATTTTCCCTCTTCCTGAGAATCTATGTCCAACCTCCCATGGCTCTATACAAGAGAAACATAACTTCTTCCAAACTTCATTTTTAGTTTCTTCATCCTTGTTTGGTTTAGGAGGGAGTGACATTGGTGAAGGGATATCTTTCTTATGTTGCTTTGCATGTGCATTCTTAGGGTTGAACATGTTCCTAGTTGTAGAAACCTCCAACCTCAATGGCCTTTCAATCGCACCTTGTAGAGACGTAGGATGAAAATAACTCACTAAGCAATGGAGTGACTTTGTCAATCCCCCAATAAACTAGTACATGAGTCTTCCTTCAGTAAAATCTGGAACCATGATTTAAATTCTGTAAAATTCTACAACTGTTAATTCTCTAAAATACCTCTCCAAGTTCTTTTGATCAAATATGTCTATAGTCCTCTATGTAAAATCGGCATATGCCACAATATGTTGATGCCCTTGTGTGATAAATCCATGATACCACCATTAATATGCAATCCCATCCAAATGAAGAATAGCAAACTTGATAGCTTCATCCTCTTCGATAGGACTGAGTGAGAGGTATGTGTCTAGTTTTTGAACCCAAGCTCTTGTAGTGAGCTTCTTCGAACCATCAAAAGTTGGAAATTTCATCTTACTCACTTTATGTTGTAGGTCTTTGCTACCTTGTTGCATAGGTTGCTTCCCCTTGGTCCACTCTTAGCGTGATAGAATTGTGTGAATGGGATAGTGCATCTAATCTCTAGATCAACCCAGGAAATTTTCTTCCATACAAGCATTAGGTCATCATCTGTTGGAATTTGTTCCTCTTCTTCTTAGGGTCGCTCCACTCTAGTAAACAAGGTGTGTTATGTGAAATGGCGTATTGTTCCAATTAGAGCCCTTCTGTGATTTGTGCAGATCATAGCTCCATTCTGATTTCTATTACTACCTTCATCCCATTATTTGGTCCACATTTGCTAAGATTATTCAATATTTGCCTCATTGGCAGGGGAATTTTTGTTGTTTGTTCTTGTTGTTTTGCCATTTGATTCTACCTCTTTGTAACTTGTTGTTGTAACTGTATAAAATCTATCCAATCATCTTGATATGCCATCTTCTCCTTACCTCTACCTCCAATTCCAACTTCAATATATTGTATTTGCCTCTAGTTTCATCCTCCCTCTTTCTAGCGTATATTGGTCCCGTTGGCTCAACTGCATAAACCAATGTCTCCCTCAGGCTGGCAGGACAACCTGCTTTGATACCACTTAAATATCCCTCAACAAATATTCTCCTATTCCACTATGATTTGTAATGGTCAGTTTACAAAATTTACATTGAGTTATCAGATCAGGATAGACAAAACGATACACATTGACAATTCACATAGTCAACTGATCATTAGCATTTGGGCTCTCACTGTTACACAAATTTGTATGGTTGATCACTCCAAAAATGCAATCACTACTTGCACATAAAGCACACTACATGATCAGTGCTTCAGCAGTATAGATATATGTAATAATATTCAAAATTTGATAACTAATTTAGGTGCTTACAAAATGCATGTATGAAAAAGTCATGAACTATGGGTCGTGCACATAATGACTAGTGTACAATGATTGTAACTAGATGATTATAATGATATAGGAAACCTCAGATAATAGTAGTCTATCAATCAATTAGGATATATAATTCATGCAGAACTCATTCATATATCTTTGATCACATCAGTATGAACTTCAGATAAGATATTATTCTCAATAAGTCATTAATAAATAGTAGTTTACAAGTGATGATTTTGATTCATACACCCAATGTTAATCTAGTGAACAACTATTTTACAATAGTTTCCATAATATAATAGATGTGAAGATCTTAATTAGTTTCCCACTCAGAAGCAATGTCAATGATATCCATCAGTTGACTTACAATTCCTTGGAGATTCATGGATCTACTCCCAATTCGCTGAAAGTATATTGCGGACTGATGGATAAGGGATTTTCATACACTGTTGGTAAGTGATGCGCTACACAATGTGGGTGCTTTTGACTACAGATCAACTCCCTAATCTTGTGATTCTCTTGCACTCATGTGTCAGAGACACCTGATCACTCTCTGAGCTATACGGACCTTGTAACAATAGATGATAAACTTTCACGACTTGTATGAACCTTTGGTGAGAATAGTCGCTTGAGCTACGTCCACTCGCGACTTGAAACTGTATCTAGTTGTTGTCTCTGCTATTCATGGGGCCAAAGAAGTCTTTAGTAGTTATAGTCGCCTTGCCGCCATGTAAAGAGTAGATCATTGATACAATACTCGCCAAGTCCTACACGAATTGTTTCACAACAAACAAAGTTACTACGAAGGGGTTTCGTCCTACCTGAACATCCACAAATTCAGGTTTGCGTCTTAGCTGAAAATACAATTGCAATTAGCGAATTCGAAATAAATAATAAAAATTGGATATGTTGATGGGCGTGTAGAGCAATTCGGTGTTAAAGATTGAACATGAGTCGGCCTCAAAGAATCGATAGATCCCAAACAACCTACGCTACTACCTAGCTAATAAGAATAATTGGCTTACTTGTAAAGTATCTATAGTACAATCTAACCCCTTTTTACAAGCACAAATATATCTAAGAATTACTTTTTTTTACCATCAGATACAAATCTCACTATTTGTATGCTCCCTCTTTTCATTGTCCATTAAAACTAGTGGCAAGCAAGTGTTGCTCTTCCAATGATGTGTAGATAACATAAGAGTCAATCTTGCAATGTCACTTATTTATAATTCAAGCTTCAAGAAACCTGATGCTTCATCCTCTAGCCTAAATGTACACTTCATTTTATCCAACTAATTATATGCTTCACTCTCTCACTAGTTGACCATGGACTTCTCTTTTTACTTCCACAAAGGTTGTCTTTCTCAACACTTATGCAAGTCTGTACTTCACCTTGTGTGCCTATATATGGCACAAATGTCACAATGAATAGCCTTGGCGGGGATATTGTAGGTTACTCAAACTCCCAAACACAAACAAATAGAACCACACACAAAATCTCACAATACATGCTTCTAAGCAAAACACAACAAAATATAAATAAACTCTTTTTGGGTGATGCAAGATTGCTCGAATTGCGTCAATTATTCCTCAAATTATTGGGAAAACATAGATAATTAGCATTGCCTCCAATATTTATTCTTGACCTTTTCTGATTTGAATATCTTTAAATGGATTGCTATCTCCTTTTTCTAGAAGTTGAGTGAGGGACTTCCTGAGGCATAGCTAGTGTCTATAGTGTTTAAAATAAAAAAGAAAGCATGTTAGTAGAGATTTATGGATGGAATCTTGTGCATGTTCAATTTGGATTTAATTAGCAAAATGGTGGACAACACACTAAACTACAAATAACATAAAATATTGCAAACACAATGAAGCAAAAGAAAGATGCTTTAATCTCATAAATACAAGTGATATATGATGCAATGTAAATGGAAGATTTATTAAAAATGGGTCTTATCTACATAAATGTCACATCTTTACAGTTAGATGTTTTTCCATGAAATTGCTTTACTCTCTTTTGGTCAATAAGTAAATAAGTAAAAATAAATTTGGTAGTTATACTTGAATTTTGGTCCTTTTGGGGTGGCTTTGTGGGACTCAAATTTTTTCAAGCTGAGTTTGACAACCTTACATCACGATCTACATAGTCTAAGATTTCTAATGCATTAAAAAATTTTAAATTTCAATCATTGTTGAAGTAATTACACCCTCTGCAAGTTCATCTAATCTTTTACTATTTTTGCTTGAATTTTTTTCCAAAATTGCCACTCAAATAAGTTGCCTCTCGTTTAAAAGGGATGACTTCCTTTGCATCAATTTCATAGACCAAAGCTAGAAGTTTCCATTATCTAATTCTTCCCAAACCATCTGGCCTTGTGGATCAGTTGATCCTCTTTAACAACCTTATAGCATGGTATTATTTGGTTTTGAGGGCTCCTAGTCTATTTCCTACAATTTGACTTGTCTAGTCAAGGTTTTACTCTGGAAATTGTTATTATTTTTCTACATTTGATGTGTCAAAATAATGGTGGGACATATGATAGAAGAAGCTCCACAATGAAGATGGGGTGCAATCTTACTTCTGGTGGAAGGTTGAGATTTAAAGCGTTATCTTGAACTTGCTTATTGGTGTAAGGAACATATTTGAGTAGTTTGGGTGTATTAGATTCTCCTTTAGTATCTCCTTTATGAGATGTCCTGAAATCACATATTTTTATAAAATATAATGATTTTAAAAGCCTTGAAAGGTTCCATTTAAAGGATTGTAATTGTAAAGGGTTTGATAAAACCTCTTTAGATCAAACCCCCTTGGATATAACCCCCCTAGTTTTAAACTATACTTGTCATGGAGTCTCCTCTACACCTATCAAAATGTTGATAAGAAACCACTTTTGATTTACCTTTTAGGGGATCAAATGAATTCATTTAAAATTTTATGTTTTGTATGTAGTCCTTATTATAAGATTATGAAAAAGTATAATTTTAAATATATTTAATTTGATTATTATATTTATTTTTTATTTCTTGTGAATGTCAGTTTTTAATAAACAACAAGATCTTTGTTTCATACATATGAAAAATAGGAAAAAATTAAAAAAATTAAAAAATACGTGTCCTTTAGGTATTGATGTCCTTATTCCAACAAAAAAAAAATGAATTCTGATACATACAGAAAAAGCTATGTTTTACATAATACACCTATGTCTAAATTGTAATTGGTTTGACTTCAAAATTTAATTAAAAGAAAATTATTCAATAAAACATTATGAAACCAAATGCATCGTCTAGATATAATAGTTAAAAATCTAAATTCAAAAAAAATAGAATTTTATCCTTCATAGAAAAAAGTTATGTTTTACATAGTACACATCACTCTTTAAAAATGTTGTTTACTATTAGAAACTAGTTATTGAAGGAAATGGAAAAGGAAATATAATTTGATTCCAATATATATATAATCTACATATAAAATATGACAAATCATTAGTTTACATCATCTTCAAATTCCTCATGGTTTAGCAACTATAGGTGTCTAGAAGTGAAGATTTCTTTCAAAATGTTCATTTCAATGTCAACTTTGGCAAAAATGTGTAACCCACTATTGTGGGATCACCCCTCTAACAAAATCCCCTCCATTATACCTGGATGGATATCCATCTCTTGTTTGAAAGTTCCCATCTTGGCATAGGCAGGAAGGACACTGGCAAATGGTAGGAAATGGGATTTTTCGTCTACCAATCACTATTGCCTGGAAATTAAAGCTTTTTTAACAAACCCATTTTTAATATATGGATAAAAGCAAGAAGTTGGGTCCACGAAGAGGGGAAGTTTTGGCCCCAAAAAAAAATCGTAAGAAATGCATACACATTATTGAATAAATATGTACATGCTTAGCTATGGGTACCCAATGTTAAATCAAAATGGGTATGTGTTATGATTTGGGTATGCGAAAAAACCATGTATACGGTTGATAACACGTATGCATTTTTAAAAGGTATTTAATTTTTAAATAAATGACTGTCATTTCATTTTTTTCCTATGAGCTTGTAGGAGAGGAACAGCGACAGAGCAATTCAGGTATGCATTTTTCGGCCCTTTACCATCACAAATTTTGTTACCACCTCCTCCTGTCAGTAAAAGTGACCTCCACAACCTCCAGGTTGGTTAAATTTTGCATTTTTGGTCTTGTATGTTGTATTTTTTACTTGTAATTGTATTTTACTATTTGTTATTTTTGTTTGTAATTAGGTTGTTTAATTTATAGTTTTTAAATTGTATTTGCAAATAAAATCATCCCACAAATGAGAAACTATAAAGTCAAAATTGAAATCCACAAAATTGATACCTAATTTTACTAATTTAATCAGGGAAATCACGCAAAACCTAGAGTTACAAATCAAAACCCTAAACCCTAGGTTCCAAAAAACTTAGACCTAAAAACTAAAACCCTTAACACTTAACCTTAGGACCTAAACCCTAAAACCTAAACCTAAAACCCTTAACCCTAGGACCAAAACCCTAAAACCTAAACCTTAAACCCTAAACCCTAAAACCCCAAACCTTAAAATTAAACCTAAAACCCAAAACTGTAAACCCTAAAACCTAAAACTTAAACCACAAAACCTAAAACTAAAACCCTTAACCACAAGATTCATGCTTAGTTGTATCACTAAATGATGAATATAATTGACAAGGGTCTTTGATGTGAAGATGTTTAGCTTTGAGAAATGTGATCTCTTAGTCTAATTTAAAGTCTATTTGTTAAATGTCTACTAAATATACTCTCATAGAGAACAAATTCATAGGAATGTATATAATCAAAACTATGAACTAACTTCCTACTTTCACAAACTTATTCCTATGCTCTAAACTATAGAATCAAAGTTCTATGAACTAGCTGTCAACATGCCAACTCCCATGAAAGACTAAGAACAAACTAGTAAGTGGTGAAGAGAAATCCAACCACCAACTAGGTTAACCATAATTGTTCAAAAATTTGAAAATAACCTATGAACTTGAAACATAGGACCATGGTAGGTGAGATGAGTAATAGATAGAAGGGTAGGTAAATATTCAAAAGCTATTTGAATAATAACCATCCACATGGACAATAAGAGCATCAACAACCAATGCACACCATAAATATGCCAAACACACTAATATGATGAGAAAATACCCTGGACAGATAAAACAAACTTACTTGTTGTAGAAAGGAAAAATCACCACAAAGGGAGAAACAAGGTTGAAAAGCATTGTGAAGTTCTTATAAAATTAGCTTATAGGAAAAGCAAGTAATGAGTGGTTCCAACACAAAATGGTGAGGAATGATGTTGCAAATAAGGTACCCAACAATAGGAGGAAGAGGCAAGGACCATAAAGCAATATCAAAAAACAACATAAAAGGAAGACAACACAATTATTTGACTTTTGGAATTCAACCAAGATAAAATAAGCCCAAGAACATACAACTAAGTTAACATAGAGATAACATATCAAGTAGAAGCAATGGAATTAGTCAAAGATTTAGGAGTAGGCTGTAGAACTTAATTGGACAAAGGATAGGTCTAGGATGGAATACAAATCACAAAATAAATCAATGCACTTGTTATCACTCTACCTAGATAACAATTAGGAATGCAATACAAAGGAACCATAAACGTATGACAAAAAAAGAACCAATTCACCCTCTTTCCTCCATTGTTGCATTTTCCTAGACAAGAGAGAAATGATGATCATGTTAATTATTGCATATTCCTATTCTCAAACAAATTTCTACCCTTCTACTTGCCTAATCCAAATTTCTCTGCTATGCTCCTTCTATTAGCTAGGGGACAACTAATATTTATAAATATATTTACTAGGTTATTGTATGATTAAATCCATGAGGACACTTTTCCTTAACTAACCCTCTAATAGAAAACAAGGTCAAAGACAATCAATAAGTCCTAGGTAAAAGGGGGTTCACTTGGCTAAATTTGAATTTCTAAATTTCATGTTGGGTGGAACAATGTTGCGCTCGTGAGGTCAACCTCGTGAGCATGGACTCAAACTAGGATAAAAGACAAGCTAGATCATATTAGACAATGATAACCTAGGAATTATTGTATGGATGGACATGATAATAATATAAATAGGTTGAATGTATTGTGATAATCATGTATTAAACTTTATAAAATGTTTACTTGACATTCAATATCTAGCTTCCAGTTCTAACTCTTTGGATTGCTATAAATGCTTGATATAGAAAAATGTGTGTTTTAATTTTCATCCAAGACCTTTTTGAAAGTGTTTAGCAAATAATATGGGATGAAGGGGAGGCTCAAATTGTTTGTATTTTCTATGACATAAATTAGTCTAAATTTTCATTATATGCATTTTTTAATGTTTTAAATTAAATGTGTCTTCAAATGACATGTATTTTGAATTTGTCCATGTTCAATGTGATTTTTAGTTCAAATTGTGTACGTTATTTAATTAGTTTGTTGATATATATTTTTTTATTGTTTAACATGCAATTGCCCTTTCATCACATGGAGCCAAATATAGCTATAGTAGATGAGTTTTCTATAGAGGATTTCATACATATTGACCATCTCAAAAACCCCTTACATGGACCATCACCTCCACATAATGTATCACCACCACAAAACCCCACACCTCCACCCTCTCCACCTCCTAACCCCCCATGTCCTCAAATTGATCAAAATTAGTTAAGAGAGAGCATAATGTAAACCTAAATGTCTTTCAAGAAAATATAAATTTGATCAAAAATGAGTCCAGCCTCCTCCCCATGTAGCACAATTTGCATCTTTGATGCAAACTGTTATCGACTCTGTTCGATCCATCGATGTGAACCTAGTTAGTTACAATTTTATGTAGATGGGTTGTCTTATAAAGAAATCCATGACCTTCATATTACCAAAGAAGCAATTTCTGCACATTTATTTAACCCCAATACAAATGAACCAATTCCATCCACTAAAAAATGACTTTCAATTAAATGATGTAGGCACCAATAGATAGCTGCACATTTTTGGGATAGATGGTGGATGGTCTTTGATACTCGACCACATGGCAATTGTGAGGTGCCCCTTTATTTTTTGAGAAAGTTATGGGTTGAATTTGAGATGTGTCAAAAACCCAACTATTTTGATATGAGGTCATTTCAGGGAGTTGGTCATGGCATGCCCCAAAATAGATTAGGAGCACATGTCGATCCTTAGTGACATGCTCTGATTCCATTGATTGTTGCTCCTCTAGCTCCTAGTATTCCCACTACATATCAGCAGCAAACGATATTGTCCACATTAGGAGCATTGAGTTCTCTCTCAAGAGATCTCATTCATCAGACTACCCACATGGCAACTAAACTGGGTGATAGAGAGCATAGAGGTTCATCCTATGGGCACACTCAGGCATCCACTGCAGGTCCACCTGTATCTACGACAAAATCAATTATGGACTTACTATATGCTGACGATCACTTGACACAAGTATGTACATATTTTGAAAGGTATGTATTATAATTTGTTTGAAATGTGCAAAATTCATGTAAATAATATTAAATTAAATTATATATATAATATAATATTAATTTTCAAGAAGTGTTCAATGTAGATGAATGATTAGAGGAGGCCAGTTTCTCAATATGATCGTGTTTGTTTTTTAAGAGGTGTAGAAATGGGCACACTTTACGTTCAAGTAAACCAATATATATTTTAATTTATGTCCATATCTAATTTAATTTGAATTTGTACACATGTGTGAAATTATGATATATTGTATCTATGCAAGGAGTTCATGCGATACCCATGACCGACCAACCACAAGGTGTGGTGAGTGCTCCTGAGTTATCATCAACTTTTATGCATGGGCCATCTTAGGTGCATGCTTTCAAAATTTATTTAAGTTTGAAATTTACACGTGCTTTAAAAACTCACTACATGTATTGTGATTATTTTTATGTACAATGATAGTAGTATCCTTATAGGTGGTAGGCAAGCTCCTGATCATGATCATGACCATGAGTCCATCTCATTCGAGTTCCTAAACTATACTAAATCTCCTATACTATTTAAAGGTCTTTTAAATATATATTTAATTTCAATTAAAATAATTTTTTATCACTAATATTTTCTAACCTATTATTTGCTTTATTTAAATATGCAAGAATTAGTAGCTCAATCATTTGGTCCTCAATCGACAGTTATATTACTCATTGAACAAAATGTGCCAGTAAATTCACATGATCAGATGGTAATTTATGCATATATATTTAAAATCTTTTTTAGTATATTTACTATATTTAATTAAAATCAAATTTTTATTGAGTTAATATAAATTGTAATCTATATTATTTTCTTTATTTGACTATCTTCAATTAAAATCATTTTTATTACTAATATTTTCTAACCTATTGTTTTCATTATTTGAATATCTATGAATTAGTAGCTAGATCAGTTGGTCCTGATAAACATGATTTGACTGATCCTAATAGACTTGATTTGACTAATCATCCTGATGGACTTTAGACAGTTTTATTTTATGGACTATAGATAGTTTTATTTATATGTGTGCCACTTGACATATACATTTTGAACATGTTATTTCATGGACCATTTCACATACATTATATACATTATGATCATGTTTGTGTTTATGAATGTGTTCACATACATACATGTCATGTTCATTTTCAAGTAATATGCACTATAAATTCTTATCTAGAATCAAATTGCATATATATTTACATGTCATTGTTGAATGAAGTTTAGATGTCTTAATTTAATACTTTAGATAACTTTTAATTTAATACTTTAGATATACATTTTGAGCATGTTATTTCAAGGACCATTTTACATACGTTATATACATTATAATCGTGTAACTTGTGTTTATGAATGTGATCATGTACATGTTATGTTCATTATGATGATTATATGCTCTCACATATATATATTTTATCTAATTTTCAAGTAATATGCACTATAAATTCTTATCTAGAATCAAATTGCATATATTTTAAACATGTCATTGTTGAATGAAGTTTAGATGTCTTAAAATGATTAACTTTCAAATTTCAATAAAATCACAAGGTTACGTGGCAAATTAATACATTCCTTATAGTTTTGATCATATTCATAATAAAGTAAGGGCAGGTAATTTTAACTATTAATCACTAAACAAAAATCTATGTAATTGCAACAATCATTCAATTTATCCAAAAGATGCATTCATTAACAAGGTTCTACAAACCATATAATAGGCCCTTAAGAAAATTATAAACTTTTTAAGAAGATCATATTCTTCAAAATCTAACACCAATTAAGGGCAAGTAATTTTAACTATTTTCCAATTCTAACAAATATTAATCACTAAACAAAAATCTATGTAATTGCAACAATCATTCAATGTATCCAAATGATGCATTCATTAACAAGGTTCTACAAACCATATAATAGGCCCTTAAGCAAATTCCTAGTCTTGTACACACCATAACAAAATATATTTCAAGTGCAAAAGAACCTTAAAAGAAACAAGGAGTTTATAATAGGACAAATATTTTATCCATTCAATCCAATAATGAAGCATATGAGTTAATAGCTAAAATATTAAATTCATCATATTGAACCTATTCTCCAATTAAGCTAAACACTTTTTCAAGTAATGTAAATCCTATGATTTTGGTGCAGGAGCACCATGATAGTAAAGTTTGGTCTGATTTGAGACCTTGAGGTGAGAGAGAGTCATTGCAAGTAGTATTAGGCTTTGAGAAGATGGAAACCCATAGTTTGTGTCCTTGAAATAGGAAATTGCCTTGAGAGGATTGTTTGTGAAGTTTGTAGAAGCACTTAGGTCAGCCTATTGTAGTGAAATAAGCCTCCTTGGGATTGAGTTTGACACCTTGTTTGACTTAAGATTTTCTTCTAAGTCTCTAATCACCAATTCTCTAAGTATTTTTCCATTCTTAGATTTAAGTCGCAATTCCTCCCTTACTAGGAGGAGGAAGAAACCTAAGGTCTAATGTCTCATACGTAGGTTTACAAAAGATTTCATGTAGAACTTAGGTAGAAGAACATCTAGCTTAGAAAGATAGAAAAATTTACTATAATACTGATATTGCAATATAATGTTGACTTCCTAAGAAGATCATATTCTCCAAAATTTAACACCAATTAAGGTTAGGTAATTTTAACTATTTTCCAATTCTAGCAAATATTAATCACTAAACAAAAATCTATGTAATTGCAATGATCATTCAATGTATTCAAAAGATGCATTCATTAACAAGGTTCTACAAACCATATAATAGGCCCTTAAGCTAAATTATCCTAACACTAGTAATGATCATAACTTATACTTGACATGTACAAAATGTATAAGATACAACTGAACAATTTTATAAAATGTGGTTTATAAGAGACAATTTGTATAAGATAAAATTGGAACAAGATATAAAAATTGATTTATAAGTTCATTGAAGATCATACATTGAACAAACATATATAATGTATATTGATGTTTAATGTGCATATAAATACAATTAAAGCTTATCCACTTTTAGCTCATGACCACAAATTGATATTTACATAATTTATATGATGAATTTTTTTACAGTGACAATCATGGTAGATTGACTTGATGAGAACCTATAAAAATTATTAATGTAAGTAAAGAAACTATATTTTATGAGTCATGTAACTAGATAATTCATATGAGAAAAGAACAATACATACTAAACCTAGATATCCTAGATATAGATTATATGAGTCATGCATCTCGTGAACCCTACAAATCCTAGAAATCCTAAATATAGATAGTTATTCTAGGATGATGGCTTAATGAGAGCTAAGAGATGTACCCTAAACCCTTAACCCATATGGATTTGTTATTCTTTGCATCTCATGAACCCTATGACATAACGCCTAGGAGATGCAAGATGATGGATAAAGGGGTTCAGATAGGAGGATATGGCTTAAGAGGTCCTAAGATGATGGCTTAAGGAGAGTTAAGAGATGAACCCTAAACCCTTAACCCATAATAGATTTTCTATTCTAACCATCTTGTGAACCCTATAAACCCTTAACCCTTAACCCTTAACCCTAGGACTTAAATCCTAGGATATGAACCATTAACCCTTAACCTATAATAGATTCAAGTTATTCTAATCATCTCATGAACCCTAGAAATCCTAAACCCTTAACCATAGTGCCTAACGCCTAGGATATGAGGATGGATTAAGGGTAGATATGAGGATATAGCTTAAGGGGTCCTAAGAGGATGGCTTAAGGGGAAAATCAAGAGAGTGACTTAAGGGGATGCAAGAGGATAGATTAAGGGTAGATATGAAGATATGGCTTAACGGGTCCTAAGAGGATGGCTTAAGGGGAAAATTATTAAGAGAGTGACTTAAGCGGATGCAAGAGGATAGATTAAGGGTAGATAGGAGGATATGGCTTAAGGGGTCCTAAGAGGATGGCTTAACGGGTCCTAAGAGAATGGATTAACGAGATATGAAATCAATCATAATTTTTTTATAAAATGACAATGAATTATTTAGTTATATATTTTGACTATCAATTAAATGTGTCTAGAACTATATATAGTTACCTGTATCTAGACTCGAATTCCACTATAATATATACATGCATGGGCCCTCTCTTTTTTGTAATGCAACTAGTTTTGGGAGACCTAATACAAAAAATGATTTAAAACTATAATTAGTAAATGACTAAATACTAACATATATATATAGACATGTATATGCAATAAATTTTTAACTATCTATATACAACTATATACTTGTATTTATTTACTCCATTGTACCATCTGCATCCTCTATTTTTTCTAATGAACCTATGATTGTCTCATGATCATCCATTGAAAGTGTCCATAACACTTTATTGGTAGGCCTCCCTTTATATCTAACTAGTTTTATATTGGTTGCCAAAATCAAATGTGAGTAATATATAATCTTCTTGTGTTTTTCATAGTCTTCAAATGCAGGCAAACCATTCTTTCTTATTAGATATTTTTGAAGCCAAGTGCCAGCAACAACCATAGAACCAATTGGACACTCAAAGTTGTCATCATTCACTCTAGGATGTACTAATTTATGTTTTCTCTCAACACATCTAGCCAGCCAATACTCCATCTCCTCTTCATTTTCCTCAGGTGCAACAATAGCATGCACATATCTTGTAGAAAAAAAATCAATTCAATAAAGAGTGACATATATTTAATTCACATATAAAAATGCATATATATATATATATATATATATATATATATATATATATATAATTGAATTCAATTTTTAATGTACCTTCTTGTACAAGGTCTAAAACATGATCACAATCATCTGATGCAAATAGTTAATTGTCTTCAATCATCGTTCCATGTTGATCATGTGTCAATGTAGGTGTTAAGGCTCTTTGTTTCCATTCTTCAACCCATTCTATATTTTCACATGCCTCCTAATCACTTGCAATACAAAATTGACAAAAACATGCAAGTTCCCTTGTCCATATTGTCCACGTGTTTACATTGAAACTCTTAAACAAATGTCATTTTGCATATCCATTAATTGTTTCACAATCTTGTCGAGTAAGAATATGATTTTCTTCAACTGACCAAAAGAAGGGTCGAATTATTGAGCTGTCACTTATTCTTGTAGATAATTTTGCATTGCACCAAAATTACAATTGCATGTGCATCTTTGAATTTTTCTCCATCCTCAAATTTTAGTTTCTCTCTAGCAAGAGCTTTTTTCACACATGCACTTGCTCCATCATGTTCTCCTTTACAATGTCTAGCTTCAAAAAACTCCATATGTGCTGGATCCTTACGAACTCTACATAACCAATAAAATATTTTAGCATTCTTGAATTGACCTATGCAATTATCTTACCATATGAGATGTTCTCTCATTTGAATTCCTCTCTCTTTTAATTTTTTATAAAATTTATCAAAACAATATTGAACAAACTCAAGTGAATGTAATCAATTATCACTCACATAAAAATGGTACTGTCTCAAAAATTTTCTACTATCTTCTCTACTATCATCTGCATGTCTATATACAATATGAAAAATATGGCTACTTGCACTAAATTATAATATTGTGATTGAATTTCTTCTTGTGCACTAAGAGTATAGTTTTCAACAAAATCAACAACTGACAATATAGTTCCAATTGAGAATGTGTTTTTACATGTACAAAATTGACCATCAAACCAATGATCATGTTGAGAGTGTTTTATATATTTAGGTACAATCTTATCTTTAAATTCTTTAATAAATGCATGTACACTAAATTTTTCCACAATTAGCTCACAACGTTTTCCAATTTTTCAATCTTTTAAAGAATATTCAATATTTTAAATTTTTTTAACATCCACTAATTGTTGTCCAAATTCATGTAAACTACTTTCATGGATACATTCTCCTAAGAATGAAAAATTACCACATCTATCACATTGTCCAAAAATACATGCATTTAAATAAAATAAGTTTCCATTAAGGGGTTCACAAAACAAACCTACTATAAAATCTTTGATTGTTTCAGTTGGCATATTAATACCACAAATGTCTTGCATAATTTGGTTAGCATGTAAAGTACAATGTATATAACAAAAAATATCATAATAATAATAAATTGTACATGAGTTTTACAACAACAAGAGATTCATTGTTTATTAATTCTAACATAACAAAGTTTACATTTTTTGAATGATCTTTGACTTATGCTAATATTTGGTAAGATTGAATCATCTAAAAAAAATTATATAATTCAATTTGAGTCATATCTAATAGATGCTTTGGATGAGAGTCACACATTTTTTATCCCACCCTTAATTTTAAAATATCTCTAATATTAGGTGATACTCTTGTATTATTATGCCAAAATTTTTCGATTAAAGATTTGATTCCATTAGTTAATTTCATATCTGACCTTGGGAGTCTACCATTAAAACTCCAACATTGGTTAATTAGATCTTTTTCAATACTTTCTCTTCTTTTAGCCGCTCTTATCAAAGTTTTAGGATTTACTTTTATATATTTACTAATCTTAACATTCTTTTATTTGAAGTTGATTTATTAACTAGAGTAGTTGTTATTGCACGACGAGCTACATTCTTATCTTTAGATCAACTTTTCTTTCCTATAGAATCAATAGCATTGGCAACACTAGATATGACTTGTTCTATTGAATCATCTTTCTTTTTTAGTTTTACTAAAATCCCTAATTTTTTCATCACTTTTTGCATTTTCCACATTTCCATCAATTACATCATGAGTTGACATTAGAATCCTAATTTCTTTCAATAAAAAAAATATTTTATATAATCTATTTCCATGAGTTCTCATTTGTCTCCAAGAAACTTTACCAGGAAGGTTATCTAACACATCTCTTTCAATTGTAAAAAAAAACATTTTTATTTTCATTCATACAAGTGGTTTCATATTTATTGAACATGCAAGGGATTTCATTTTCATTTTCAAATGTACAAAGGATTTCATTCTCATTTTCATCAATATGAGGGATTTCATCATTATTTTGTTTTTGCATTGTTTCTAAACTAGAATTATTGATACCATCAATGGTGTATCCAGCTTCAACTAAATAACTAAGTGATATATTACCAAGACTTGAGTTTGAAGACATACACGCATAAATTGTTTCAATACATGCATTTTCCATATCATTGGGAGGTGGATTTGAAGACATACATGAAGTTGTTTGCATAGGTGTTATTTCCATATCATTCAAAGTTGAAGTTGAAGGCATAGTTGGGTTTGTCTCCATAATTGCATTTTCTTTCATATTCACCATCTCCATATTTGCATCATCTACATTCATCTCACCCTTCATGGTTTCCTCTTCAAAATTCATGGAACTAGATGCTTCCAAATTTTTTATTTGGCAGATTTTTTCTCTTCTATCCCTTTGTCTTTTTGCCTCCATTTCTTTATTTGCTTCAGTTTCTTCGGGTGTCATTAACTTTCTACATTTTTTTCTTTGTCTTTGTTTTAATCCCATGATTAGAAAACCCTCTTGATAAAAACACAAATGAATCTTAGCAGGTATTTTTCAATTGCCACCTCCTTCAAATATTTAAATAAAACTATATAATATGGAGATCCTTTTTTCTATAAGCTTTGATGTACAAAAACATCATGAATACGTTCTAAATCTCTCTTTTTCTAAATCTTCTTGTAAAAAGTCCTTGTACTTGATTTCACTTTAGAAAATTCAATTTGTAGTTGTCTCTTCCAAAAATTTGAATAGAATATGACATGTTAAGATATTGTACAAGACAAGAATGCAATTAAATAAGCAGAAACTGGCCTTGTCTATCTGTACTACAAAAAGAGAATGTTGTAGGGAAAGAGTGCTCAGTTGTTTTTTTTCCAAATCAGGGAATAATAAATCTATTAGAAATGTATACGCATTATAAAATGCATATGTTTTCTATTTCATAAACAAGTACACATTTCTTTTTTCAAATGACCAAATAGATAACGTGTATGCATTTATAAAATGCATATGCATTTTTCTTAAGAACGCATACGCGTTTCTTCTAGGAACACATACGTGTTTCATAATGTGTATACATTTTCTAAAATTTGAATTCTCAATCCACATGCAACCTCAGTTTTAGGCTTGGGAAAAGCTTGGCAACCCAACCCTTAGCTTTTGACCTACAACTAAAAAACTAAGGCAAGTTCAAGAGAAATGTCAAACTTTGACAATATAGTTGATGGACCTTTTTTATGAATTAATCTACAAAATTAAAACCCATTATAGAACAAGATGTCTAGCTTCCAAATATATAAGTTTTGTTAATATTAGTTTAATTTTGATATTTTTGAATTAATTTATGAGCAAACTGGTCCATAAACTTGAAATATCAGGTTTTTTTATTTTTTAATAACTTTTTTTTGGTTGATTTTTTCGTAATAAAATTATATGACATCAATCTTTAGACAATCCTCTACACAATGAAAAAAAAATTCAAAAAATGTTTAGTTTAGGTCCAATTATGCTATCTGTACATGTTGATTTTTAAATATAGCAATTAGGGCCAATGAAAATTCAATAAAAAAAATTATTCAAAAAAAATTTACAATAAAAAATACTCATCAATCTTTAGGTTGTTAGGTATCTTTTCCCAAAAGGAATTAAAAAAATACTTTCATTTAGTTCAAAAAGTGGTGTTCATACATGTGCATGGTATGGTAAAAAAAATGACTTTTAAAAAGTGGTTTTTATAAATACCTATCAAAATTGAATTTCTGTCATCTGGGTTTTTGAAAAAATTACATATTTGGAAACTAGATTAAAAATAATAAATTTCATATTGCTGACTTTTTCAAAAATTCAATGTGTAAGTGCTTCAAATTTTTAGTCCAAGTGTGACAAATTCTGAAAAACAGCAAAAACACTTCCACTTTTTGAACTTTTGGTGGACCCAATTTCTTGCATCAGCCCATATTCTGTAGTCAGGACATTCCATTAGACCACATTTCAAGAGACATTCTGTCAAATAGTTCATGTTCATTGTCTATGCTTCCACATTTTGCATGCATGTCTAGTAGGTCACTTGCAATTATAGTATCTGAAAAAAATTCCCCTTTCCGTTCTACTTTGATGGATGTCCATACCCTGTGCCAAAGCTCTGATTTTGGCATAGGTAGGGAGGACGCTATCAAAGATTATGAAATTTAGCTTTACACCTGCCAATTGCATTTGATTGAAAGTTTCTAAATCCTTTTTTAGCTAATCCATTTTGTGCAATCTTGCAATCATTGTATTCCATGAGATGACATCTCTTTGAGGCATTATGTCAAACAGTTTTTGTGCCTTGTCTGTCCTTCTACACTTTTGCATATGATACCATGTTTTGCATACATATCTACTAGAGTATTTTCAACTCTAACATCTAATAGAAATTCCTCCCATTCCATTTCACTTTGATGGATGTCCATACTCTATTCCAAAGCTCCCACGTAGGTACAAGCAGGGAGGGTGCTAATGTAGGTTGTGGAATTTGACTTCACATCTACCAATTTCAATTGATGAAGGTTTCTAATGCCTTTTTAACAAATCCATTATGTTCAAATCTTGCAATCACTACTCAAATAGTTCACATACCCTATTTTTAGTACATGTCTTTCATTCATTATATAAATAATCTTGACTTGGTCACTGTTGCTGGCAGTGTTTTGTGATTGGGCAGGTGAATATTGGATAGGTGTTTTGTACTCATCAAATAAATTGCCTTCATATTTCTATCGGCATACCCCTCGAACAACTTACAATTTAGAACGATTGATTTAAGTCATGATGTTGATCTTATATAAATATTTCATTCTTACCTAATTGAAAGGAGTTATAGAATGTTTCTAAAACTATTAGTAACATAAGATTTTGCATGTAGCATCATAGGTAGAATTTGGATAGGGTACAGTGTGTAATATTCTATGCGATAGCATGTGGATTTTAAAACAAGATAAATGGGTAATACTCAAGCAATAGTAAGTTTGAATATTTATTTTAATGATGATTTAATATATAGTAAATAATGTGATTAAATATTATTGATAGAAGCAATAATAGCATGGACATTTCAAAATTAATTATTGAATTATATATTAAAATTCGATAATTTGGCAACTAAACGTGTATGTATTTATAATGTCATAGTAGGTCAAGAACAAAATCTTGGACTAATGATTGGGTTCTTCTTATATATTATCATATGCTTATATTTGAACCTTTCATTAAGTGTTTTGGTAGAAATATTATATGGATGATTTTATGTTAGTAATCCTTCTTTTCATTTAACTAAGATATATCCTTGTACATGTAGAATTATATGAAGCATGTTGATATTAATAAAACTAGATACTCAATATTTATGTACAAGAACTCACTAATCAAGCAATAATATAAAATTCTAGCCAACATTATAAATGCAACTATCTATGAATCTAAAAATTAGCCCTTTTGGCCATATGTAGATACAAGTGGAATGCCTTATTTAAACAAATGATGACATTTTATGAATGAGTATCTAAGTTATTAAGTGTCAAATGTTTGGAAATTGAATACAATTAAAAATGTCATCTTGAATTAATACTTATGTTCCCTTAGATAAGAGCACATTAAATTAACTTAAAACAACATTAAAGTTTACTAGGGAAAATAAATAATAAATGGAGTAAATGAACTACCATGTTCCTTGAGCATGAAGTTGCAAGGACAAAGGTATTTTAGATGGATGAATTTTATAATAATCTAAATTATGAATGTAATCAAAAACTTTTTAAAGTGGTTGTTTATTGGAAATTTATAAAACCTAAAACAACTATTTACCAGTTTTATGTAACAAGAATCATTGTTTATCTTCGATCAAGTTATATTCACAAGTTTATTAACAATGGAAATTATTTAATTTTAATAAAGTATAAACCCATATAGGGAGTTTAAAGTAAACCTCTTGTTGAGGTATCTTTCTTATAACATCCTTATTGATTTTAATTAAAAATAAGTTTATAATGATCGTGTAAGAAATTGTTTCGATTCTTTACCTTTGAAATAAAGTTTATTGGTGTATGACAAATTAAGTTATCAAGATTTCCATATTTTTCCATGACTGAGTCTCTACATACATTATTGATAGAATATCATTTCTAGTTATGTTATGTACAATTATGAATTGATGAAATTGATTAAGTATCTTCTCTAGTACTATTCATTACGTATAAGTGAAATGATCAAGCATTTTTACTATAATTTACTTGCATTATGTTTAGAGAAGTATCTTTCCTCTGTTAATTTTTTTATTAGTTATTATGCAAGTTTTCTTTTCAATTTAGTTAGGTAAACTCTTAATCAACATCCATAAACTCAAATAAATCGTAGTGTTTGATTTTTACTGTACCTTTGTGTCACATTTATGGGTAATGTCATCACGTTGAACCAAGTACCTCATGCCTAACATAGCTGCAATAACAATGTCTAGGCATCATCCATTTAAATAATCAGGGAGTAATAAGGGACATACCAAAGTTAAATCTGCAGGAAGGGAAAATCTCCTCAGATATCTCAGTAAGAAGATTAATTAAAAAGAAAGGACAAGTTTATTGAAATAGTGGTATGATGATTACCATGTGAATTTTAAAATATTGAGGCTACAATACTCATTTAGAAAACCTTTCAGACTATAAATAGGAAACGAGGCTTATTGACAATGTGAGTCTAAATCAAAGATGACTTGTAAAATGTTAGATATGGCAACTAGTCTAAATTAGAAACCCTATCTGCTGTATGCTCTCACCTCGTCTTCTCTAATCTTGGTGATCAGAAAGAACTAGGGAATTAGGAACAGACTTAGTCATGAAATTACCTAATTTGGCTTGAGGAAGTAAACTAGATTTCATGAGTAGACACCTGATAGGGATTCCTCCACACTAGGACTAACTAACAAATACCCCTTTTATGTTTGTGGTAGTGGACTAATTTTCATCCCTATTTCATCGAGTGTGTGGTAGCTGACGAAGAACTATCTGGGGTAGGGAATAACCCTAGAAAGGGATGGATACCCACTCACAGTTCCATCAAACATAGTGCAAAATAGAACTACATATTTGCATTCCCCATGTCAGTCACATCTGAAGGAGGGGGGCCTTCATCCTTTAGATATAGGATATGTAGGTAGTCTAGATGGTGATGGATGCCCCTAGTACTTAGGTCCCCCAGATGTAGGGTATTCTTCTATAATTAACATCGTGATCTTAATTTTCTATGTAGTGATTTCTGAGACATGTTAACATGAGATTGTCTAGTTAGTTTTGTGCAGATAATAACAATATAGTTGCTGGGGGGAAAACAAGTTGTCAGAAATGAATGCACAATGTAATGCATGACTTAAGGTATGTGTTGATCTAATGTCCCTGCATGTTATCTTGAGAAATGTACTTTCTCCCTTCACTAGATTTAAAATCAGTGATCTTTTAGGACTTGATGATTTTAGAAAACTAAACTCAAGTTCGTCTCATCTCTATAACATGCTTTAAGAATTTCTTAGAATTTATAGAAAAATTTCACATTTCCTACATCTGTTAGATAAAAATTTTTAATTCCTCGGTATTTTTAAGTTCAGAGTTAGTATTATTTTGTTAATAAGGAGTCATGTCCTTACATATTATAAGCAATCAAGACATTAAGTAAACCACATTACCTAAATAATGTAGGATAATAGATAATCCATGTTACTAAATTCCCTCATGAAATCATCGTAAATACTTTTCATCTCACATTCCAAAGAAAAGATAAAAATAGTTTTTACCTGAAAGCAAAGCAACAATGAAAAAATTTTGATGTATACCTCCAATTAGTTCCAACCACCACAATTTTTCCCAATATTTATTAAACCATTACCTAAAAGCTAAACAGGAATGACAAAATTTTTCCCTACATGCTACAAATTAGCCCCAATTGCCCACATTCATCCCTAATATTTATTAAGCTTCTTCTTCAAGAGAAACTTAGCTTCTAGTTGCTCCTATTTACCCCTGATACATTATTTAATCACATGCTAGATGAAATCAAACCAACAATAATGAACTCCTTTTGTTACGATAAGCTAGAATGGTCTTTTTGAATGATAAGTATTACAGGTATGATTATATTTGAAATAAGACAAAATAATATCATGAAATAAACAATCAAGATGATTCAGAGTAGTGTATCTAATTAGTCATAACGTGAATACATGAAGAGTGACAACTACATACCTATGAAATCACCAATTACTAAATCTTACTACTAAGGTTATGTTAACATACAACAATAATAAATCAAGGCAATAATAGTTATGTCTAATAATTGGTAGGGTCCTGATATTTTAAATTACTTATGTTAAATTTTTTTGATCTTATTCTACACATCTATGGGTGTTCCATTGCACCTGATGGGAGGTTCAAACAAGAGATTCATTGTACATATCAAATCAAGTTGATGTATTTAACTCAATTGTCAGTCTCTATTCATTATTGGTTTCAATACTAACTCATGTCATTGTCTATCTAAAAATTATCATCTAAAATAATGCTTTAACTTCTTGAGCTATAATATCATTAATATCATAAGAGATTATATCTCACCTATTTGGAGAGATCTTTAAACCATATATTTGAAATAAGTTTTATCTACCTTTTCTTGCATTTACCCCCCATACAGATTTTGTTTGTTTAATTTGGGTTAGAGATTCATGAATGTGAATGTAAAAGTTTAGAAATAAATAGAAAAACAAACATGACACTAGTCATGTTTTATACTGCCTAAAATTTGGCTTCATACCCATGACTTCTTCCAACATTTATAGTTAGTCCTTTGTTTATAAACCTATTTTATTTGATGTAAATAATTCTGAAATTCAACACACTTTCTTGCTTTTTGGACTACTACAGCTACATAACAATTGTAAGAGGAGCTTCACAAAGATTTAAGAGCATGAATCCAAGAAGTTGATATTACTATTCTTCTTTGCCAAGGATCATACTATTACTATGAAAAAACACTGGAGGGAAAGCAATATACACAACATTGTAGCCAATACATTGTTGAGGGTGAAGGGCCTAGCTTTATTGATGACATAATAGAGACAAGGCTTGATGCATAGTTACTTTCATATATAAGTTTATTGATATTCACAATTAGGAAATAATATGGATAGAATACCCATTGAAATCCATTGAAGAATTCACAAAGGAAAAAGAAAATCCTACCACCAAATCAACTATAGGTATAGAACAATTTTAGTTTTCTTAAAGACAAGAATTTTGAAGTAAGGCATAATTTCAATTTTCTTAAAGCAAAAATTTTTTAAGTAAGTCACAATTTTGTGGATTAAGGATATTGATCGTTTAGGCTTGAAAAAACTAGAAATTTGAAATTCTAGATTGTTGGAATGCTCATAACCCTAACTTTTATGATAAACTTTTTCCAACCTAATCTATATAGGGCCCATTTTTAAACCAATAAGACAACATTGCATGAGTACAATCTGTAGACACCTAAAATGTCATCACTGACTAACTATATTTTGGACATGATCCAATTAACTAATTAAATTTTTATTTAATTAATTGCTCCTTCCAACACCTGATCATTCACTTTCTCTTCATCATTTCATCTTTTAACTTGAATTAATTTACTTAATTCAATGCTTACACATTACTAACATTAGCCCAATTAATTAAATAAATGTGCAAATATTTATTTGGTTAATTTCACCATTCCCCTAAACCTAATTAATAAGATAAATTATGTTTATCTATTTAATTTAGCCTAGTAATTAGCATACCCCTATCCTAGTTGATTAAATACCTATTATTTAATTAGCTAGTCTAACCTACCTATCCCCTAGACCTAAGATTAATTAAATGAATCCCTATTTAATTAATCTTAACTCCTAATTAATCCATTCACTAATTTACTACAGCCATATTAATTAAACTAATCCCCTTGATTTGTTTGGTCAAGTCCCACTTAACACTTCTCCCCACATTCCACAAATAAAAATTGGTCTTTATTCCACACAAGGGAATTTGTTATACACATTTGTTTGAAATTTCATTAATGAGCTCTTACACACCTAACATGTCATATTTCACATTTAATAAGAACTCTTCCCCAAATAAATTACAAATTCATTTCTAATCCTCACCTCTTCCCCAAAAGAATTTAAAATTCCCTTTTAATCCATCTCATCTAACTTCATTAATGAACACCCCTTCCCAAGGTGAATTAAAAATTCACTTTTATTCTCATCCCTCCATTGTTTTTGATCAAATCTAAGCCCTCCATTCACATTCATCCTCATCCATTGATCTCTACTTTCAACTTAAACCATTGGATCAAATCTCCCCCCCAAAAGCCTATAAATACCACATCTCCCAAGCCATTTGAGCATCCATGTTTAGTGTATTTTTATCATGGGAAAATCTCTCCATCATCTTCTAATCTAGAGAAAGGTCTTTAGTGATTTGTTGCATAGTTTCAGAGAATCACATTTAGTAATCCATTAGTAAAGCTAGAGAGTAAGGGTATGTTGGCAAGAGACACTATATGGATTCATGGTTGTTGTCATTGATGGCAACAAAGGTCATTCCACATATCCGCAAGTCATGATATGTCTCTACCGGAAGTCAGATTGAAGATTGTGGTGGTCCGGTGAACAAGAACAGAGCATGTGGCAAGGTCCGACAGATTGGTCCGGATCTCTCAGAGGAAGTGTCTTGGTGCAGTGCGGATCTGGGGAAGTCAAGAGGACTATCTTGAGTAGTATATTCCAAGGATTTAGCCTCCGGAGATGGACAAGGAAAAAGATATGAATAGTTGAGTACCGGATTCCTGAGAGACAGTGAAAACAGAGGAAGAACTGACTGATCGAGTATCAAACTACTTTCCGGATGTATTACAGATGATGATAAAGGTTGCGGTGGCATGAATCATGTTTGGCCGACATAATTGATGATATCTACAAGTATATGCTTGATCCGCATTGCTTGGTGAGCAAGGATTCAGCCGACAGAACTAAGTTTGTAAGAAACTAGACTGTTCCGGATGCCGACTAAAAAGATGATGAAAGTACTTGTGCGGATATATATAGAGGATGGATTTAGTGGTAAATGGTGTGAATGTATGTGAGGATATGCGAACAAGTCCAGAGTAGAGCAGAAGTAACAAGAAAGATCCGGTATGTGAAAGGACAGCAGACTAAAGAACAGAGGAAAGATGAAATGCAGCAGATCAGTATACTGAACCTAACCGGAACTGAACTCCAGCATATGCAGATGCTTCCAATCAGTTCAAGACTGTGATTCTAATCACTTTGTAAGACAGTATGTCTTCTTGTAGGCAGTGAGCCTCTTGTGAGCAGTGTGCTCGGGCAGTGAGCCCTAATTGGCAAGTGCCATTTTTGTAATTTCCTATTCTTCTAACAGAGAATAATTCTTGGGTTAATCACCCCGTGGTTTTCTCCCTTAACAGGGTTTCCACGTCAAAAATACTGTGTCATGTGTTTCTTATTTCATGGTTTATGTTTTGTGTTTGATTTTATGCTGCTTCAATTAAAAGGAAAGTTTAATAAGGGAAATAATTAGGATAACTGATTCACCCCCCCCCCTCTCAGTTATCAACAATTGGTATCAGAGCCAAGTTCCTCCTAATAGAGCCTAACAGCTTGAGGAAGATCTGGGATTTCAAATGGATGCATATGGTTTAAAGGAGCAACTCAAGACTGCCCTTGAGGATCTTGAACAGTCAAATTCTGAAGTCAGTGAATTAAGAGAAAGACTCAAACAGGCTGATGAATTCATGAGGGAATTAAAAGACAAATTAAGTCTCTCTATGAAAAAGAGAAAGGAGCTGCTCCAACAGTTGGCAAGACAAAGTGAAGAAAGCAATACAAATGAAGAATTGACTGAGCAAACCAAGTTATGTGAAAAGTTATCAAAAGAAGTCATCATGCTAAGACATGAAATGGAATCAGGAACTATAAAGTTCACTCAAGAGATTGAAGAAAAAAGAAAGGCTGAAGACAATCTAAAACAATCTCTTAAGGAAAAATCAGAAGAATGCCACCAGATGGACAGGATTATCAGACACCTTGAATCTGATCTTGAAGATTCCAAAGATAATGAAGGAAAACTTGAGGATCAAATTGCCTCTCTCAAAAGAGACCTTCAAACAGCAAATGAATATAGAGAGAAATTCAAGATAAGTTCTGCTCAACTTGAAGTTCTTCTTGGAAGTCAAAAGAGGACAGATGACAAGTATGGCTTGGGATATGAGAAAGGAGAAAGCTCCGGATCCGGTCAGAAGAATCTTGGATCAGAAAATCCAAGGAGCAGGCCTAGAAGACCTCCGGTAAGACAGCCAAATGCTCAAAAATATCCATCCTTCAATGGATACTGCCACAGCTGCAACCATTTTGGTCACAAAGCTAATCAATGCAGAATGAGAATGAATCAGATTAATTCATCCTTCTCCGGACAGTGCTTCAACTGCAAAAGGTATGGACACAAATCCCATGAATGCAGAATTATGCAAGTAAACAAATCATTCAAAGGTAGATGCTTTACATGCAAAAGAGTAGGTCATATGGCTAATCAATGCAGATCAAGGGGATATCAGTTAAATATGCAAAGAAATGTTATTTGTCAAATCTGCAATAGGTCCGGTCATAATGCTAAAGTCTGCAGAAACAAGAATCAGGACAAAAGAGGTCCGGTGTATAATCAGAATCAAGACAAGGGTAAACAAAAAATGAATACGGATGAAGTTAGGAATCAGATGAGCAAGATTTGGGTGAAGAAAAGCTCAGAGAATGTAGAGGTTGGATCCGCACCAGATTCTGGTGCTGATATTTCTTCCGGAAATTAAAAAGTGAGCTCAGGCTCAGGGGGAGACTCAAAGAAGATTCTGTTCCCCCAGCCAAACAAGTTGTGCCAGATGTGGCACAAGATGCGGATTAAAGGGTTTATAGATATAAGTCCTGAGATGCTTCAGTCAAGTTTTCAGAGGTCCGCATGGAGTTATGAAGAAGCTGTGTTCGATTAAGTTAGACCTGTTCAGGGAGGTGCTCCGGTATGATAAAGGATTACAAAAAGGTCCGGAGAGATCCGGAAGTGCACGATCTTGTCTTGCGGATTGGACAAAGTGTTTGGGATGTTCTTGTAATATGTTACCTAGATTTATTCATGATTTAAAGATCCGGATGATATTCAGTGATCAGGACTAATCCGGGATACTCCAAGCTGTCCAGACATGGTAAACCGGAATAATGCAGGTGAAGCATTTATTGCAGACAGATATTAGGGTTTGCGGAGCAATATAAGGGATTTCTCAAAAGTTATCTGCTCATTCTACACTTGAGAAGAAGCGAATAGTGGAGCTCTGCAACAAGGATCATCAAGCACACCAAGGATCTCCTGCCGAAGCTATTGCATAAAGAAATCAATCCAACCACTCCGTGCAAACCGAAGGCGCATAAGGTATTCTTCGTTTTTCATTGCCTCACTGCAAATCTTTGAAGAATGGCTACTCCAAACATAGTTAAAATCTCTGATAGACCTCGCCCCTCATTCAAGAAACATCCCTACAAATCGTTGGAGGTAGATCCACTAGGAGCCTTCTCTAGTGTTCCCCACGGAGTCTTACATACTGAAGATATTAGGGTTTACATACACGCAAACATTGAGGAATTTGGGGAATTCAAATTAAGAGACCTCTATCACAAGCAACTGATAGACAATGCTTTTGAGCTCAAACCAGAGTATAAGGGTATCCAGAAGAAACAATTTGAGCAATTCATTCATTTCCCTAGCTTTGAAGAAGATGAATGGGTCCGGTATGTACTGAGCAGGATGCATGACAACTTCCTTTGGCTAGATAGACCCTGCAAGATCACAAAAGAAGCAATTAGAGCAGTAACTGGTCTATACTCTTCCGGGGGGGTACCTATCCTCAAATCTGTCAAGAACAACGTTGTAACTGAAGCCACCGGATCAAAATATGATAAGAGAGCAATGACCATTGAAGATATTTCGGATCCGGATATCAAATATGCATCAATGATCATAGGATACAAGATCTATCACTCCAGCAGGGAGAATTCTGTATCCGGAACTGCAATATACACAGCATATGAAATGCTAAGAAAGAATGCAGATTATGATCTTTGTGAACTACTACTAAGCCAATTGATGGAAAATGTACAGAAAATCAAGAAAGACAAGAAGAACTCCTTTAAGTATGGTACTCTCATTGTATGTCTCTTCTTTTACTTCATGAATGAGCTACCCGGAACAAGTGGATGGGTATGGCAGAATGACAAACCTGTTGCAGTCCAGATAAGAGACTATTTGCATGGACTTGGGGATGCAAAAGCGAGAAATACAGCTCTATGGGGATACTTCAAAAACTTTCAGAGCATGATGCAAGCAAGAGAGAGAATTCCCCAGTCTCTCATTGAGAAATACAAGGACTCAGTATGTTTTATGGTTGACACTGATCAGTGCCTAATGGAGGCAGTGGAGCCAAGGACTGTCTGGATCATGCCCATGGGGTATGAAGTTGATGAACAGATAGTAGAGCTGCATGTTCAACACATGCTAAGTCAGCCCAAAGATCCTAAGGCAGAAAGGTTTGGAACCTTTGAGGAGCTGAGCGTGAAATTACATGTAGAACTCAGGGAACCTGAGATTAAAAGAAAAGTGAGAAAAGAAGTAGAGCACATTGCTCAAGGCCTAGGCATCTCAAAAGAGGCACTTGATGCCAGCCGGGAAAAGAGGAGAAAGGCTGAGGAAGAAGAGAAAAGCAAAGAAAGTGCTCCGGTTGAAACCCCCACCCGGACCAGATCATCAAAGAGATCTGCACCCTCCACAACCAAAAGCTCAAAACCGGAAGTCCAGGCATCCGGTAAAAGATCCAAGACAAAAGCATCAAGGGCTTATGAAAGCCAAAAGGATGAAGAGGAGACAGAATCAGATGAAGGAGTAAGAGAAGTAAAGAAACAGAAAAAGAAAGGATCCGGTAAGCCCTCCACAGGCCAAGACAAGGAGGAAATGGCAGAGGTAACTGTTGAAAAGCCCACTCTGTCACTAGAGAGCATAATCAAGTCGGTCACGGTGGATGGAAACCTTCAACCAATGACTGAATCCTATGATGACTTCAGCGAGGCAGACCAAAAGACTCTGCAGGAAGCCACAGTTAAATATCTGAACACATACAATAAGGCTTTCATTGAGATCATATCTCTCATTCCTAAAAGCCTAGAGAAGGAAATGGAAGTAAGAAAGAATAATGCGCATGCCAAAGATCTTGAGATCCGGGAGCAGATAGCTATTCAGCTATATCCTCAAATTGATCCCAAGACAATGAACATGATCTTCAAGGACTGCAGAGATGAGTTCAGAAGTAAAGCCAGGATGAATCAGCTCATGCTTGGTGAGACTGACAAAGTGGCACAAGAGACAGAAGAGATCCTCCGGAAGGCCTTCAAAAGGTTCAATCTTCCTGTTGTAGAGGACTTAGGTGCAGAAACAGCTGCTGACTTGGAATCTTCTGTTCCGGAAGAAGTGAGCCCTGAACAGACAAGTGAGGACTTGGGACCCTCTGCTCCAAAAGAAGTGACCCATGAACAAGCAAGCATCTCTCCTCCGGTTTCCCCTACAGTCTCCGGATCCAAAGAAGAAGAGCAATTGCAGGAGAAGGAAGCAGTGGTGACAGACAAAGAGGTTGACAGTTCTAAGACTGCAGAAGAAAAGAAACATCTGTCTCCGGCAAGAGACACTGCACAAACTGTTCAACAATTTTTGAGCAAAGAAACTCTAGAGATTGATGAACCGGAGCTTCTAAAAGGTCCATTTGATTTTGACTCTCTCTCTCCGGTACAAACAATGAAGATAGCTTCATTTGCAAATGCCAAGGCAAATGAAAAGCTCCTAAAGTCTCATATGGAGGACTGTGAGTTGATAGAGGCTGCTTCCGGAGTACTTGTAAAGATCATGCCATCAATCCAAATAGATCCGACAGCCTCCACTTCCGGTAATCTAAAAACCTTAGTCAGCAGTATTGATACACATTTTAATTCTCTAGAAAAATCAGCTGAAGACAAGGTCCGGAAGGAATTTTTGGATAAGAGATTTTCTGAAATATTAGATTTAATCTCTAAGGATAGGAAGATTGTAAGCATTGGAATAAAGAGCTTAGAAAATGCTCTTAAGGATGGCGGTGACATCTACAAATTTTGTATATCTTGGTCAAAGGCAACAGCAGCAATTGACAAGAAAATAAAAGAGGAACAGGACAAGCTTCAAAGCTTATCTCAAAGTTTTGATCCTCTCTCTTCCTCTATAATAAATCAAGAATGTCAGACTATTGCAGTCTTGAATGAAATAAAGAATCTTGAGAAGGAGAGGAAGAACATTACCAACCGGATGGGAGAACTTAGAAGGATTATAGTCCCTAAGTTGGAAACTATGCATGAGGCCATCAGTGATGCCCAGACCACCGCCCATACAAAAGATCCGACAGATCTCAGGCGGGCAGAAGCTTTTGCATTTTTGTTGAGTGGTCACATTTCAATCTTGGACAGAATGAAGCTAAGTTGGGCTACTGAAATGGTTCAACTGCAGACATCCTTTGCAGACATTCTGCAGTATATGTGAGTATGTAAATATGCGGCTATATATAGAGAATTTTTGAAAATTTTGGTGTGCGGACCCTACCCTTTGCCATTGATGTCAAAGGGGGAGTGAGGAGCAGTGAAAAATGAGGAATCCAACTCAGGGGGAGTTCCGGAAATTGTATATAAAGACAGAGCATCAGCAAAGGGGGAGCATAGTGTAAACACTTAGTCATTTTTCACTAAGTGTTGCCATCAATGCCAAAGGGGGAGATTGTTGGCAAGAGACACTATATGGATTCATGGTTGTTGTCATTGATGGCAACAAAGGTCATTCCACATATCCGCAAGTCATGATATGTCTCTACCGGAAGTCAGATTGAAGATTGTGGTGGTCCGGTGAACAAGAACAGAGCATGTGGCAAGGTCCGACAGATTGGTCCGGATCTCTCAGAGGAAGTGTCTTGGTGCAGTGCGGATCTGGGGAAGTCAAGAGGACTATCTTGAGTAGTATATTCCAAGGATTTAGCCTCCGGAGATGGACAAGGAAAAAGATATGAATAGTTGAGTACCGGATTCCTGAGAGACAGTGAAAACAGAGGAAGAACTGACTGATCGAGTATCAAACTACTTTCCGGATGTATTACAGATGATGATAAAGGTTGCGGTGGCATGAATCATGTTTGGCCGACATAATTGATGATATCTACAAGTATATGCTTGATCCGCATTGCTTGGTGAGCAAGGATTCAGCCGACAGAACTAAGTTTGTAAGAAACTAGACTGTTCCGGATGCCGACTAAAAAGATGATGAAAGTACTTGTGCGGATATATATAGAGGATGGATTTAGTGGTAAATGGTGTGAATGTATGTGAGGATATGCGAACAAGTCCAGAGTAGAGCAGAAGTAACAAGAAAGATCCGGTATGTGAAAGGACAGCAGACTAAAGAACAGAGGAAAGATGAAATGCAGCAGATCAGTATACTGAACCTAACCGGAACTGAACTCCAGCATATGCAGATGCTTCCAATCAGTTCAAGACTGTGATTCTAATCACTTTGTAAGACAGTATGTCTTCTTGTAGGCAGTGAGCCTCTTGTGAGCAGTGTGCTCGGGCAGTGAGCCCTAATTGGCAAGTGCCATTTTTGTAATTTCCTATTCTTCTAACAGAGAATAATTCTTGGGTTAATCACCCCGTGGTTTTCTCCCTTAACAGGGTTTCCACGTCAAAAATACTGTGTCATGTGTTTCTTATTTCATGGTTTATGTTTTGTGTTTGATTTTATGCTGCTTCAATTAAAAGGAAAGTTTAATAAGGGAAATAATTAGGATAACTGATTCACCCCCCCCCCTCTCAGTTATCAACAGGGTACACTCTCTCAACCTTATGAAGGAGAGGGATCACATTTGAAGGTATAACTTATGTTTTATTGCATTTTGTTTATATTTTTGACTTCATTTATTTTCCTCATCTTAATTTGGCATGCCTGGTGGGGCCCCATGGTTCCAAGCTACTGATCTTGCTTGAGTTTTTGTGAAAAAAGATGTGTTTTGTAGGTTTTAGTGCCAAAATCTCTTTGTTTGGCACCATTTGGTCTCGCAGTGGCACTATTTCTCAGTTTTGTGGCGCTATTTCTGACTATTTTGGTGCTATTTTCTGCCACATCAATGCTAACCTTTTGTGCTTAAAAATTTGTCTTAATGCCTTTTTAAGGTTTTTTTAGAAACGTTTAGGGATGTATCCTCTTTATTTTTAGCAAACTAACACAAAGATAAGGTGACATAATGTGAAAAATTTTATAGGGATGCATGTGAAATTTTTTTCATGTAACCCTAACCATATTTTGGCTTGCATTTGAATTATTATGCACATGCAACCTTGTTTTCTTGATGATACTTGGTAGAGAAGGAGATTCTAACTTGATTTGAGTTGGTAATTTTGAAACTAATGGGCTTTTGAGTAGGTTTTAGGGAAGTTGTTGCACTTTGGCACTATCCACACCTAGTATGGAGCTATTAGACTCAACAAAACATGGTAAGTGCAGGTAAAAACTTGCTTTAACCCCATTTCCTGATATTTTACTACTATTTCTATAGATTTTAGTGCTATCTCTGGGTTTGGTGCCATTTGGTCTATCTGTGGTGCCATCTAGTTTTGTCCTTTGTTGTAAGTCAAAATATTTGTCTGTTAATATTTTAACGCCATTTTTATCGATTGTAGCACTATTTCTCTATTTTCTAGCACTATCTCTAACTGTTTTGGTGCTATTTTCTGTATTTACTTGTGGGATCTGAGTAGGTCATTAACACATTTTATAGGGAATGATAACATTTGTCAAAGATCAAAAATCAAACTACTAACATTTCCTTGCAGGGTTTTGTTAACATAGAAACATTTACCTTGGTGCACTAAAATGAACTTTGTGTGCTTAGATTAGAAAACATTTAGTTTTGGTACCCTTAAAATAAACCTTGTTTACAACAAACGTAGGAACACTTTGATTTGGGTTATTAGAAAGAACTTATATTTGTTTGAAGTGTTCTGTGTGCTTGCACATTGTGTTAGTAGATCCCAACAGATAGAATCAAAATATCCTCTCTCCTTGCCTTCATAAGGATCTTGGGTGAAGAGAAATGGTTCTATTCTCTTCTTTTTAATTTTCTTAGAGAGGCCTACCTTGATGGGAAAAGAGGTACTCACCCCAAGGGGATGACCTCAAGTGGTACTTTCGTTTGGTCCACTATATAAAAGAGGATAAGGCAAAATCCAAGTCTAACCAGTATTAGCACTTATTGTATAGTGCTAGTTTGAATGGATGCTTACCTTGTGTATATGACACTCCTAGTATGACTAATTAAAGCCTTAAGTGGCTTGCTAGATTCTCGTAACATGTCAGTCCCTTGAATATCCCCCACTAAATGCCTTTGGTTAGAAGCCTACCCTTTTTTAATCTTTTGGCAATTTGTTCAAGGCGAGAGGACACATAATCCTCTCAAGATTTTCACCATATGGCTTCCTTGAGATGAGATGGGAATCCTCAACTTAGCATAAGATATATGTAGCTTTTTGGGGAAAGGGTGGTTGCATCATCCTTCCAGTACAAGAGGCCCCTATCGATCCTCTCTTGAGAAGACAATATAATGGACACACTTAGTTATTAGTGTGTTTGCATTTGAGTTAGAGATTCTAGGTTGTGGGCTTGTCAAATCACCATTCACCTTGACCTTAGGTAGAATAAACATTGTATTTAAGTGTTTTTTATTGTGCTTATACCCGTGGAAATTTGGGCCTTGAGGGTCTTCTTGAACATACACATCATGATTATACTTCACATCAAACCATGACCATTATATTTCCTTGTTTGGAGTGTTTGTTTTGCTTTCCAAAAAACTATCATTGAAATTATCTAAAATCACCTCGATCATTGAACCATTGAAACCTTTGACATTATTGAATCGATCATTTGACCTTCAAAAATCTAAAATTTGCAAAATACCCAAGTGAAATCCAAGCAACTGTTTCATTTTGGTGACAAAACTTCTCTTTTTGGTGCCTAAAAATTCATCTATGGTGCCATTTTCCTTGACTCCTTAGTTCACTACTATGGTGCCATTTGTCAAATTCCTAGCACTATTACCCTCAATTTTCGCACCTTATCCCTAGAATTTTGGGCCACCTAGAGATCAAACTGCACACATCTCCACAAAATTATTTTGGAATCCTTTAGTCTTGCCCAATCCTAATCTATGGTCATCTTGTCAAAATTCATCAAAACCATAATTCACATTTTTCCTGATGCCTTAACTCACTGTTGTGGTGTCATTTGTCAAATTCCTAGTGCCATTACCCTCTATTTTGGCACCTTATCCCTAGAGTTTGGCACCATCTGGAGATGAAACTGCACATGTCTTTAGAAAATTGTTTTGGAATCCTTGAGTCTTGCCCAATCCTAATCTATGGTCATCTTGTCAAAATTCATCAAAACCCTAATTCGCATTTGACCATAGGCCACATCATTTTTTCCCAATAAAAAATTCATACACCTTCATTGTGACCTTAGAGAAAAATCATTTTGACTATTGGACCCTCCATCTCATTAGTCACCAAGCTTAACCATTATATCCTTTGATCTTCACTTTTTGGACCTTCACCCCATCCATTCCAAAATTTATTCCAAGACCAACATTTCATAATTCTATCCATCAAGTCTAAAATCAAATTCACCCAACATCCAAAATATCCACCATATTGAAATCAACCTTTGAGCAAAGAATTAAACCTAGATCTTATTATACTTTTAACATCCCATTTTGCTTGTTGGTCATTAGTCTACCTACAAGTAGAATAATCATCATCCTTTTGCCTAAGGTCATAATTCTACCTTGACTAAAAGAAACATCCATTTTGTAACTCAAAGATCTCAATTTATTGTAACTTACCTTTCATTTGAACATCCTCCCCAAACATCATCAAACCATCCAAAACACCTAAGGATTTCCTTAGATTATCATTCAAAATCCATTAAATCATCTAGGGTCTCCCGTGGTTGATTGTTAGCAAAAGCATCTTAGAAACAATCTTAATCACATCATCACCTCCCCTTTTCATTCATATTTCCCCACCATCTCTTTTGGTCCAAAATTTTTGAAAATCAAATTACCCATTTATCTTTGAGGTCCTAACCTCCAATATTTATCATCCCTACATATCATACCTTAGGTTTAGAGCTTTTGAGATTTTTATTCTCTCAAGATAAAGACCTATATCATACCATATCATATCCATATCACTATTTGCCCTTAGGGTTTAGAATTTTGAGATATCATCCTCTTAAGGATAAACATCTATTTGTCTCTCACCACACCTCCATCACCACCTATCTTCGGGTTCAATAATTTAAATATATTCTATAAGGTCTCAATCTCCATCCATCCAACCAAATTCACATACCAAAACCATTGCATGCCTGTGACAATATCCCAAGATAAAAAAAACAAGGACATGGAACCTTTTAGGAATACCTTTGGCATAGGCATGCCTACAACTGACCAAAACAACACCCCTGTAGTCCAATAAGTGCCATCATTTGATGCCAATGCTAGGTTAAATCCCTTCCCCATCCAACTGTAGGAACCTCCATCTAACTCCAACAACATATATCAAAATGTCTTAGATTTCCCACAAGATGCCAACTCCATGGACATACTTGATAGAGTCCTAAAGTTGGACCCCAATAGATATCTTGATTTTCTCCTAAAAAATGGTGCCATCATACCTAACATCACCACATTATCACAACCATTCATATACTATACCATCCCTAACACATCCCAAGCCTCCAACGTCAATACATCTACAATTCCCAAAAACTCAAATGTTACCACATCCACAATCCGTACAAATACATTGACCATACCAAATATGTTGACCATATCAACACCCACAATCAACACGTCTACACCACAACTCAACCTAAACATCCCCAATAACACCACACACCCTAGCAACTCAACATATGCTCCTCAACTTAATGCTAACACCATAGCTTTCATAACCCACTTATTCTCATAACCACCCCATAACACATCCAACCCTTCATCCAATTTCTTGTATGTACAAAATCCCATCTCACAAGCACCCATCACATCCTCCGCTCAAAACACACAAAAAAATCCTAACCAAAATAAACAACTCCCACCACACATCATATAACAACTCCTCACATACACATACCAACAACACCTCGCTCTTCAAAATCAAATTGCCCAAAACCAAACCTTAAAACATCAAACTCTACCCCAAAATCAAATTCCACCTTTTCTCCAACAACTAATGCAAAATCAACAAACCTACATCCCGCAACAACCACCCAACAAAGATTTAGCTTGCATTTTCCAAACGTTAATCTAAAAGGTTAATGACATGCAACATGGAAACAAGAGGAAGCAATATTATTTCAAGGATTTTTGCTCATATATATTTTATAGGACTTTATACATGCCTCCCTTTCACAAAAGTTTTGAAATGCCCAAATTTGATAAATACAAAGGAAAGGGAGACCCTAGAGAACACCTTAGGTAGTTCTACATAGCTTGCTTAGAAGTCTCATATGATGATACTTATTTTATGAGACTATTTCCTTGAAGACTCAGTTGTCAAGCCATTGAATGGTTTGCTCATCTTCCTCCCAGCATTAAAACATTCCATGAGCTTGTAGAGAAGTTTGTAAACCATTTCTCCTACAAATTTTAGCATGAAATATCAATGATCGACCTATGCAACACTAAACAAAAGAATGAAGAGTCCTTTAGCACCTTCTTGGAAAGATAGAGAGGCTTATCAAGAAAGCTCCCATGGCCTATTCTCAAGAAACAACTTGTTTGCATGTTTGTGGAAAACCACAATCAAGAAATACGGTTCCATCTACAAATGCAATGCGCATCAACCTTTGAGGACGTTATCAACAAAGGAACCACCATTGAAAGAGTCCTCATCGCTAAGGGCTCCATAAAACTTTACAACAATGATAACAAAAATAATAACAACAACAAGGTCAATAACAACAACACAACAACACATCATCAAATGACAAACCCCACTTTTGGGGAAAGAACAAGAACACTCTCAACGATGGCATTACCAATGTGAAAGCCATTCAAAATGTACAAAACCAAACCTCACCAAGCACAGCCACCACAAATAACATTAATGACCCCAAAGGACCTCCAAAACAAAAAATAATCCTAAGAGAAAATTCACACCCTTAGGAAAGCCCATTGAAAATGTTTTGAACAATATTGTGAAGGTTGATTTAATCACTCCACCCCCTATTAGACCCTATGATGAAAATCAATTCAAACCCTCCTTGTTCAATGAGAACACCTTTTGTGAATACCATCTCATGAAAGGACACAAAACATCTAACTACATGAGGCTAAAACATTAGATGAAAGACCTTATTGATAGTGGTGACATAACCATTGACGAACTTCTGAAGCAATCACCAAATGCTAACTTATGAGCATATAAGGATCCTTTTCCTGATCGTAACAAAGGAAAGGCTTCTTCATCCAACCAAGCATATAACATTGTATGCCTCCCTCTTCTTTCAACTCTGTCACACGGGTCAAATAGAAGAATATTCTAACCACATCAATACAATCACCATTAGAGCCAAGAACCTAAATTGCACTGTGACTATTCATCGCAGCCATGTTTCTATCCATGGGACTCCCACCAATGATCAACCCTCCACATCCACACCTACCAATCCACCCTTCGCTCACAAGTACAAACTCCTAGATCATTTGGGGAAAACCCCCACACAAATATACATTCTGATTTTCTCTACACATCTCCCCTCCATAAGGAAACTCTCGACAAAGCCTTGATGGAGACACAAGTCCCTCCTAATTTCAATGTGGATCAATTTCAATCCATGGTGAACCACATCACCTCACCTCACCATCTAACCTTCTCTGAAAAGGATCTTCCTACCTTTGATGACCTACATAATGAATCCATACACATCAAAGTCTGCATCCACAAACACACCACAAAACCATCAAAGGATACTAGTGAATGTATAACCATCAAACAATACAATGACACTAAGAGATTGTCTGAAGCTACCATCAAGATTTCTATTCAAGTAGGAAAAAAAATATTAGAGACTAAGTGGCAGGCACTTGATCTTGATCTTCCCTATAATACTCTTCTTGGCTGACCATGGATCCATGCCATGAAAGTTGTCCCTTCCACCTTCCACCAATGTTTGAAGTTCCCCCATAATGAAATCAAGGTTAGAAAGGTCTAGTGAGGGACTGTCCAACCTTGCAGACTTAAACTATTAACATCATGATTCATCAGAGGTTTAATAGAACTAAATAGCTAACATAGTAAGAAAGAGACATTCATACGCTCATGACACTAGATATATCCGTAGAGAACCCTAACAGGGAAAAATCCATCCTTCAAAGCTCATTCCTCTTTATATTATGATCTCAAAACACATTACATATGCCACTCAGGCTTTATAGATGCTAGGTTACAGGCCAAGGTTGCAAAATAACAACATTACTTCATGATTAGTTTTTCCAGCATCTTAATTCTCTGGTCTGCAACTTATTTTGTTCTCTGCTCTGCAGTCTACTTCACTTTTGCTTCTACTTCAGATCAAAACACTAGTGCTTTATAACAAATCTTTATTCCTTATTTATATCATTCATAAGCCTTCAAATCCTTATCAAGTCAGCCTAGTTGCAACAACTGGTATGAAACATGTCTACACGGGTAGGCCAAACCTAAACATGAGGTATAGCTTTGCTAATACATAAAACTTCATGTGGATCTCCGTGAAGGTTGGTCAAGTCCTCAACTTCCTTGGATAATGTTCCTCTTATCTCCACAAGTTATGGAATTGCTTTGCAATCCAATTAGACTTCACTAAACACTGACGGCTCTCCTTTGTGAAAATAGTTGAAAACATGTAATCTTCTGATAGCGATATGTCTCCATAAATGAACCCAAATCCTTTGATTTTTGGATATGTTGTAGATGATGATGTCTAGATACTATGTCAAGCTCTGCATCCTCTAATATGCAAATGCAGTAAAATGCAGTATTCTCCAAGGTCTCCCTCTCGGTACTCTACAACTTCACTGTCAACTGTCTCAATTGTTTTGAAGGCTTCTGGATGCTCTTGCATTAGACTCTTAGGGTTATTTGAAAAGTGAGCCTCTTCACTGTGGGCTATATTATGGAAAAATCAATGTTGCCTCTTTGGATAGGTTCAGCAATTTGTTTTTAGGTACTTGCAACTACCTCAAGGTCAGCGGTCTATTCAAGTCCACCCCGTAAAACTGCCTCAGGTTCTTCTAAGTTCAATGTTCTACTTGCAAGCCTTGCACTACCTCAATGATCAGTGGTTTGAGCAAGTCTTCTCTGTAAGATTTCTCAAATTCTTCATCTTGTCATGGTCTAGGTTTGATGGTCTACTTGCAAGCCTTGCACTGCCTCAGTGATCGGTGATCTGAGAAAGTCTTCTCCACAAGATGCATCAAGATCAAGGTCTATTTCAATCACTTAAGAGTTAATCCATGCATTCATGCATCCTGATGAGTCTAGTTTATGACTCAATTTTGTTAAACTTTATTGTCCATTTGTTGTAGTTATCTTCAACTTTGATACTTTAATCTTGATCTTTTTATGTCATTACCCCAAAGCTATAACTTGTTGAGCATAGGTCATTTCTTATATCCTTTTATGGCAAAGACATGCTATTTGAACTATATATGTTAATTTTACATATGGTTAATGAGTATTACTCCAAGGTAGTTATGAATTTGCAATTATTTGTGTGTACTAACATTATTATGCAAATATAATCAGCATCCATAAAGTGAGGAAGATTCTGCTAGTTGGTCACTTACCATAAAAGTCAAACATCGTGATCATTCAAATGTAAAATGGAGGGAAGGCAACTACTTTGTAACTAATCTTAAATACCTGTTGAGCAAATTTAGGAGTTATTGTTATGCTAAATCTGCATTAAAGCAACTCGCTTGACCAAATTCACCTGCATGCATAACCTCCTTTCCACTTTCTGTGTTTTCCATAATGTGGCATCCTCCTATTCTATTGGAGTTGACCACCCTACTAGATAGTTAGTTTTGTAGTTTTCCTTCTATAAATAAGACTCTGATACTCCTTCTGAGGGGTTGTTGATTATTTAGATATTGTACTTGCATTATACAGGTTTTAGTAATATAGTTATAATGTTCAGTTGTACTCATCTTTTCGAATGAATAAAATGAAGTTGTAAGTTCACATTTCTAAGTTTACATTTGTCTTAGGGAATACTCATCCAAGGGGGCCCACTTGGTGAGAATTTTACCCTCTAGTTTAGTTGCATTTTCTGCTAAGTATTTAGTTAAATATGGCATTGAACATTCCTACAACCACTAGAATTACATTCTGTGTCTATTCCTGCAGCCAAAGCAGACAGAGTAGTTTCCTATTTATTTGCCTAGATTGTTACTTTCTATCATGTACTTGATTCTAGAATAGTTGTTGGTTAATGTTTAGTATTGTCTCCATAAATGAACCCAAATCCTTTGATTTTTAGATATGTTGTAGATGATGATGTCTAGATACTATGTCAAGCTCTGCATCCTCTAATATGCAAATGCAGTAAAATGTAGTATTTTCCAAGGTCTCCCTCTCGGTACTCTACAACTTCATTGTCAACTGTCTCAATTGTTTTGAAGGCTTCTGGATGCTCTTGCATTAGACTCTTAGGGTTATTTGAAAAGTGAGCCTCTTCACTGTGGGCTATGTTATGGAAAAATCAATGTTGCCTCTTTGGATAGGTTCAGCGATTTGTTTTTAGGTACTTGCAACTACCTCAAGGTCAGCGGTCTATTCAAGTCCACCCCGTAAAACTGCCTCAAGTTCTTCTAAGTTCAATGTTCTACTTGCAAGCCTTGCACTACCTCAATGATCAGTGGTTTGAGCAAGTCTTCTCTGTAAGATTTCTCAAATTCTTCATCTTGTCATGGTCTAGGTTTGATGGTCTACTTGCAAGCCTTGCACTACCTCAGTGATCGGTGATCTGAGAAAGTCTTCTCCACAAGATGCATCAAGATCAAGGTCTATTTCAATCACTTAAGAGTTAATCCATGCATTCATGCATCCTGATGAGTCTAGTTTATGACTCAATTTTGTTAAACTTTATTGTCCATTTGTTGTAGTTATCTTCAACTTTGATACTTTAATCTTGATCTTTTTATGTCATTACCCCAAAGCTATAACTTGTTGAGCATAGGTCATTTCTTATATCCTTTTATGGCAAAGACATGCTATTTGAACTATATATGTTAATTTTACATATGGTTAATGAATATTACTCCAAGGTAGTTATGAATTTGCAATTATTTGTGTGTACTAACATTATTATGCAAATATAATCGGCATCCATAAAGTGAGGAAGATTCTGCTAGTTGGTCGCTTACCATAAAAGTCAAACATGGTGATCATTCAAATGTAAAATGGAGGGAAGGCAACTACTTTGTAACTAATCTTAAATACCTGTTGAGCAAATTTAGGAGTTATTGTTATGCTAAATCCGCATTAAAGCAACTCGCTTGACCAAATTCACCTGCATGCATAACCTCCTTTCCACTTTCTATGTTTTCCATAATGTGGCGTCCTCCTATTCTATTGGAGTTGACCACCCTATTAGATAGTTAGTTTTGTAGTTTTCCTTCTATAAATAAGACTCTGATACTCCTTCTGAGGGGTTGTTGATTATTTAGATATTGTACTTGCATTATACAGGTTTTAGTAATATAGTTATAATGTTCAGTTGTACTCATCTTTTTGAATGAATAAAATGAAGTTGTAAGTTCACATTTCTAAGTTTACATTTGTCTTAGGGAATACTCATCCAAGGGGGCCCACTTGGTGAGAATTTTACCCTCTAGTTTAGTTGCATTTTCTGCTAAGTATTTAGTTAAATATGGCATTGAACATTCCTACAACCACTAGAATTATATTCTATGTCTATTCCTGCAGCCAAAGCAGAAAGAGTAGTTTCCTTTTTATTTGCCCAGATTGTTACTTTCTGTCATGTACTTGATTCTAGAATAGTTGTTGGTTAATGTTTAGTATTCCCGTTATTTCCTTTCTAGCAGTTTTTCTTTAGCATTATGTCTTTCTTAGCTATAGAATGAACATAGCTACTTTGGAAGTTCTTAGTACACATACTGTGCTGACCCATTTCAAGTTCACGTCCCTAGGTTGACAAGTGAAATGCATCTCCATAGTGATTAAGACAGCTACTCAGTTCAGATGTCTAATCTCTGAGTTACAATTTTAAGAGCTCAGTTATTAAATCATTGTAAGAGACCAATATTTTTGGCACCGTTGTTTGAGATGGTGTCAAACTAAGAAGATCTTTGGAGCCATCTTTAGTATTATTCCTTGCAGTTTTTCCTTAAAACATGTTTTAGTTAGGAAGAAACCATCTACAACCCATCAACATTTTTTGTGTGAGAAGTGACTAATACTGAGTATATTGCATGCACAGAGGTAGTAGAAGAGATGCTTTAGGGAGATTCCTTCCTAATGATTTAACTTACCCAACAGAAGAAGCAGAAGTGAATCCTTTCCTTGATGCAGTCCCTGATTTGAATAGTTCTGAAATCTCCTCTGAAGAACAAGATACCCAAATCTAGTTGAAAATCCATTTGCTTGATAGTAGTTCAAGCAGTCATGGTTGCCCAAAATGTACCTAATCAACCAACATTTCCATTTCTGATTGCTCTCCAAAATGAAGTGGATAATCTCAAGAACATACCTGCTTCAACTCTCCCCAAGTTCTATGGACTTGCAACAGAGGACCCAGACACCTTCTTGTTTGAATTTGATATCCTTTGCAAAAGCTATGTCTACACTACTAATGTTCATAAACTTAAGTTGTTTCCTACTACCATGAAAGAGGCTACATTAAGGTGGTTTATGAGTCTAGGTAGTGATGTTGTCAATACCTAGGAAGAAATGAAAGATAAATTTCTGAGAAATATAAAGACTACTGTAGGAGTGGGGATATGAGAGGAAATGATGTTTTCAAAATGCAACAAAAAGAAGATGAAAGTTTGGAGGATTACATCTCAAGGTTCCTGTTTTGTTTACAAAAGTCTCCCCATCATGCACTCATTGAGGACTCTCAGAAACTGCTCTTCCTCAGGGGAATAAGTGAGCATTGCATGGATGCCTTGGATTTAATGGGAGGAGGAGATATTACCCAAGTGTCTTGGGATGATATTAAGAAGTTGTGCCAGAATTATTCTAGAGCATCCATGAAGAAAGGAAGAGGTTACCATCCCCTTACAGGTAAAACCTCTACCAATGGAATTTCAAGGATGGAGATAAGCCACTTGCTATCTAATTTTAAGAAAGATATTAGAAATAATATGGCCACCCAGTTGGACACACTCCAAGCAAAGAAGAAGCATGAAGAGGTTGAGGCAATGTTGGCAGAATATTGTCCTCATTGCAGGCAAAATAAGAGGGATTGCAGATACAAGCTGGTAGCTAACATAGATAGCAAGCAGATTCCACCTGAGTTTAAGCAAATACAAGTTGAAGAGGATTAAGTCTTCTATGTTGCACAAAGGAGGCCATGGGCTCCAACACAAGGTATGTCACCAGATCCATTATCATATGCTAGTCTATATTTTAATACTTATGCATCTGGTAACTAATGGCAACAACCAATTCCATCTAGTTGTGGAGGATATCCACCTTAGCCATGGAACAACCCTCAAAATACTTGGCTAAATTACCAAAACCATGCACCCCAGTGGCAGCAGCCTCCAGGGAATTGGCAGTCATCTCTAGGAAATTGGCATCAAACATCTTAATGGAGAGGAGGACAACAATGGCCAAATCAGACCACTAATTACATGAAGTCACCTCCTCAGCCCCAACAGCCTACTATAATGCCACCACCTGCTAGCTTCAATTCAAATACACCTAAACCTACTCAGATACCAGGTCAACCCTCACCGAACCCAAATAATAGACCACATCAATGGCCAGTATATTCTGCTGATCCAAATCAATTCCCTGCATATGCTGTGAATGTCAGTGATATACATCTGCATTCAGGAACTACCTTGGCATCTTCTTCAAGACCTGTAATTACTAAGCTTTCTGAGGAAGAAGTGGAACCTAGTAAAACCCCCATTTAATCAAATGTACCTGAAAATTCTGAACCAATGGCAGTCAAACAGACTCCCCAAGAAGCACCATTTCCACAAAGGTTAGAAACTATGAAACAAAAGGTAGTAGAAGAAGAACCCACCTTTGATATTCTAGAGCAGTTGAAACATGTATGTGTCAAGATTCCTCTATTTCAAGCCATAAAAGATGTTCCTATATATGGAAAAGTAATCAAAGAAGCATGCCTTAAGAAGCTAGGCAGAAAAAGGAAAGACCCCACTATGGTCCATGTGGTGGGACAATTGGCTGACATCATACTTGGAAAAGTGACTATTCCCAAATATAATGATCCAGGAAGTCCTGTGGTAGGAGTTGTTATAAATGGAATCCAAATCAGAAATGCTCTGATTGATCTTGGAGCAGCCATAAATGTAATGACAAAGGATATCCTGCAGCAACTGAATGTTGCAACTATGCAACTAACCCTTACTATCCTGCACCTTGCTAATAGCTCTATTGTTAAACTTGATGGGATAGTCAAGGATCTTGTGGTATCCCTGGACTCATGGGAATATCTAGCTGATTTCATGATACTTCTCCTAAAGATACATTGGGAGGATACCCCATCATTTTGGGAAGGCCATGGTTAGCCACAACAGATGCTTATATTGGGTTCCGGTCAGGAGACATGGCCATCTCTAATTGGAGAAGCACTAAAACACTTGTTCTATACCCACCTGCACAACCATCTAATGATATGGATAATCATGTTTGGCCTCATGTTGGTGAAGAGGTAGAGGAAGCTAATTCTACGGAGTAGCTTATGATGATAGATAGAACTTCTTTCCTGCAGCTTCAAGAAGAGGAGGAGGTGTTCTCTAATATAATTCAAAATCTTTATCAAGTAGAGGAAGCATCATCCTCTCATTCTGTTGATCCTGAAAGGATGCTTGTTCTAATTTTTCATGCAACATCAGGTATGTTCCATACATTGCTTCCACAAGAAATTAAGATACCTAGCATTAATGAAGTAACTATGGTTGACTTCACAACTCAAGTAGAAATTTTAGAAGATAGATATCTCAATATTAATAGCAACTTGACTCAATCACAATAGCTGTCCTGGGCAAATTTGTTAAAGAAAAATAAAAATGCTTTGCATGGGATTATCATGACATGAAAGGACTGATCCTACATTATGCACTCACAAGATTTACATAAAGGAGATTGTACACCAGTAAGACCACCACAAAATAGAATCAACCCTGTACTAAGAGATATTGTCAAAGAGGAATTGCAAAAGCTATTAGATGTAGGATTTATCTACCCAATCTCAGATAGCCAATGGGTGTCCCCTCTGGTTCTTGTGCCCAAGAAGGGAGGAAAATGAAGAGTCTATATTGATTATAGAGAATTAAATTCTGCCACCAAAAAGGATCATTTTCCCCTTCCTTTCATAGACCAAGTATTGGACTCACTTGCAGAAAAGTAGTACTTTTCCTTTTTGGATGGATTTAGCAGTTACAATCCAATTCAGATTGCACATGAAGATTAAGAGAAAACAACATTTACCTATCCTTGGGGAACATATGCCTACTCAGTGCTTCCATTTGGCTTATGCAATGCACTTGTAACTTTCCAAAGAGCAGTCATTAGCATATTTTTTGATATCTCACATGATTGTATGGAAATCTATATGGATGATTTCACTACTTATGGTGCTACATTTGAAGAGGCATTATCAAACTTAGGCAAGGTGTTGGAAAGATGTGAAGACCATAGCCTATCATTGAATAGTGCAGAGTGCTTCATGATGATGCAAGAAGGTGTAGTACTTGGTCACTACATTTCTCCAAAAGGAATATAGGTAGACCCAACAAAGATTGAAGTCATCATCAATCTACCCATTTCTGTAAAGCAAAAGGATGTTAGAAGTTTATTGGGTCATGCAGGGTATTATAGACATTTCATCAAAGATTTCAGCAAAATGGCATCCCCATTATATTCTCCTCTTACAAAGGATGTTGAATTTCAGTGGAATGAAGACCGTGACAAAGCTTTTTCTGATTTAAAGGTAGCCTTAACCCATGCTCCTGTACTTAAATGCCCCAATTGGGAACTTCCTTTCCATATTCATACTGATGCATCAGATTATGCCATACGAGCAGTTTTAGGCCAGAAAGAAGGAGTCATTGAGCATGCTATTTATTTTGTTAGTGAAAACTTACAGTGTGCTGAATTCAACTATATAGTGATAGAGAAGGAAATGTTAGCAGTCATCTATGCACTTAATAAATTTAGACACTACATAACCGGTTATCAAATCTTTGTGCACACAAATCATGCAACCATTACGTATCTCATGAACAAACCTCTCATAACCGGTCGATTAGCAAGATGGGTATTGTTAATGCAGGAATTTGACATCACTATTGTGGATAAGCCAGGAAAAGCCAATGTGGTTGTAGACTTTCTTTCAAGAATGACTACATCAGAAGATAACCAAGTCATTGATGACTCTTTTCCTAATGAACATTTGTTTTCACTCACTATGCAAACACCTTGGTATGCTGACACAGCCAATTACCTAGTCACAGGAAGAGTCCCTCCTCACTTCTCTCCTAAGGAAAGAAGGGTACTCATTGAAAAATCTTTTCCTTTTTCATGGATTGTTGGATGTTTGTTCAACACTAGACTAAACAATGTCATGAGGAGATGTGTAAGAGAAGATGAAACATATGACATTTTGCATGCCTGTCACAATGAACCTTGTGGAGGACATTTTGCAGCAAAGTGAACTACAATGAAGATTTCGAATGCAGGTTATTACTAGCCTACACTATACAAGGATGCAACAAGATATACCAAGAAATGGGATGGTTGTCAAAGGATGGGATGACCAACAAAGTCTGATGAGATGCCCCTTTATCCTCAGCTTGTGATTATTCCATTTGATAAATGGGGATTAGATTTTGTAGGACCTATTGATCCTCCATCTAATGGTAAATAATATATCTTAGTATGCACTGATTATATAACTAAGTGGGTAGAAGTTAAGGCCATGAAGCATGCAAGAGATAGTAAGGTTATAGAATTTCTCTATGAGGAAATCTTTAGATGATATGCAGTTCCCAGAGAATTAGTAACTGATCAAGGAGCTCAATTCACCTCAACTCTAGTTGCAGCATTAGTGCAGGAATACAACATAAGGCACAAGAAATCTACTCCTTATCACCCCCAGGCTAATTGCCACGTTGAGGTGACTAACAGAGAAATAGAAGCCATTTGACCAAAATTGTGGCTGTACATAGGAAGGATTGGGCAAATGGGTTGCCAGAAGTTGTCTGGACCTATAGGACAACCTGGAAAACAACTACTAGTTTTACTCTTTTTGAATTGTTGTATGGAAAAACAACCATGACGCCTATTGAATTTGAACATAAAACTCTTCGGACTGCACTTGAATTGGGGATGGATCTATCTAAAGCACAAAAAGAAAGAATCATGCAGCTCAATGCTTTGGATGAGATGAGAAAAGCAGCTTTACATCATACAGAAGTGGTGCAGAATTAGAGAATAAGGCAGCATGACAAATACATCAAAGATAAGAAATTCCATCCCGGTGACTGGGCTTTTCTTTATGACTCAAGGTATTAGGATAATGCAGGAAAATTACAAACAAGGTGGCTAGGGCCATATGAGGTTGCTGAAGTTTTTTCTAATGGTGTTGTTCAGCTTACTACTATTGACCCTGTCAAATTTAAGCTATTAGTCAATGGTCATCGACTCAGGTTATATCACAAGCCAGCCTCCAAAGAAGACTTCCTACAGCAAGTCACTCAGCATGCAACTTCAGAACTTCTTGTAGCCAAAGGTAGTGGACCTAGTGTCCATCCTTCTTGCTAACCAAGGTATGGAACTTGTCTAATAAAGATTTCCACATTCGTGGGAGTCCACTCTTTCACTTCTTTGCCCATCCACCTACCTATATTCATTCTTCTCTCTTCCATCACATGTATTGATTACACTTCATCCCATCTCGCTTCAGCCCACTCCACCTCCATTCATTGGTCAATAAATTCTTAAGCATTACCTGTTACTTTCTCCATGATTTTGGCAACCAATCTTCCACAAATAAAGGTACACACACTTTAATAATTCTCTCTTAATTATCTTGTGGTTTATTCATTTAATTATTGTACATTAATATCGATATTTCTTATAACAAGTCATTATTCCCTTCCTTGTCCTCTCACGCATCAATTCTGCATGTGTGGACACATGCCTAAATTTAGGTTGGGGAGGTATGTTAATATGATGTCCACATGTCAGTCCATCCATATGTTTTATGCCTGAATGTCAGTAAAGTTTTAAAATTGAATGATTTGAATTCTGAGTGAGGTGATGGCTCGCGAGTGTGAGATGACAATCTTCATCGATCATTCATTAATGCATATACCACCCTTGTCTTGCATTGCCAAGAAAAGAAGTTGTAAAGGAAAATGTAGATAGCATGAGTTATTGAAAATTTAACTGCAAGAAGGTGAAGCTAGTTGTCAAACTTTTTGCAGAAAAAACTTTGCAGTGTGATTGTTTTCAGGCAGCTAAGTCATGGGAGGAGGATTAATTCAGAATGAACCCACAGTTCATGATGTATTATTGTAGAATGCACTTAGCCACGCTGAATTTAGAACTTGTGGATGGATGGACTATTTCTTGAAGTTAAATGGTTTTGATGAAAATGTTTCACTAGAATTTTCTCAGACATTGTCTGATGGTAAAGCCATGGTAAGAGGATTGGAGGTGTTGGCCACAAAGGAGAGAATTGCAGAAGTTATAAGTCTGCCTATTGATGGCAAATAATACCCTGTTGCCAGAGATGCTAGGTTAGCTAGGGCCAAATTTATAGAACCTGGTGATCATCGATTGTCTATAGACAAGCAGGGAGCCAAAAGAACCTCTATGCCTAAGCCATTGAAATAGGTAGCTATCCATGTGGTGAAATACATTACTTGTGAAGGTCATCTGTCGAACCTTCACTCTATACATTTCAAATTGTTGAATCATGAGACATGGAAGAAGAATGAACATGCCAAATGTGCTTTACCACCTTCTCTTGATTATGGCCACTGAAACTCAAAAAGGTAGGCCTAATTCTGTCTCTCACCACTGTTTAATCAAATTGCTTATTGAGATGTCTCTGCATGATGTATCCGATATGACTTGGGAGGAATTTCTAAATATTGATCAAATAAGACCTAGTCATTTGTGACTTGTGGTTGTACCGCAACATCATAGAACTAGGAGAAGGGTGTGTTCTATTGAAGCTACTCTGGGAACTTCAACTTCCAGTGCAAACCCTCCTACAGCAAAACAAGCTATTGAGATTATCTCTTCTAAAGCAGAGCATGCAAACAATGAAAATTCTTTAGATTCTGACAATGAGGATATTCCTCTTAGCAATTTAATTCAAACTAGGGAAAAACCAAAAAGCAAACCGTAGAAAGGAAGGTGTTGCGCTCTAGGAAATGAAAAGATGACATTGTTCTTCTTGCATCAGAAGAGCAACATGAAAGCCCTTCTAGTAAATCAAGACCTGTTGAGCCTGCCTCCGGTCCATCTACACAGACAAGTCCTAGGGTTGATGAAATGATAGCTGAGGATACAGAGGCCCCAATGGGGCATGAGAATGATGTAGAAAAATACATAATTGAAGAAACAGTAGATGGAACTCTGGCAGACCTTGCCGCCGCTGCTGAACATATTGAGAGACAGGAACATGAGGATAAATAGGAGTTCATATAGCAAGACACCTTGCAGCTAGAATTGGCTAAGCAATCAGAAACCCTGCAGCCTATGCTACATGAAGATCTACCATCTGTGCTAGGAAAGCCTTTGGTAGGCATACACAGACCTCCTAATTTTTCAATGCACATGGTAGCCATGAATTTGTGGAATGAAATGTAGAGGAGAGAAAAGGAATGGAGGAAGCAAAAATGCAGATTAAAGGATGAAATTCAAAAGAAGGATGAAGAGATTAAAGAAAAGAATCTAGAAATTGCAACTTTAAAAGAGAGAGTGGATAGTATGGCAGCTTTGGTCCTCAGGTATTAGAATGCAAGACTCCCCCAAGAGTCTATGCTCTACATTTAAAGGAAAGGTACCTCTCTTTTAAGTTAGCAAGGATTGTTTCTGGTTTGAACCCTTCCATTGAATCTCCTCTTGAATTTTTCAATGCTTATAGGATTGCTCCTCCAGAAATAAAGAACTTATTGTGTCAATTCTATTTACATAATTTTGCTATGTCCCAAGACCATGAGTGGAACCCCTTGTTGTATGTTGGGGATTTTTAGTTGAGGGCATTTATGTCCTGGATGTAAAATGAGGTTAGTTGGGGACAACAATTCAGGTCTTATAAGCAATTAGAATTCAACACTCCATTGCCTGTTAGAGCTAAATCTAGAAATCCAGGAAGCATTTTCAATGATTGGCATAAAATGATTTATAGGCCAAGTTATGGTAACATAATCCTACCTGAGAGAGAAGCAACTTATAGAGAATATGAGAAGATGGCACACACTATTAGAGAATCTGTGAAAGGATATTTGACATAAAGGTGGAATAGTTTATCTAATGAGCTAAAACAAGCAAAGCCTCACTCTCTGCAGAATTATGATGCAACATGTAAAGAGTGGATAGATATATTTAGATTGGGAGGACAAATGGACAATTCTAGCTTCCATTAATCTTTCAACCACCTATCCTATTGTGGCTAATACCAAATTATAGATTTTACCAATATGATATTGATGAAGAGTGACAAAGATGGAGCAGGTTGGATAGGTAGCAAGGGTTCTATTGGGATCCTACCTCACGCACCAGAGAGATTGATATTGGACAATTGGTAGTTGTTAACTCTAGAGCATTAACCAAGTAAAAGAACAACCCTTCCTCTGCTGGAGGACCAGCAAAGTCTTAGGTTGGGGAGAGTGATGAGTCTAGTTTATGACTCAATTTTCTTAAACTTTGTTGTCTATTTGTTGTAGTTATCTTAGACTTTGATACTTTAATCCTGATCTTTTTATGTCATTACCCCAAAGCTATAGCTTGTTGAGCATAGGTCATTTCTTATATCCTTTTATGGCAAAGACATGCTATTTGAACTATCTATGTTAATTTTACATATGGTTAATGAATATTACTCCAAGGTAGTTACGAATGTGCAATTATTTGTGTGTACTAACATTATTATGTAGATATAATCGGCATCCATAAAGTGAGGAAGATTCTGTTGGTTGGTTGCTTACCATAAAAGTCAAACCTGGTGATCATTCAAATGTCAAATGGAGGTAAGGCAACCACTTTGTAACATATCTTAAATACCTATTGAGCAAATTTAGGAGTTATTGTTATGCTAAATTTACGTTAAAGCAAATCGTTTGACCAGATTCCCCTACACGCGTAACCTCCTTTCCACTTTTTATGTTTTCCATAATGTGGCATCCTCCTATTCTATTGGAGTTGACCACCCTGCTAGATAGTTAGTTTTGTAGTTTTCCTTCTATAAATAAGACTCTGATACTCCTTCTGAGGGGTTGTTGATTATTCAGATATTATACTTGCATTATACAGTTTTCGGTAATAAAGTTATAATGTTCAGTTGTACTCATCTTTTCAAATGAATAAAATGAAGTTGTAAGTTTGCATTTATGTGTTTACATTTGTCTTAGGCAATACTTATCCAAGGGGGCCCACTTGGTGAGAATTCCACCATCTAGTTTAGTTACATTTTTTGTTAAGAATTTAGTTAAATTTGGCATTGAACATTCCTTCAGCCACTAGAATTCTATTTTATGTTTGTTCATGTAGCCAAAGCAGACAAAGTAGTTTCTTGTTTGTTTTCCCAAATTGTTACTTTCTGTCATGTACTTGATTCTAGAATAGCTATTGGTTAATGTTTAACATTCCTACTTTTTCCTTTCTAGCAGTTTATCTTCAACATTATGTCTTTCTTAGCTATAGAGTGAACATGGCTACTTTGGAAGTTCTTAGTGCACATACCGTGTTGACCCATTTCAAGTTCATGTCCCTGGATTGACAAGTGAAATGCATCTCCATAGTGATTAAGACAGCTACTCAGTTCAGATGTCCAATCTCTGAGTTACAGTTTTAAGAGCTCAGTTGTTAAATCATTGTAAGAGACCAACACATCCTCCAAAACAATCATGTTATGTCTTGATTCAACCAATCCATTCTTGAATTCCCTCTGCAACACTTTCTAATTTTAGGTTCTTGACACAATTTCCTCCCCACTCACCAAAATCTCACATTTTTCTGCTCTGTATACACTTATCCTATACTACTCTCTATTTCTTTACCCATTATTCTTTTACTTCAGTACATAATATTTCTCCTCTAGTAGAATATCTTGTCATTCCCTTTTTTTTCTACAATATGAATTTCCTTTTCCTACTTTGCTTCACACTTGTCCACACACAAACTTTCCCTTATGTACTGCTTTCTCAGATAATCAGCCTACAACAAAATTCTTCTTAATATCAATTCTTCACCTTCTTCTAGTTTCTCCATTAAATTTATTGAGTCAATAGGTTCTTCTTTTGCATAAACTTCCTTTGCATCAATTATTGTTTCCTCATAATTAACTTCTTTGGTAACAGGTTCTTGTTGTCATACACTGTTTGATTCTTTTCTCCTCCAAACATGAAAATAGGTTCCCTTTCTAGCAAATCCTCTTTCATCTCTTTTGTATCATTCATTGTGATAAAAATTATGACTCTTGTCATTTCTCCATCTATAGTTTGAATTACTATCCTTGTCTTGCTTTGCAAAATGTCTGCTTTCTCTGCATCCTGATCCATATCCTCTTTTCTCTCCAACATGTGATACTTCCATCTATACAATCTTCTAAACATACAAGTAACATGTTTCCATTTTGTTCCATCAATCCATCCATAATCCACCTGCATACAATCTATCATAGGCTTTCTTCTTCCCATCTTATTCCAGTGTATCTTTTCAGAATGATTCCTTAGTCCATAGAACTTACAAGGGTGTAGTTTCCAACACAATTCCTTTTCATGTCCATGTCTATTACAATGAGAACAATACATACCTTTTCTTCTCTGATTTGATCTATTTGAAATTGTAACTACATCCTTACCTGTATCATATATAAGGGCTTCATTTCTTGATTTGATTATTGATTCAATAGGTTCTATAATTTCTTGTTGATGATTTCCTAATCCTTGTCCTTCATATCCCATTTTCTGCATGATTTTGAAACAAATACCATCACCAACCACTGGAGGTTCAGTCATACTGTCATCTTCAATCTCACTTTCTAAAGAAACTTCTGCATCATCATATAAATCATTAGTATCACAAGAAACATCACAAATTTTAGGCTTAGATCTCAAACTTTCATTCTCTTCTCTACATACTACAAGTAACTACTCTAACTGATTAATATGTTCTTTCAATCCTGATATTTCATTCTTCTGCAAACTATATTCCTTTTTCAATTCTTCCAAACTTTCTTCTAGATCTTTGTTTCTCTTTTACAAACAACTTGAATCCTTCTTCTAATTCTTCAAATCTCTTTTCAACATCCTCAAACAATTTCAGCTCTGCCTCTAGATCTTCATTCCTCCTTTTTACATTTTTCAGTACATCTTCAACGATATCATATTTTTCTTCTCCTAGTTCTTTTATCCTTTCCATCAATTCTAAATTACACCTCTTGATTTCACATAATTCTCCTTCCAAAATATCTTTTTCACACATTAGGTTTTCATTTTCTTTCTTAATCATTTTTCCAATCTTCCCCATTGAAACAAATAAGGTAAACAACTTAATTTGAAAAGCTTACCTAGATCTTTCTTTCCTTGATCTTCTTTAGCGGTGACACTTGTTGCTTCTAGGGTTTCACACTTCCAACAGATTTGCAATCATCCCAACAGATTCACAACCAACTCTAATACTACTTGATGCAGTCAAGGTTAGGAGGGTCTGGTGAGGGACTATCCAACCTTGTAGCCTTAAACTATTAACAACATGATTAATAAGAGGTGCAACAGAAGTGAAAATATAACACAACAAGAAAGAGATGTTCATACACTCATGACACTAGATATATCCTGGGAAAACCCTAATAGGGAAAAACCCAGCCTTCAAAGCTCACTCCTCTTTATATTATGATCTCAAAACACATTACATATGCCACTCGGGCTTTATAGATGCTAGGCCATAGCGTAGGGTTAAAAACATTCATATAACTTCATGATTTCTTTTGCCAGCTTCTTGATTCTCTAGTTTGCAACTTATTATGTTCTTTGCTTTGCACTCTGCTTCACTTTTGCTTCTTCTTTAGATCAAAATACTTATGAATTTGCTTCATGTCTTCGCATACTTGTTCATTCCATCACTGGTGCTTTGTAACAAATCTTTATTCCTCATTTATATCCTCTTCAAGCCTTCAAATCCTTATCAAGTCGGCCTAATTGCAACGAATAGTATGAAATGCATGTACATGGGTAAGTCAGACCTAAACATAAGCTATTGCTCCACCGATACATAAGACTTCATGTGGATCTCCATGAAGGTTGGCCAGGTCCTCAATTTCCTTGAATAATGTTCCTTTTAGCTCTGCAAGTCATGGCATTGCTCTGCAAGCCAATTAGACCTCACTGAACACTGACGGCTCTCCTCTGTGAAAATAGATGAAAATAGGTAATCTTCTGATAGAGATATCTCTCTAGAAATGAACCCAAATACTCTAAATTTTGGATATGTTGTAGACGATGATGTCAAAATACTAAGTGCACCTCCGCAGCCTCTAATGTGTAAATGCAGTCAAATGTGGTATTCTCCAAGGTCGCCCTCTTGGTACTATGCAACTTCACTGTCAACTATCTCAATTGTTTTGAATGCTTTCGGATGCTCCTACATCATCCCATAATGGCACAGAAGTTACCATCTATGCTGATCCCAATCCTTTTCAATATTGTAGTTTCTTGGAAGGACACAACCCCACCTTCTACCCATACAAAAATGCCATGAATAAAACCACCTCATAGATCAATCTTGCATCTTCCTCTTCATACATCAATCCCTCCAACGTCATGACTACATTGCAAACATAGCCTCCACTTGAAGTCAAGACCAAGTTAAGTGACATGGGGGATGGTGAATATGACCTATGTTGGAGTACAAAACAACACTGAGAGGGGGTATGAATCAGTATTGTCTAATTTTTAAAATCTTTTCACACCTTTTAATTTACAAGACAAAGAATAATGGAGACATAAAAAATCTATAAAATTCATATGCGCAAGTATGATGATGAATAGAATGAATAGGGCCTTATGTGTAAATCATTATAAAACACACACATAGAGACAAGACATAACACAAAGATTACTAGAGTGGAAAACCCTCATGGGGTAGAAAAAACACTCAAAATTGTCTCACTAGCTTATTCAAACCTCAATGGTTACATACAAGTCTCACTGACCAAGGAAACTTCACTAGCTACAAAGAAGTCTCACATAATACAAAGCCTCACTATAACATAAACAATTATTTTAGACACAAGGAAAAACAATTCAAGGGATTTCCTTGATTCACTTCTTCACAACAACATGTCTCTCCTTTTTCCTCTCTTGACAAAATTATTTTCATTCATAACATAATCAACCAAGTTTCTGATGTCAATCAATCACCTGCACATTACAATCTCAGTGTCATCCTCTACATTTCATCTTCAATCAAAATTCTCTGGGTCTCTGTATCAAAATCATAATATGATTTTTTCCATTACATTTTCTTCACCTGCATATGTCATTCCTGCAATGATATCTCTAACATTTCACATAGATTATCTCTTCAATACTATATTTTGTCCACACACACAATCTATCATAGAATGTACCTACAAAACCAATATATATGAGATGACCATTCATATTCTTCTACAGAAACATTTCCATCCTACAAGAAAAATAAAATCAATCTTTGCAAGACCATTCCCTTTCCTCTATCTCTCTGCATACTCATCTACTTCTTCTCATATATCATTTTATAAAAATATAAATGATATTTATCATTAAATAAAATCTTTAGTGGTCTCAAGTTTGAAAATCTTCTCTGCAAAATAAAATCCATTCACCTGCACAAAATACTTTTCATATTCCTCATTATAAACTTTGAACCCACTTCTCTGAACCTCCTTTGTATGAAGACCAAGAAATCTTTAATCACCATTTAGAAAGAATAAAATATTGAATTGATTTATTCAATCTACCTCTAAAAAAATAAAACCTTTCTTTCTTCAGACCCCACACAAATATCCTATCTGTATTAAAAAAAAATTAGGTTTCTAATAGAACATAAAACTTTTTAACCTTCTTCTCATATTTAGAAAAAAACTAAACTATTCTTCATTGGTTTCCTTCAACTCCTCGAGATGAGTCAAAAATAGAAAGCAAATATTTTTTTAAAATCTCACAAAATTGCCTTTCGAAACATGCTAAATATACCCTTAAAAATAGGCTTTATCTCTGCAGTTTTCCAGAAATGACATCCATATGAAATTCAAACTTCAAATACACCCTTAAAAATCCGCTCACATTGTTTCAAACTTCATCCTTAGATATGCTTTTTCCCACCCATGCTTATAAGAGGAGACCGGTTGAGAAGGTAAAGGGGCCAGTTAATATATGTATTAAGGACCCTTCAACAGGTCATACTTAAGTGGAATGACTTATTATTATAAGTCAGCTCTTAATATAATAAAAGGTGCCTTTTTAAGAGACAGTTAGAAATTAGGTGTTAAGGACTTAGAGTTTAGAAGATAACACTAGGGTTTTAGGATAGAACTCTTAGGCCTTCATCAAAAACTTAAGAAATCCCTTGACTGTTGTAGAGAATCTAATGCAGAAAGATAGCAAAATGAGGACATTTTGAGAGTTGGAACTCCTTACATAACAAACCATAAAGAAAACCTTTGATTGCCTTGATCATGCTATGAAATGCCAATATGATTGCATTGGTAATAGTCCTGATTATGAGCAAAAACATCATCACTATAGAGGTGCTTATGTAGTGGAACAATTAGATCATATAGTAACTTTTGAAATAGAGAGTGAAGTAAAGTGAATAGGTATGAACACAAAGAAGGTGTACCACAAACAAATTCTTCAAGGTCTACAAGAACACATGACACAAACAAGGTCTTCCCCCTTTTTACAACAATATGTAACATGAGATATATTGTCACTTATCATAAATCACTTGATGACCTCCTTGTTAAGAACTTGTCTTGTTATACATCTGATTTGTAACACACTTTTGCATCACTACTGACTGATCATTGACATTGGTCCACCAAACCAACAAACTTCCAAACATATCAAAGG